>VOQZ01001063.1:0-128466 GCA_008079305.1 Phytophthora palmivora | reverse complement strand
AGAGCATCCCACTCGGGGTGCTCACTGCGGTGAGAGAATGTCACTCTCCCGCATCAGGATCTGGTAGTATCCGTCTACCAGATCCAGGGCACTGTACAGCGTACAGCCCGACATGTTGTTCAGCAACACATCCTTGCGAGGGATCGGCGTCTGTGCCGGTACCGTCGCATTGTCAGTTTGTTGTAAGCATGAACCAGACGCCACTTCCCGTTCGGTTTCCGAACGCAGAAGGTTGGCGTCGAGTGCGGGGACTTCGACTCCCGCCACCATGCCCGACTTCGCCTTTTCGGCGAAGAAGGCATCTATGACCTCGCACTGCTCGCGAGGTAGAGGCCACTGCCTCGTGAACACAATACTTTGTGCCGGGCACGAGATCAATCTCGTGCCGAACTCCCGATCCGGCGGGAGTTGGGATGGTGGGTGCTTCGACACCACATCCGAGTATTCCTTCACAAGAGGATACACTGGATCCTCCGGGTTCTTGAGAATCTCAGAACCCAAGCGCGTTGCACGCTGCTTCGTGAACCCCTCCAGGACGTCCTCGTCCATTACGGAGGAAGAGTTCAAATCTTCAGGAGAGGTCTCCGGCTTCAGGAGCACCATCTCCGCAATTTCTCCGGCCTTCAACTCGGCCAGGAAGTCCTTCATGGACATTCCTCGAGGTTCAGCAGTGCTGACACCTCTGGCAGTGCCTCCAGATGGACGGCACCTGCCCTAACTTGACGACCGGACACGCCGTCGAAGACATGACATTGCTCTTCGACCGGCCGTGCCGGTGGAGTCTCAGACTCCGAGTGTGGTACTTGGTTATCCACACGGGAGGTGCTCAACGACACCTCCGCACTCGTACTGGTCTTCTTGACCCCGCGTGGAACTCTGTTACCCACGCTAGAGACGCATACTGCGCTCTCGATCTTCTCGGTCTCTTCGACCTCGTGTGGAACTATGTTACCCACACCGGAGGCGCCCTCAGCGCCCTCCCCAGCAGCTTCAGCTGCTTGCGGACCTATGTTACCCGCTTGCGGAACTACGTTACCCGCCTGTGGACCTATGTTACCCACTTGTGGACCTATGTTACCCACACAGGAGACGCTTTTAGCGCTCTCCTTAGCAGCCTCTGCTGCTTGCGGACCTATGTTACCCGCCTGGTCAGTGCCGTCCGGCACTGCCACAGTCGAAGCCCATACGGCGCGACGACTCTTAGCGTTGGGACTTGCCGTCGTGGCAATCCCACACGCTTGGCAATGAGCCTTGGTCTCACGACCGGTTGCGAGGCTCATCGCAACACCTTCATTGGAGTCAACGACTCCCAGTACTTCTTCGGGCACATAAGCGCCTTGGCGACCATCTCTGGCGCCCTAGTCCCGGGCAGAGGTGGGAACATTACTCACCAAAGCTCTGTCGGAGGCTGCGGGCCGGCTAGCCCCAATGGCTTTGCCGCGCCAATCGATCCAGGGCTCGTGCTTTTCGAGCCACGGCATGCCCAGGATCAAGTCGTACTTGTCCATGTCTAGGACAAGAACGACTCCGTGCTGTCAAAGTCTTCAAACTTTACAGCCAGGTCCATACGGACCCCAGGTACGTTAACCACCGTACCATCGGCCAGTCTCACCGAGACCTGGCCCCTGCCTTTGCTTTCTCGCAAAGCATCGGCATACTTGTCGCCATTCCGCGCGACCGTCTGGCGTCGAGCAAAGTTCGTCGACACCCCAGAGTCAATCAGGACTCTAAAGGGATCTCCATATCCCCGTACACTCGCGTGTACCACGAGCAGTCCGCCACTGCTCTTTCTCGTTTCGAGAGCACCTAGGCTCTCAGGGGCTAAGCCTCCATGGCGTGCGCCGTCCGCACTCCTACCATGGGGACTTAGATCTTCCCCAGTAGGGCGCCCCGCCCCTACTGGTGACCCCAGTTCCCCTGGCTCTTGGGTCGCGGCTTCTGCCACGGGCCCCTCGAGCCCCTAGGTTTGGAAGGGAACTTCCTTTGCCCTCCGCAGGGCAGGCACGTTGCATGTGCCCGAGCTTCCCACATCCGTAGCAACGGATGGAGCTCTGTACGGCCGTACCCAGTTCCATGGGTACCGGCCCTGTGCTAGCTCCAGCTGCTGGAGCTCCTTGCACTGCGCCTGACGACGCATTGTGGCCTTGCCACACCGACGTAGGAGTACGGGCCTGTCGGTGGCTGTACTCCTCTTGGAGGGCGATCTGGATCGCCTCCTCCATAGTGTTCGCATGCACGCGGAACAACTGTGTGCGGGATGGGCCCACCTTCAAGCCATCCATGAACACGGTCACTTTGATGTGTTCAGGTAGGGGGTTCCCCACCAGAGATGCAGCGAGTACTCGCATCTCTTGGATGTACTCATGCAGCTCACGCTTCCCTTGTTTACAGGCAAGGAAGCGCGAGCGCTGGCGATACTCATAGTTCGCCGGAAGGAAGGCGGCTCTAAGCTGCTGACACAGCTGAGCCCAGGTTGTGAAACAACCCGGCGTCGTCGCTTCGCGCATGTACGCCCAGGTCTTCGCCCGACCTCCTAGGTTGGACAGGGCGAAAGCGACTCGAAGTCGCTCGGTCGAGATTAGAGCCGCGTCCATCGCGAGCTCTACCTCTCTGACCCAGAAGTGGAGGTTCTCTCCCTCCTTTCCCTCATAAGGGTTAACCTTAAGCCTCAACGGCTTAGGTTGGGCTGGCTTCATCTCAGCCACGGGGGTCTGCAGCCCCTGTACGTGGGCGATTAGCCCTCTCTCGTACGTGTCGAACGCCTCGATGCGTTCGACCTGCTCGGCCGGCGTAGCAGCCGCCAAGCTTCGGAGGGCATCTCCTCCAAAGATGCCCACCATCTTCCGGACCGACTCAAACTGAGAGTCGGTCAAATGAGGGAACTCCCCTCTATCCATCCTGGCTTACCTTGTAGGAGCCACAGAGGATTCAGGTAGTCAATCTACCCGCGTAGGCGTGGATTGACTACAAGTGCTACCAAGTGTGACGGGGTCACACGAGCACCTTGCTTAGAGGAAGCGTGCTATCAAGAGTATACAAACTCTAAGTGAACGGCAGTTCACTAGTCCCTGGTCTTAGGGGACTTAATAGCCAGTTTAGCGTAAGTTTTAGACTGATTTATTTATAGTTAATTAGGTTCATTTGGCCTGTAATACAAACTCCTAATTAACTATACTTTAAGCTAATTATGCATATAAAAGGTAGGTTTAAACTATTGGTTGGCCCTCAGCCACCAAACCTACGTGGCAGTGGTGTGGCTCACACCACAGTGTGGCCCACACCACTCCATCAGAGTATTAAAACAAATACTCACAGAAGTATATCTACTTCTAAAGGCGGTACCCTTTCTGGGGTACCCCTTTCATGTAACCCCGTTACACTCGCGCTCCCTGTCACCCGACGACAGGCCGAACCCTCGGTTCGCCTATCGGGACCACAGTCCCGGATCTGAGTCCCCGGAATTTCATATTCCGATCATCACGGGATCAGAGTCCGACGGGGACTCTCCTGGATCCGCTAAGGATCCATCTTCTTCTCAGGATGCTCCTTCACAGGATGCTCCTGCACAGGACGCTCCTTCGCAGGACGCTCCTGTTGATGATGCTGAGTCATCAGAGGCAAAGGCAGCTTCGACAAGCTCGCCTGCCAAGAACCTTACCTTGACCGAAGGTAAGGCTCGAGCCCAAGCTGCGAAAGCAGCGTCTCCAAAACGGGCTGGTGAGGGCGCTGCTGCTGCTAAGAAGCGCGCAGCCCCTGGCTCTCCTACATCAGAGCCTTCTATCGCTAAGGGATTTAAATCCCTGTTCGACTCCTCAGACGAGGAGGAAGAGGAGGGGGCTGTCTCCGAGCCCCGAGAGATCTCTAATGATCTCGATGAGCAGCAAGAGCGTTATCAAACTGCTCAGCTGCAAGGCACTCCTGTGCCTCCCACGCCGGTGTATCCTCGCGGATACTACCCACCGGATGCGGGGTCCGGGTCCCTAATGTTTTTGGAGCACCTTAAGGCCCCTCGTGGTCTAAACCATGGGCGCACTTCGCGTGGCGCCTATGAGCGTGCCTTGGTTCAAGGCGAACCTCTCTTTGTCAACGACATTGAGGCCGCTAGGTGTGTGCTACTTGCACCACACCGAATTCCTCTCAAGGAATTCACAAGTCTTCGAAAGAAATCCGAAGACCGTGGTGGGCTCTTCCCCGTGTGGGGCTACCCTTGGGTACAGCCCGAGAACACCACAACCCAGACCCAGGCAGAAGACCTGTTCTGGAGATGGGTTTCTCTAAAGAACTTCACAGTTCAGGAGTTGAAAGAACTCCGGGAAGATCACCTGCTGTCCTATGTCTTGGACCAGCGAGATCTTCGAATTGAGTTTGCCCACTTAGTCGCTAAGCGGCAACTCCACTCCGTCATGGAGGGACTTAGACAACAGTCTAAGTCCAGCGCTCAAGATGAGCGCGGGTACGGTTCCGTCAACCCAGGGACCGTACACCGTAAGGCGGCTAAAAAGCCGCGGACTACTTACGCCCCGGCTGTTGATCCCAAATCTCAACAGCCTTCGGGCAGTCAACCCGGAGCCGGTCTTCCGGCTCCCACGAGTTCTGTGACGAGGGGTAACCCCGCCACTTCACAAGCAGCTGGCGCTTCCCAGAGCGCCGCCGCTCCTGGACGACCCGCTCCACATGATAGTGGAGCTCGCCGTTCCGGTCAAGGAGGGCAGGAGGAGCTCTCGCACGCGTTTGAGTACGCGGCTCCTTCTCAGCCTTATCCTTCTGGACCCTCATCTTCGGGTCGGGACTCTGTGGGGTCCCTATTAAGTGACGAGGTCCGTCAACTTCGAGATCGCGTCTATGCGATCGAGATAGCCCTTGGGCTTGGACCTGGTGGTCAGGCTGCCGCTCAGGCTGGCAAGCCGGGGACCTTGAGGTCCTTCGCCAAGACTTGGACGCTCTTGGTCGTGAGACTCATGAGCTCCATGGGCGTGTTGACCGCCGAGCTCCGGCTGCTGCCGTGAAGGAGCTCCGTCGAGGCTTAGACGTTCTAAGCCATGAGGTGCATGGTCGTATGCCCTCTTATGAGCCGCAGGGGTACTCGTACCACTCGGCTTATGGGTATAGCTCTTACCCGAGCTCTTCCCATTCGGTACCGTCATACCCTTCGTATGACTCGCGTGGGTACCAGCCTGTATATCACTCACAGGCTTCGACACCGGCAACTCCGGTTGTCCAGAGAGCTCAGCCTCGTTTCGAGGAGGTGAGTTCTCACCTTGGTCTTCCTCCGTCCGAGAAGGAAGACCCAGCGGATCGTGATACCGCTTAAGACGCCCCACGTAGAACGTCGGGTGCGTCGCCATTGACTTGGGGAGGTCAATGGTATACGCCGCGCCATGTCTGGCCAGGACCGCAAAGGGTCCGATGAAGCGGTGCTTCAACTTGTTGCTCTCTACAGAGCTAACCACCTTTAGCGGTAGGTTTTTAGTGTCTAATAGGACTAATTCACCTCTTTTAAAAACACTTAAATTTCCTCTTCCATGTTTGTCAGAGTACTCTTTCTGTTTGTCTTGGGCTAACACCATTGCGTCTCTAACCCGGCTGATTAACGTCAGCCTGTTGTCTATAAATGACGACAACTGTCTTTTTAAAGACTCGGGCTCTATTTCAGAGACCTGGGAGGAAAAGGCTTTCCGAGCCTCTCCCCCACTTACGATGGAGGCCACGGTGCCTCCCCGCAAGGTTAGCGGCACCTGGGGGTGTCGTAACCCATTCAAATAGAACGGGGTAAACCCCGTTGATGCGTGTACTGCATTGTTGAGTGCAAACTCAACCATAGGCAGCTGGTCCGACCAGGACCGAGGTGCCTTAGCACAGATGCTGCGAAGAGTATCTTCGAGCACGCAGCTGACGCGCTCCGTCTGACCATCCGTCTGCGGGTGGTCCGCAGTTGACATCGTCAACTTAGTTCCCAGCAATTGGAACAGGGTGTCCCAGAACGCACCCGTGAAACGCGGGTCTCTATCCGAGACTATGGTCTCTGGTAGACCATGATAGCGAAACACGCTATCTAGGAACAGCTGTGCAGCTTGTTTCCCGGTGACCTTGTCACGTACCGGAGCAAGATGTACCACCTTGCTCAAACGGCAGACAAACACCAATATGCCGGTGTTGCCCTTGTCATCGGCCGGCAGGCCGAAGACGAAGTCGAGACTCATCGACTTCCAGCAATTTGCTGGTATAGGTAGGCTCTGCAGTGGAGCCGAGGCGTGGCCCGAAGGCTTCACCCTCTGACATGTTTCACATGTCTTGACATAGTGTGCCACCCACTTATACATGCGGGGCCACCAAAATGTCTGAGAGACCATTTGGTAGGTCTTCTCCCGGCCAAGAAGGCCACTTATCGGCGCATCATGCGCCTCTAGAAGTATGTCATACTTCAGATCCTCGTCGTTTGGAACGACAACCCGAGGAGGATCTCTAGGGTCTACTCTGTAATGGAGTAACCCATCGGCCAGCTCATAACGATGGAGCTGCGCCCGCTGTCGAGGCGAAAGCCTGTCGACTTTGGCGTCCTTGCCATCGGACAAGAACTGCACCAGTGGTGTATAGTTCTCGTCCTCCTGATACGCTAAGCGTATCCGATCGTATAGATCTGTCGTGACTCGACTGACATGAGCTAGCTCATAGTCAGGTCGACGCGACAATGCATCGGCAAGCACGTTCAGCTTGCCCGGCTTGTATTCAACGCGGAAGTTGTATTCCGCGAAGAATGACAGCCACCTCGCCATCCGCTGCGACAGATGCGGCGAGTTGGTGGCAGTCCGCAAGGACGCGTGATCAGTATAGATCACAAAGGGCCTCGTGCCCAAGAGATGTACTCTAAATTTGACAAGAGCGTACTTCATTGCAAGTAGCTCCTTGTCATGAACGGGATAGTTCCGTTCGGCAGCCTTCAGCTGCCTGGACTGGAAGGAGATGACACGTTCGTGTCCTTCATCGTCCTTCTGCAACAGCGCACAGCCTATTGCATAGTCAGAAGCGTCACAGACGACGCTAAATGACTTGTTTTCGTCCGACAAGGCCAGGACTGGCGCTTGCTGTAAGCTCGCCTTGATGCTGTCAAAAGCATCCTGGTGCTGTTGCTCCCAGACCCAGTCGGCATCTTTCTTTAAGAGATCCGACAAGGGTCGAGCTAGTTCAGCGTACCCTGCGCTGTACTTGTGAAGATAGTTGGCTAAGCCCAACCACTTCCGGAGGTCCTTCTGCGACCTCGGGGTCGGCCAAGCCGCTATGGCCTTGACCTTCCCTGGATCGGCGCGTACGCCGACCCTGCTGACAAAGCAGCCGAGGACTTTTATCTCCTCAGCTGCAAAGACGCACTTGTCGATGTTGGCATAGAGCTTATTAGCTCTCATGACCTCAAACACTCGACGGAGGTGCTTCAAATGCACCTCCATAGCCGTCTGCCCGCCTTCGGCACGGCTATGGACGAATATATCGTCGAAGTACGTCTGAGCGAACGTACGCAATGGTCTAAACAATTGTGTGACCAAGCGATTGAACGTCGCTGGGGCATTTGATAGCCCTTGTGGCATCACTAGCCACTCCCAGAGCATCCCACTCGGGGTGCTCACTGCGGTGAGAGGAATGTCACTCTCCCGCATCAGGATCTGGTAGTATCCGTCTACCAGATCCAGGGCACTGTACAGCGTACAGCCCGACATGTTGTTCAGCAACACATCCTTGCGAGGGATCGGCGTCTGTGCCGGTACCGTCGCATTGTTCAGTTTGTTGTAAGCATGAACCAGACGCCACTTCCCGTTCGGTTTCCGAACGCAGAAGGTTGGCGTCGAGTGCGGGGACTTCGACTCCCGCACCATGCCCGACTTCGCCTTTTCGGCGAAGAAGGCATCTATGACCTCGCACTGCTCGCGAGGTAGAGGCCACTGCCTCGTGACACAATACTTTGTGCCGGGCACGAGATCAATCTCGTGCCGAACTCCCCGATCCGGCGGGAGTTGGGATGGTGGGTGCTTCGACACCACATCCGAGTATTCCTTCACAAGAGGATACACTGGATCCTCCGGGTTCTTGAGAATCTCAGAACCCAAGCGCGTTGCACGCTGCTTCGTGAACCCCTCCAGGACGTCCTCGTCCATTACGGAGGAAGAGTTCAAATCTTCAGGAGAGGTCTCCGGCTTCAGGAGCACCATCTCCGCAATTTCTCCGGCCTTCAACTCGGCCAGGAAGTCCTTCATGGACAATTCCTCGAGGTTCAGCAGTGCTGACACCTCTGGCAGTGCCTCCAGATGGACGGCACCTGCCCTAACTTGACGACCGGACACGCCGTCGAAGACATGGCATTGCTCTTCGACCGGCCGTGCCGGTGGAGTCTCAGACTCCGAGTGTGGTACTTGGTTATCCACACGGGAGGTGCTCAACGACACCTCCACACTCGTACTGGTCTTCTTGACCCCGCGTGGAACTCGGTTACCCACGCTAGAGACGCATACTGCGCTCTCGATCTTCTCGGTCTCTTCGACCTCGTGTGGAACTATGTTACCCACACCGGAGGCGCCCTCAGCGCTCTCCCCAGCAGCCTCAGCTGCTTGCGGACCTACGTTACCCGCTTGCGGAACTACGTTACCCGCCTGTGGACCTATGTTACCCACTTGTGGACCTATGTTACCCACACAGGAGACGCCTTTAGCGCTCTCCTTAGCAGCCTCTGCTGCTTGCGGACCTATGTTACCCGCCTGGTCAGTGCCGTCCGGCACTGCCACAGTCGAAGCCCATACGGCGCGACGACTCTTAGCGTTGGGACTTGCCGTCGTGGCAATCCCACACGCTTGGCAATGAGCCTTGGTCTCACGACCGGTTGCGAGGCTCATCGCAACACCTTCATTGGAGTCAACGACTCCCAGTACTTCTTCGGGCACATAAGCGCCTTGGCGACCATCTCTGGCGCCCTAGTCCCGGGCAGAGGTGGGAACATTACTCACCAAAGCTCTGTCGGAGGCTGCGGGCCGGCTAGCCCCAATGGCTTTGCCGCGCCAATCGATCCAAGGCTCGTGCTTTTCGAGCCACGGCATGCCCAGGATCAAGTCGTACTTGTCCATGTCTAGGACAAGGAACGACTCCGTGCTGTCAAAGTCTTCAAACTTTACAGCCAGGTCCATACGGACCCCAGGTACGTTTACCACCGTACCATCGGCCAGTCTCACCGAGACCTGGCCCCTGCCTTTGCTTTCTCGCAAAGCATCGGCATACTTGCCGCCATTCCGCGCGACCGTCTGGTGTCGAGCAAAGTTTGTCGACGCCCCAGAGTCAATCAGGACTCTAAAGGGATCTCCATATCCCCGTACACTCGCGTGTACCACGAGCAGTCCGCCGCTGCTCTTTCTCGTCTCGAGAGCACCCAGGCTCTCAGGGGCTAAGCCTCCATGGCGTGCGCCGTCCGCACTCCTACCATGGGGACTTAGATCTCCCCCAGTAGGGCGCCCCGCCCCTACTGGTGACCCCAGTTCCCCTGGCTCTTGGGTCGCGGCTTCTGCCACGGGCCCCTCGAGCCCCTAGGTTTGGAAGGGAACTTCCTTTGCCCTCCCGCAGGGCAGGCACGTTGCATGTGCCCGAGCTTCCCACATCCGTAGCAACGGATGGAGCTCTGTACGGCCGTACCCAGTTCCATGGGTACCGGCCCTGTGCTAGCTCCAGCTGCTGGAGCTCCTTGCACTGCGCCTGACGACGCATTGTGGCCTTGCCACACCGACGTAGGAGTACGGGCCTGTCGGTGGCTGTACTCCTCTTGGAGGGCGATCTGGATCGCCTCCTCCATAGTGTTCGCATGCACGCGGAACAACTGTGTGCGGGATGGGCCCACCTTCAAGCCATCCATGAACACGGTCACTTTGATGTGTTCAGGTAGGGGGTTCCCCACCAGAGATGCAGCGAGTACTCGCATCTCTTGGATGTACTCATGCAGCTCACGCTTCCCTTGTTTACAGGCAAGGAAGCGCGAGCGCTGGCGATACTCATAGTTCGCCGGAAGGAAGGCGGCTCTAAGCTGCTGACACAGCTGAGCCCAGGTTGTGAAACAACCCGGCGTCGTCGCTTCGCGCATGTACGCCCAGGTCTTCGCCCGACCTCCTAGGTTGGACAGGGCGAAAGCGACTCGAAGTCGCTCGGTCGAGATTAGAGCCGCGTCCATCGCGAGCTCTACCTCTCTGACCCAGAAGTGGAGGTTCTCTCCCTCCTTTCCCTCATAAGGGTTAACCTTAAGCCTCAACGGCTTAGGTTGGGCTGGCTTCATCTCAGCCACGGGGGTCTGCAGCCCCTGTACGTGGGCGATTAGCCCTCTCTCGTACGTGTCGAACGCCTCGATGCGTTCGACCTGCTCGGCCGGCGTAGCAGCCGCCAAGCTTCGGAGGGCATCTCCTCCAAAGATGCCCACCATCTTCCGGACCGACTCAAACTGAGAGTCGGTCAAATGAGGGAACTCCCCTCTATCCATCCTGGCTTACCTTGTAGGAGCCACAGAGGATTCAGGTAGTCAATCTACCCGCGTAGGCGTGGATTGACTACAAGTGCTACCAAGTGTGACGGGGTCACACGAGCACCTTGCTTAGAGGAAGCGTGCTATCAAGAGTATACAAACTCTAAGTGAACGGCAGTTCACTAGTCCCTGGTCTTAGGGGACTTAATAGCCAGTTTAGCGTAAGTTTTAGACTGATTTATTTATAGTTAATTAGGTTCATTTGGCCTGTAATACAAACTCCTAATTAACTATACTTTAAGCTAATTATGCATATAAAAGGTAGGTTTAAAACTATTGGTTGGCCCTCAGCCACCAAACCTACGTGGCAGTGGTGTGGCTCACACCACAGTGTGGCCCACACCACTCCATCAGAGTATTAAAACAAATACTCACAGAAGTATATCTACTTCTAAGGGCGGTACCCTTTCTGGGGTACCCCTTTCATGTAACCCCGTTACAAGCAGCAAGAAGAACTACTTGCTGCTCGACTGGCTAGATAGCCAGTCCATCGTGAGCGTACTCACACTGAGCGTTGGGTTCTTACCCACGCTCCAGGGTATTCCCCCCATGAGGGCCATGGCTCTCTGCTGTTCCTTGAGCAGCTCATGGACCCACGTCCATTGACAGGAGGTCATACCTCCATGGGCGCGTACGAGCGCCACCTGATTAAGGGCGTGTCTCTATTCATCGAGAACATTGTGGTGAAGTGGATTTGAAAGATTGGGCATTGGGATATCCAGGAAAGATCCGATTTAGACGTGATCGGACCTGACGTGATGTGATTGGAGTAGATGACGAGCTGATGTGGGTGGATCTGGTTACGGATCCAGTTGATGGATAAGATTGATGGAGATTAGTGACACGTTGGGTGGGACGTGATAGATGCATTGGCATACGATCTATGCATGTATCCAGATCCGAGGAGCTGGGAAGATCTCGTACGGATATGGATGATGTGGGACTTGCATGATTGTGGTGAAGTGGATTTGAAAGATTTGGCATTGGAATATCCAGGAAAGATCCGATTTGGACGTGATCGGACCTGAAGTGATGTGATTGGAGTAGATGACAAGCTGATGTGGGTGGATCTGGTTGTGGATCCAGTTGATGGATAAGATTGATGGAGATCAGTGACACGTTGGGTGGGACGTGATGGATGTATTGGTATACGATCTGTACATGTACCCAGATCCGGAGAGCTGGGAAGATCTCGTGTGGATATGGATGATGTGGGACTTGCGTGATTGTAATATGGGTTATATAATCTGTGGAAACTGGTGATCTAAGCCTAGATGCCCAGATCTAGGCTATAATCTATATCCGTGAAGACCAGATCGGTTCACATATGTGGGTCTATTCGGGAAATGCGGATCAAGGCTCATGAACCTAGATCCATAGGCGGATCCGAGTGATCCGGGATCTAGGGATATTATGGCAAAGATGAACGATGATTGGGGGATTGACGGCATGGAATAAGCTCGGATATGTTATAATTATGATTATCACGAAGTATTGTCACCGGATCATACACGGAAACCCTAGATCAACCAGATCAAGGAGATCTAGCTGACCTGAGATTGGATCAGCGCGATCTAGGTTTATTAAGGCATGATCTGACTCGGGAGACGTGTGATCTGGACATTACGGTGGATGATCACGATATTGGAGAGAAGAGAAGGCCAGATCACAACATTGCGACTAGTGATCTAATGTTTATGGTTCAGATCCAAGGTGATCTGCAAGGATGTCGACTGCCAGGATGGTGAGGACAAGAAAGGACAAGGATCAGGATAGCGTAATCAGTCAATGTGTCGTTAAGGATGGGATACAGGATGGGATAGGTCTTAATATTAAATCAGAATCGAATTTGCATCGTACGACACAAGTGCTTCGCTACGCGCCTGGAAACGGGAACTACATTGGCCCTACGGTATTAATAGCGATTTAGGTGTATAGATCTAGGGTGGTTGATAATATCTAGATAATATATTGGCTAGATCCAACCTCCTAGTATCTTACCCTAAGTGCAGATCCAAGATCCCGGTATTAATTGCTTAGCCGGTAGATCTTCGGTTTCTCAACGATCAAGATCACGCTATAGGAAGCGTTAAGCAACTAAAGGTCCTACAGTAAGGGAGGAACAACACTAAAGGACTTACTACAAGGCCGGATCCAGATCTAGGCCGCCGGATCCAAGCTTGATCTAATCGCTTGGACTCCGGATCTACTACTGGCGAGTGGTGTGAAGACTCCCACGCCACTCTACGACCCCAACGTCACGCCAAGACGTTCAACCAACACCGATCGAGCAACTTAGCAGTCACCAAGAGAGGAAGATCCAGCCCAACCGACGGGTACACAAGGTGAGCAAGTTCAGCAGATCACGGATCATCGGAGGACCCCCTTCGTTAGTCGGTGTCCGGGCATTGGTGGGAAGTTGGATCTAGCGATCTCGCGGATTTTGCTGATCCCGCTACACCACAATGGTGCGCGTGCCCGGATCTGTTGGTGACTCGGGATTTCACCGTGAGTCTCAAGAAGATGTTCAAGTGAAGGTTGAACAAGGGGAACAAGCGTCATCGGACCTCGGATCGACGATGATGCCGCTGAATGAATCAAGATCCGCGGATCAGCAGAGCGCTAGGAGGAACTCTGCTGACGGAAGAGAGGGTAATCTGGATCCAGATCCAGATCTAGAAGAAAAACCTCTACCTCCACAGGTCCCTGCAGGGACCCCGGCGGATCTCGACGCAAGTCGAGATCCGTCAACAAAACAAGGGAAGGCGAAAGTGGAACCGTACAGATTGGTCGGATCCCCGATCGAGCCTCCACCATATCCACCCAAGGATCCTTCAATCTCCAGATCCGATAAGAAGAAGCCTAAAAAGAAGTCAACACGGAAGAAGATGAAGGCTCCAGAGATGGGTGATGAAGATCAAATCGGATCCAAACATAGATCCAGATCGGGACAAGGCTGGTCTGACGAAGATCTGGAGAACTTGTTCTATCACAAGGAACTTCGCGAGTTCTTGGATCGAGATCCCGTGATGCGGATCCTGAGGCTGAAGCAGGTCGGGGATCCAAGGGAACCTGTATCAGCTCCGATCAAAACTGCCAACAAATTAGAAGCAGTTAAGGATTTGCTGCGACTATTGAAGGAAGCAGGGATGACCACGGGAGCTTTCGATGCAGATGATGTTTTTAATCTGGATCTGAAGGTGATCCAGACTGCCACCAAGGATCTATTCTCCAAGCTCAAAATCCTCGTCGGCAAGATCCCGCAGATCACAGATCCATTGCCATCACCTCCGGCGAGTATTACGGATCGCCAAACGTCCTCATCACATTACGCATCGGCCGCCGAAGATGAATCAGATCTCTCATCGGAGCCGAAGCGAATGTCACTGGGACCGTCTGGTACCTCAATGCTGGAGGCGCGATCCAAGATCCAACGTCGGAATCAGCCGAGATCCGGCCGCTCAAGGATGATCCCGGCCTCCGAAGACCAGATCACGGCAGCTACGACGTCAGATGCCTCATCAGGCACCCTACAGAAGTATTTCGAAGCAGCCATGAGTAGATTCCTGGCGGAACAGCGAGGGCCGATCATGGATCAAGGAGCAGTGAAGGTACAGGATCCGGATCGCAAGATGTAGATATGGAATCTGTGAGATCTGATCATAGCACATCTCGATGGGAGTATGACCCAGATGATATCGACTTCCCCATGGCTGCTCGAGCGACGGTCGCGACAGCCACGACCGGATCAGCCGGATCAACCATGATCCAGAGAGTCCGGATCTCCGCGATCTCAGACCTCAAGGAATTCACGGGGAAAGATCAAGACGAAGATCGGGCCAGGCGTGGATCGGCAAAGTGAAATCGGCGTTCATGCGAGATCAAGCCTCGGACGAAGAGAAATGTCTGACCTTTGCAGATCTATTGGCCGGATCCGCCAAGAACTGGTATCGACAACTAAGCAGATCCACCCGTAACAAGTGGTCGGATCTGCTTCGAGCTTTCCAGATCCAGTACTGCGGATTGGGGGTATCAGTGGCCAGACAGTATTACCATGCCCGACGCCGACCAGAGGAATCTCCCCTCGATTACCTCTACCGTCTGAATGTCGCCGGATTACGCGCAAAGTTGAAGATCAAGGATGGTAATGCGAAAGATCGACGTGAACATGTAGATCACTACATCGAAACTTTGGAAGATCAGGATCTAGCTGACAGGCTGACTCTGCTACGACTATCTGACGCGGACGATCTAGAAGAAGTGCTACGAGCCCGTGAACGTGCAAAGAGTAGACAGAAGAAGGCCGCATTCGGATCTAGCAAGTACCGGCAGAAGGCAACTAATCCAGCACCTGCAGCTACGACAAAACATGTCCGCGCGGTGCAGATCCGGACGGTGGAGTCTGAATCCGAGTCCGGATCCGACGGATCGGATGGATCTGACTCGGATGGAGACAATCATCGGCGGATCTACCTGGCAGCTGAGCAGGACGCCACCACAAAAGTGGAACCTGGTATGGAGAAGGTCGGGCAAGTACCAATCACCCACAAGCCGACGGATCAGACCCCACCAGATCATAGATCTCGGATCCAGAGCAGCGGATCCGATCGGAACCGTTGCTCGCACTGTGGATCTAAGAAACATTCAGATCTAGGATGTTGGAGACGCCTCACTTGCCATAAGTGTGGTAAGCGAGGACATCCGGCAGATCATTGTCTCTTTGTATGCCGGGGGTGCGGGGAATTACATGATATGGGAAAATGTCCTATGGAAGAGTTCTACAACCAGATCCGCCAGTGGTTCAACCCAGCCAAACATGCAGGTATGCTTCCAGAATCTGCAGAAAAGATGTTAAACTAGGACGCTCGCCGGGGTGGAATCCGGTACGAGCCGAGCGCTCTAGATACTGCATCTATGCATTTGTGAACAAGAAATCGGTAGATCAGGGTAACAAGATCCCAGATCTACGCGGCAATATATGTGATCTGAATGGAAACCGTGCTGTCGCAATCTCAAGTGTCCGCCAGGCGGATGATTACTCCAGATCTGAAGTGACCATGATGGTGGACCTCCATCCAGGAGAGATAAGGGGTTACTGGAAGCAACGGGATCCAGATCTGTGGTTCCAGCCCACAGATCAGGAGAATATACCAGTGATTCAAAAGCCAAGTCAGATCAAGGAGATCCGAAGATCCGAAGTTATGGATCTCTTGCCAGGGGAATCTCGGGGATATTGGAAACACTATGCCCCGGGGAAATGGTTCCGACAAGCCAAGATCGCTGGCAAGATCAACAATGAAAGAGGGATCTTGCTCTTAGATACAGGCGCCGAAGTGTCCATAGTGGATACGGCCTTTGCTCGTAAGGTTGGGTGCTATATCGATACGAGCCAGATCCAAGACTGCGTTGGGATCGGTGAAAGTGTTTACAGGACAGAAGGGAGAACCCGGATCAAGATCACTATGGCCGGACCGCTGGTTTACTTTTTCGATATTTGGGTTGGAGATCTAGCAGGTCAAGATGCCATCCTGGGTATGGATTTCATGGTACCGGCGGGGATCCGCCTGGATCTAGCCTATGGATCTATAAGCTTACCGGATGAGGTGCGGATCCAGCTTAGTGGGCGTCGACAGCTCTATAGCGACAGGGCCCGGCTGGTAACCGTAGGAGAACATATCCAGATCGAGATTGGGCAATCAGTGGAGCTTCAACTACATCTCCGGATGTCAGATCACGAGAAGTTCTGGGTTACCCGGGGGGATCGTTGGGTACCTACGGTGGTGAAAGGCCTCGGAAGGAGACGGTACTTGCCGATCACCAACGTAAGTGATAAGGCAATCATATTGCAAGAAGATGTAAGGATCGGGATCTGGCTAGCGGGTGATCATATTCCCCGGATGCCAGGATTTGTCTCGGTAGGGTCACGTCGGTACATGGAATGGCAAAATCTAGCTCTAGAAGCTACGGTGAAGGAGAATCGGAGCATGATGAGATCTTGATGGAATCCACAGAGCCGATGGTAGATCGACCTTCCTACCCCGCACCTCGTGCTATCCTGAAACGACCCGAGATCTCGCAGATACAGGTAAAACCAGTGTTGACGACCGAAGATCAACCATCAGCGGGAATAGATCCGCAGAATTGGACCCCGATCCAATCGGTAGGGACCGAGGTGACAAACCAAAATTTGGATCAGGTGCAGGCGGATGATTTGGATCCAGTGATTGGAGGATCAGCTGAAAGAGATCTACCCGGACAGCTATCGGTCCCGACACAGGAGGCGTCACCAGAGGATCGGAACAATTCCCCCGATCCGGAGCCGGATCCAGAGGTGCATTACCACGAAGGTAACGATCTGTATGCAGAGAACGTAGAGCAAGAGATGGCGATCCTCCCAGAAATCAACTCTACCACGGATGAGGTGAAGATTGAGGATATCCAAGTTGGAGATCCGGGGATCCAGACTACTGCGGAGATCGAACGATTACGTCAGAGGATCTGGAAACATCGACACCTTCTCATCGGGAAAGGAAATGCTTTACCACCAGCTGCAAGAGGCGTGGTCTGCGATATCGATGTGGGAGATGCTAGGCCAATCGCCCAACGAGTGAGGAAGATCGCACCTCGATTCCGCGAGAAGTTATCAGACCTGATCAAGGGATTATTATCAGCTAAGATGATCAGCTATTCCAGATCACCCTGGGCCTCACCGATCGTGGTGATCGTGAAGAAAAATGGGGTGGACATCAGGCTGTGTATTGATTATCGCCTAGTCAATAGCCTTACTCAACTGATGGTCTACCCTATGCCCCTGATCAACGATCTTCTGGAGGATCTGGATAAAGTCTTGTGGTATTGCTCCTTAGATATGGCCAGTGGATTCTGGGTGGTGACTATGACGGATCGAGCTCGGGCGATCTCAGCTTTTATTACCCCATTTGGGCTATTCGAATGGAATCGCATGCCGTTCGGCTTGAAGAATGCGCCGCAGATCTACCAACGTCTGATCGACAACGCCTTATATGGATTCACCCGGATCCCGCCTCCTGGATCAGATCCAGGATCTACAGATGTGTTTGAAGTGGGAGAGGCCGATGATCCAGACAAGCCATCAGTGATCGGACGCAGATCGTATATCGATGACATCCTTATACCAGCGGATAGTTGGGATCAGCTATGCGATCGAGTGGACGCCCTACTGGAGGCGTGCGATAGATGGAATCTGTCGATCAGTGTGGTGAAGAGTTTCTGGGGTATGAATAAAGTGGAATATCTGGGTCATCGCGTTTCGAAAGATGGACTGGAGGCGAATCCCAAGGATCTAGAGGCATTAACGGATCTAGCGTTTCCTGGATCGCTGAGATCGATGCAATCTTTTCTGGGCAGCTTGAATTATTACAGTCGATTTATCGAAGACTATGCTATCTACGCAGCCGTGCTGTACGAGTTGAGGGAGGTCGACTTCGCCGCAATGTCCAAGGATGATGTGCGGATCCAGATCAAGCGAAGTATGGAACGTAAAGGGTTGGATCAACTAGATCTGAAGGAAGATCCTGGATCGGACCTGGCATTAAAGCCTACGGGGCCGTCGGATCCGGGAGAACTAGATGGAGTTAAGATGGATCCACGATGGATTCGTGCTCATCGGGCCTTCGAGACACTCAAATCGAAGATCGCATCCACTCCGATCCTCCGCCATTTTGATATGGATCGGGAACCCGTGGTGATCGTATATGCGAGTGATTGGGCGATCTCGGCAGCTCTCGTGCAAGAGTACGACCAGATCTACTACCCGATCACCTTCGTGAGCCGGACGTTGAAGTCGAACGAGCTGAATTACAGCCCAGTGGAGAAAGAAGTGTTGGTGCTGCTAAGGATCCTGGATCTCGGATATAACATGTTGGTGGGACGCCGGATCCGGGTGCTGACTAGATACTCCACGTTGGCCTGGTTATTTAGATCGACCGGATTACAAGGGCGATTGGCCAATGGGCGTCACTGCTATCACCGTGGACATTAGAGATTGTGAAATGTGTTAAGGAGAAGAAGAGATCCTAGGGGTAATCGCGGCTAGTATCACGCCCAGATCCATGGTGGAGGAAGCGTTGATCCAAATCTCGCCTAAGAAAGAGCCACGACGGAAGATCCAAGCTCCAATTCCTGTGATCCAAGCGGATGAGGAGCTGTATGTAGTCAGTTTCGATGGATCAGCCCGCGTGAAGCGTGGAGGTGGCGCATATAGTGCGATCTTGTGGAAGTTGCCTGAATGGACGGTGATCCAGGCCAGATCGGCCTATGCGGAAGATCTTACCGTCAGCGAGGCCGAATATCATGGGCTGTTACTATGTCTGGATCTGTTAAGTACCGTGGATCGCAAACGAGTGGTGTTCTGTGACTCTAATCTGGTGATCCGACAGGTCAGGGGTGAGATCGAGTGTAAGGCGCCCGGTCTGACCTTACTCAAGCAAAGGGCTTTAGATCGTCTGAAGGACTGGCCAGATCACGAACTTGTGCATGTGAAACGAGATTGGAACGGCAGTGCGGACAGTTTGGCTAGTGCAGCGCTACAACGACAGGGTGGAGTGAAGATCGAGTCGGATGAGGATAGCAGGATCTGATCACGTTGAACAGATTGGATGAGGTATTGGTAGTCAAGAGGACGGATCAGGCAGCCCAGATCACGGCGGTAGTGACTCGATCCGGTTCGCGATCTACGACGCGAACGACTTCGGATCCGCAATCATTACGGGAGGAAATAGTTCGGGACTCAGGATCGATTGGATCCGACAAGCCCAGGACGAGGAGGCGTGGATCTCTGGACTGAAGAAATATCTGAATGGGGATCTACAAGATCTGACTCAGCAAGAAGCCAAATCATATGCTAATCTAGCAGCCGACTATGACTTGAATCACCACGATCTACTGTTCTGCTGCTCTTCTACGAGACCGACGGATGCAGACCGAGACAAGCTGATGCGACTAGTGATCCCGGAAACTCTATATCAGGATATACTACATCATTACCATGTGAGCCTGGAAGGTGGACACCAGGGATCGGTCGAACCTATCAGCGGATCCGAGATCACTTCCATTGGAGAGGTCTGTATAAGAGCGTCCAAAGATACGTGGGCGAATGTGTGGATTGTGAGACTGGTAAGAGCAAACCCCGGATCCAAGGAGAGTCGCCAGGTAATCTTCAGGCGACGTATCCTTTCCAGATCATAGCTATGGATCACATCCCGTCGTTACCCAGATCACATAAAGGGAACACGGAATTGTTGATCTTCGAAGACCTATTCTCCGGATATGTGATCGCGAAGGCCAGCTCATCAAGGACTGCTCAGACTGTCGCCGAATCATACGAGGAATGTGTCTTCCGACGATTTGGAGCCAGCGAAGCGATTAGGCATGATCGGGAACCAGGATTTATGTCCGATTTTTTCCGAGCATTTAACAAGATCTTGGGTCAACGTCAACGTGCCACGATGGCATATCGGCCCCAAGCTAACGGATCTGCAGAGCGCATGGTCCAAACCGCAACTCGAGCGATTAAGATGTACGTGCAGGATCTGGATCAACGGGATTGGGATGAATATGCCGAGAGGATCACTTTCGCGATCAACACCGCACATGATCGGATCCGAGGAGAAACACCTTTTTATATGGTACATGGGTGGGATCCTAGATCCACATTGGAAGCGGTGATCCCGGTAGGGAGTACGCGAAGACATGATCGGGATCCGCGGCGATGGAGGTATCAGATCCAGCGGTATTATCAACAGGTTCGGGAACAGGTTAATCAACGACTGCGAGAGGCGATCTCAGATCGAGCGGATCTACACAACCAGGAGATCCGTCCGCATCAGATCGAAGTCGGATCTCGAGTGTGGTTATACTTAGACCGAGTAAAGGAAGGATATGCTAAGAAGTTAGCACACTTGTGGCATGGACCATTCCGGATCGTGGAGAAAGTCGGCGAACATGCGGTGAAGTTGGAGATCGCCGGATCCAGATATCACATTTTCCCTATGGTACACGTGAACAAGTTGAAACTCGTGAAAGAATATCCAGATCGACCACTAATGCGGCTCAATGTGGAAAGTCAAGATCGTCTGGATTTTGATGAAGATCTATTACCGGGGGATAGCTGGATCCAAGATCGCGATCCCGATGAGTATGAAGTGGAAAGATCACAGATATGAGATCAGGGAGAAGAACGAGATATGGACGGATCTACCGAGAATTTCTCGTACACTGGCGAGGATAAGACGTTCCAACGTGGGTGGATGAAGCAGATCTTAATTGTGGCGCTCTGCTACATGAGTTTTTGCGAGATCGCACGAATCATAATCGATTCGGTGTGATGCAATCTCACGAGGAATCATGAGGTTGCAATCGACGACAACAAGCTGGTTGTTGTCGTGGTGAAGTCGGTTGAAGGATCTACATGAGGGATGTAGATCGGTGGAATGGGTATGCATATATACATTGAATACGATGAGAATGGAAGATCAAGTCTCGAGATCCAAGGATCCTAGCTGATCGAGATCGGTCATGACTCTATGAGAGTGGATCGAAGTAAAGGGGAACCATACGAGTCAAGATCGCCGGACATATATTGAAGGATGTTATGAAAAGATATAGATCACGCACGAAGAGCTGATCACTACGATCTAGCTACTGGCCGGAGGCTGTGCCACTTGAAGACCGAAGAACTTGCGATCCAGGCGAGGGAGATGACGCGCAGGGTGATCCGCGGTGTGATCCCGATAGTGGTTGCGCCAGGGATCTGCTGTGTCGGCCTCGGCTAACGCCTCCAGCAGATCGGTGGGCTCTCGGCGGTTGAGCTGCGGATCAGCGAGATTCGCACGCCGAGCCTCAACCCCGGGATACCAGGCCACTTCATCAGTCCGCTTGGGGAAGTGGAGGAAGAACGGATCCAAGAGCAGATCCAGATCACACCACCCCTCGATCATAGCCTGGATCAACGTGAGCAACATGCGCTTCCATCGATTTCCAGCATGTGATCTGCGGTTATTGCGCTGCTTGGCGAAGGATCCCAGCCACGGCGACTGTGCGATCATAGCAGCGGTGATCGGGAATTTGTGTGTCGACTCCCAATACGCGATCAGCTCAGAGCTTCAAAATCACGATACTGTCGGAGGAAGATCCCGAGGCGGCCGCCGACATCGGCCTCGAAAGAGATCGGAGGCAGGGTGTTTCGGATCACCCGCCATGGCTCCGCCGCTTGCAAGGCCTTGACATTGGCCTCCGTGATCAGATGACCACAGAACGCAGGAGCAGTCGGAGAGGTGAAGATCGTCGGCCGGTGAGGGAAGATCCAGTCGGGCCGGAATGGCAGGATCGGGAACAAGAAGTTCACAGTCATGGTAATCAAAGTTTGATTTGCCAACCGAGACTCGATCCACGGATCTATGTCGGCGGCAGCCATGACCCGGACAATCCGCCGACCGGGAATACAACGACCCTCAGGGAATGGAACCTGAGGGACGAAGGTGATCCGAGGAGGCCGATGTCCAGGGGGCGGATTGGCCGGACCAGATCCGCCTGTGGGGCCGGATCCGTTGCCCTGATCTCCGGATCCAGCATCAGAGTTCGAATCACCGGATCCACCAGGAGATCCGCCGGATCCGGCTGCAGATCGACGTTGGGGAGACGCATGATCTCGACGGCGAGCTTCAGATCGGGACTGGGAGATGGCCATCAAAGTTTGAGCCTCATAGAGGTCATCGGCCACTTCAGCGTCCTCCTCTTCGTCCTCCTCCTCTGCCTCATCGGACCCAGATCCAACCTCGATCACCTCGCCTGAAGATCGACTGCGTTCAACATCTTTGGAGGGCGGGATTGAGGCTTGATCTGGAGAGGGCGATCGCCCTTCAGCAGATCCCCCACCCAAATCAAACTCAGATTCGTCCTCTTCGTCCATGGACTCATCGTCCGCCTCGAGAGGAACAGACCGCTTCTTCTGAGGCCGCGATGGAGAGGGTGAGGTGGACCTGCTGCGAGATCGCTTTGATTTGGAGGCGTCAGCATCCCGATCCTCACTGCCCGAAGTCTCCGCGGAAGGAGAGCGTGGGATCCCTCCCGCGGGCTGATCCGTGTCGGATCCAGGATCCAGACGCAATTGGGTCTGAGGAGGAGGCGCCCCGATTGTGGCCGAGATGGATGTGAGGCGATGGAAGGCAGCAGTGTATTCGTGACGGAGGGCATCTCGCTCACGAACCACTTTGCCCAGATCTCGGGAAAGCGTACGGATCTGAGCCTGATTCTCAGTAATGGTACGTTCCCGATCGGCATAGGCCTTCTGGGCTACTTCGACATCATGACGCGCGCGAGTCAAATCACCCTCCAGCGTCTGCAGTTGGGTCATATCTGATGCCGATCTAGCCCGATGGGCTGCCAGATCCGACTGTAATAACCCCAGAGTCCGCTGCGCTGATAGGATCTCGGCATCCCGCGCACGGATCTGATCTTGTAGAGAGTCGCGCTCTCGGGTGATCTGGTCAAGATCGGCTGGAGTGGGGCCCATAGATTGGGGATCCGCTTGCGAAGACTGCGGATCGGGACCTGAAGACCCGCGATCAGCGCGATCGGAGCGAGATAGGAGCAGCTCTGCCTCGACCCGATCCAGCTCAGATCGAGTCCGGCGCAAGCTCTCCTCAGTCGCCGACAATGCAGACTCCGCTTCCTCCCGGCTCCGATCCAGATCGTGATTGACCTGCTGAAGATCCAAGATCTCTCCGCCGGCTTGTGTCATCTCGGACGTGAGATGACGGATCGTGGATTCCAGACGGCCTCGATCCTGGCTCAGATCATCGATGTGTGCTTCCAGTTGATGGATCTCGTCGGACCGACGATCAAGATCTCGGTTGAGATCGACGATCTGGGCTTCTAGGGCCGAGATCTCAGGTGCAGGCTGCGGCGGCTCCAGTCTGATGATGCGATCCGACTCCAAAGATGATTGAAGAGCATCTCGCTCTTCTCGAAGACGACGAACTTCAGCCCGATAGCGCCCAATCTCGCGACCTTGGGTGGCGCACATCATCTCGAGCGACTCGAGAGAGCAAACATGCTCGCGATTTCGATCCACGGCCTCATCGGCCCGGCGGGTGGCCAGCCGTAGATCGTCGCTCAAAGCAACACTCGGCGACGCAAGGCGATCACAGATCGACGCAGATCTTCGGGTGAACCCCCAGTGGGCCCACCGATCTCGGATCGAGGAGAAGGAGGATCATGGTGGCCGGATCCATGCTGTGATCCGTCGTGATCGTGATCCGACATTGTGACTTGAGAAGTGAAGAAGCTTGTGAACGGCGAGGCGATTTGAAGAATGGACGCAGTGAAGTTGTTGTGCAACTACAACTGACGACCAGGAGGCGGCTGTGGTGAAGTGGATTTGAAAGATTTGGCATTGAAATATCCAGGAAAGATCCGATTTGGACGTGATCGGACCTGAAGTGATGTGATTGGAGTAGATGACAAGCTGATGTGGGTGGATCTGGTTGTGGATCCAGTTGATGGATAAGATTGATGGAGATCAGTGACACGTTGGGTGGGACGTGATGGATGTATTGGTATACGATCTGTACATGTACCCAGATCCGGAGAGCTGGGAAGATCTCGTGTGGATATGGATGATGTGGGACTTGCGTGATTGTAATATGGGTTATATAATCTGTGGAAACTGGTGATCTAAGCCTAGATGCCCAGATCTAGGCTATAATCTATATCCGTGAAGACCAGATCGGTTCACATATGTGGGTCTATTCGGGAAATGCGGATCAAGGCTCATGAACCTAGATCCATAGGCGGATCCGAGTGATCCGGGATCTAGGGATATTATGGCAAAGATGAACGATGATTGGGGGATTGACGGCATGGAATAAGCTCGGATATGTTATAATTATGATTATCACGAAGTATTGTCACCGGATCATACACGGAAACCCTAGATCAACCAGATCAAGGAGATCTAGCTGACCTGAGATTGGATCAGCGCGATCTAGGTTTATTAAGGCATGATCTGACTCGGGAGACGTGTGATCTGGACATTACGGTGGATGATCACGATATTGGAGAGAAGAGAAGGCCAGATCACAACATTGCGACTAGTGATCTAATGTTTATGGTTCAGATCCAAGGTGATCTGCAAGGATGTCGACTGCCAGGATGGTGAGGACAAGAAAGGACAAGGATCAGGATAGCGTAATCAGTCAATGTGTCGTTAAGGATGGGATACAGGATGGGATAGGTCTTAATATTAAATCAGAACCGAATTTGCATCGTACGACACAAGTGCTTCGCTACGCGCCTGGAAACGGGAACTACATTGGCCCTACGGTATTAATAGCGATTTAGGTGTATAGATCTAGGGTGGTTGATAATATCTAGATAATATATTGGCTAGATCCAACCTCCTAGTATCTTACCCTAAGTGCAGATCCAAGATCCCGGTATTAATTGCTTAGCCGGTAGATCTTCGGTTTCTCAACGATCAAGATCGCGCTATAGGAAGCGCCAAGCAATCAAAGGACCCCGCATAAAGGGAAGTCAACGAGGAAGGAATTACTACAAGGCCGGATCCAGATCTAGGCCGCCGGATCCAAGCTTGATCTAATCGCTTGGACTCCGGATCTACTACTGGCGAGTGGTGTGAAGACTCCCACGCTACTCTACGACCCCAACGTCACGCCAAGACGTTTAACCAGCGCGGATCGAGCAACTTAGCAGTCACCAAGAGAGGAAGATCCAGCCCAACCGACGGGTACACAAGGTGAGCAAGTTCAGCAGATCACGGATCATCGGAGGACCCCCTTCGTTAGTCGGTGTCCGGGCATTGGTGGGAAGTTGGATCTAGCGATCTCGCAGATTTTGCTGATCCCGCTACACCACAACATAGAGGCCGCCAGGTGCGTGCTTCTTGCACCGCACCAAATTCCCTTAAAGGAATTTACTAGACTTCGGAAGAAGTCTGAGACCAAGGGAGGTCTCCACCCCGTATGGGGATTCCCTTCGGTGCAGCCGGAGAATACCTCCTCAGTTGCACAGGTCACTGGGTCCCTCACAAGGGTTGCCCAGTCTAGGAGCTCCAAGCTGAAGCTCAGCTGGAATTCATATTGATCCAGCGGGACCTTCGGGTCCTGGTCCAGCAGAGTCTTTTCTGCAGGACGAAGTGCATCAAACCCGTGATCGAATAAATGCGATCAAGATTGCACTTGACATTGGGATTGGCGGTCTAGCCACCACCCAGTTTGGCAAACCAACTGCCCTGATGTCCTACGTCAGGACGTGGACGCTCTCGGTCGCGAGACTCGGGAGCTCCACGGGCGGGTTAACCGCCGACTCCCAGCTTCCGCCTTAATGGGACTCCGTCGGAGCCTTGATGCTCTTGCCAGTGAGGCGCACGGTCACATGCCCTCTTATGAGCCGCAGTGGTATTCTTCCCACTCGGCTTATGGGTATAGCTCTTGACGGAGCTCATACCGTGCGGCCCCAGCGTACTCTTTTGTGAGCCGCATGGGTGCCAGCCTGCATTCCGTTTTGCAGGCTTTGACAACTCCTGTTGGTGTTGTCCGCGAGACTCAACCTCGATTTGAAGAGGGGAGCTCGCCCACTCTTGATCTTCCTCTGCCCTCTCAGGGCGAAGATCCTACGGACCATCGTACCGTTTAAGACGCCCCACGCAAGTCGTTGGGTGCGTCGCCATTGACTTCTCGAGGTCGATGGTATAGGCAGCGCCGTGCCTGCCGAGGACCCCAACGGGTCCAATGAAGCGATGCTTCAGCTTGTTACTCCCAATGGAGCGAACCAACGTTAACGGTAGGTTCTTAGTGTTTAAGAGGAACAAGTCCCCAACCGTAAACACGGATAAGTTTCCTCGACCATTCTTGTCTGAGTACTTCTCTGTCTGTTCTGGGTCGACGCCATTGCGTCTCTAACCCGGCTGATCAACATCAGCCTGTCGTCTATAAACGACGACAACTGTCTTTTTAAAGACTCTGGCTCGATCTCCGAGACCTGGGAGGAAAAGGCTTTCCGAGCCTCTCCCCCACTTACGATGGAGGCCACGGTGCCTCCCCGCAAGGTTAGCGGCACCTGGGGGTGTCATAACCCATTCAAGTAGAACGGGGTAAACCCCGTTGATGCGTGTACCGCATTGTTGAGTGCAAACTCAACCATAGGAAGCTAGTCCGACCAGGACCGAGGTGCTTCCGCACAGATACTGCGTAGAGTATCTTCGAGCACGCAGCTGACGCGCTCCGTCTGACCATCCGTCTGCGGATGGTCCGCAGTTGACATCGTCAACTTAGTTCCCAACAATTGGAACAGGGTGTCCCAGAACGCACCCGTGAAACGCGGGTCTCTGTCCGAGACTATGGTCTCTGGTAGACCATGATAGCGAAACACGCTATCTAGGAACAGCTGTGCAGCTTGTTTCCCGGTGACCTTGTCACGTACCGGAGCAAGATGCACCATCTTGCTCAAACGGCAGACAAACACCAATATGCCGGTGTTGCCCCTGTCATCGGCCGGCAGGCCGAAGACGAAGTCGAGACTCATCGACTTCCAGCAATCTGCTGGTACAGGTAGGCTCTGCAGTGGAGCCGAGGCGTGGCCCGAAGGCGTCACCCTCTGACATGTTTCACATGTCTTGACATAGTGTGCCACCCACTTATACATGCGGGGACACCAAAATGTCTGAGAGACCATTTGGTAGGTCTTCTCCCGGCCAAGGTGGCCACTCATCGGCGCATCATGCGCCTCTAGAAGTATGTCATACTTCAGATCCTCGTCGTTTGGAACGACAACCCGAGGAGGATCTCTAGGGTCTACTCTGTAATGGAGTAACCCATCGGCCAGCTCATAACGATGGAGCTGCGCCCGCTGTCGAGGCGAAAGCCTGTCGACTTTGGCGTCCTTGCCATCCGACAAGAACTGCACCAGTGGTGTATAGTTCTCGCCAAGCGTATCCGATCATATAGATCTGTCGTGACCCGACTGACATGAACTAGCTCATAGTCAGGTCGACGCGACAATGCATCGGCAAGCACGTTGAGCTTGCCCGGCTTGTATTCAACGCGGAAGTTGTATTCCGCGAAGAATGACAGCCACCTCGTCATCCGCTGCGACAGATGCGGCGAGTTGGTGGCAGTCCGCAAGGACGCGTGATCAGTATAGATCACAAAGGGCCTCGTGCCCAAGAGGTGAACTCTAAACTTGACAAGAGCGTACTTCATTGCAAGTAGCTCCTTGTCATGAACGGGATAGTTCCGTTCGGCAGCCTTCAGCTGCCTGGACTGGAAGGAGATGACACGTTCGTGTCCTTCATCGTCCTTCTGCAACAGCGCACAGCCTATTGCATAGTCAGAAGCGTCACAGACGACGCTAAATGACTTGTTTTCGTCCGGCAAGGCCAGGACTGGCGCTTGCTGTAAGCTCGCCTTGATGCTGTCAAAAGCATCCTGGTGCTGTTGCTCCCAGACCCAGTCGGCATCCTTCTTTAAGAGATCCGACAAGGGTCGAGCTAGTTCAGCGTACCCTGCGCTGTACTTATGAAGATAGTTGGCTAAGCCCAACCACTTCCGGAGGTCCTTCTGCGACCTCGGGGTCGGCCAAGCCGCTATGGCCTTGACCTTCCCTGGATCGGCGCGTACGCCGACCCTGCTGACAAAGCAGCCGAGGACTTTTATCTCCTCAGCTGCAAAGACGCACTTGTCGATGTTGGCATAGAGCTTGTTAGCTCTCATGACCTCAAACACTCGACGGAGGTGCTCCAAATGCACCTCCATAGCCGCCTGGCCACCTTCGGCACGGCTATGGACGAATATATCGTCGAAGTACGTCTGAGCGAACGTACGTAATGGTCTAAACAATTGTGTGACCAAGCGATTGAACGTCGCTGGGGCATTTGATAGCCCCTGTGGCATCACTAGCCACTCCCAGAGCATCCCACTCGGGGTGCTCACTGCGGTGAGAGGAATGTCACTCTCCCGCATCAGGATCTGGTAGTATCCGTCCACCAGATCCAGGGCACTGTACAACGTACAACCCGACATGCTGTTCAGCAACACATCCTTGCGAGGGATCGGCGTCTGTGCCGGTACCGTCGCATTGTTCAGCTTGTTGTGAGCGTGAACCAGACGCCACTTCCGGTTCGGTTTACGAACGCAGAAGGTTGGCGTCGAGTGCGGGGACTTCGACTCCCGCACCATGCCCGACTTCGCCTTCTCAGCGAAGAAGGCATCTATAACCTCGCACTGCTCGCGAGGTAGAGGCCACTGCCTCGTGACACAATACTTTGTGCCGGGCACGAGATCAATCTCGTGCCGAACTCCCCGATCCGGCGGGAGTTGGGATGGTGGGTGCTTCGACACCACATCCGAGTATTCCTTCACAAGAGGATACACTGGATCCTCCGGGTTCTTGAGAATCTCAGAACCCAAGCGCGTTGCACGCTGCTTCGTGAACCCCTCCAGGACGTCCTCGTCCATTACGGAGGAAGAGTTCAAATCTTCAGGAGAGGTCTCCGGCTTCAGGAGCACCATCTCCGCAATTTCTCCGGCCTTCAACTCGGCCAGGAAGTCCTTCATGGACAATTCCTCGAGGTTCAGCAGTGCTGACACCTCTGGCAGTGCCTCCAGATGGACGGCGCCTGCCCTCACTTGACGACCGGACACGCCGTCGAAGACATGGCATTGCTCTTCGACCGGCCGTGCCGGTGGAGTCTCAGACTCCGAGTGTGGTACTTGGTTATCCACACGGGAGGTGCTCAACGACACCTCCGCACTCGTACTGGTCTTCTTGACCCCGCGTGGAACTCTGTTACCCACGCTAGAGACGCATACTGCGCTCTCGATCTTCTCGGTCTCTTCGACCTCGTGTGGAACTATGTTACCCACACCGGAGGCGCCCTCAGCGCCCTCCCCAGCAGCCTCAGCTGCTTGCGGACCTATGTTACCCGCTTGCGGAACTACGTTACCCGCCTGTGGACCTATGTTACCCACTTGTGGACCTATGTTACCCACACAGGAGACGCCTTTAGCGCTCTCCCCAGCAGCCTCAGCTGCTTGCGGACCTATGTTACCCGCTTGCGGAACTACGTTACCCGCCTGTGGACCTATGTTACCCACTTGTGGACCTATGTTACCCACACAGGAGACGCCTTTAGCGCTCTCCTTAGCAGCCTCTGCTGCTTGCGGACCTATGTTACCCGCCTGGTCAGTGCCGTCCGGCACTGCCACAGTCGAAGCCCATACGGCGCGACGACTCTTAGCGTTGGGACTTGCCGTCGTGGCAATCCCACACGCTTGGCAATGAGCCTTGGTCTCACGACCGGTTGCGAGGCTCATCGCAACATCTTCGTTGGAGTCCGTGACTCCCAATACTTCTTCGGGCGCGTAAGCGCCTTGGCGACCATCTCTGGCGCCCCAGTCCCGGGCAGAGGTGGGAACATTACTCACCAAAGCTCTGTCGGAGGCTGCGGGCCGGCTAGCCCCAATGGCTTTGCCGCGCCAATCGATCCAAGGCTCGTGCTTTTCGAGCCACGGCATGCCCAGGATCAAGTCGTACTTGTCCATGTCTAGGACAAGGAACGACTCCGTGCTGTCAAAGTCTTCAAACTTTACAGCCAGGTCCATACGGACCCCAGGTACGTTTACCACCGTACCATCGGCCAGTCTCACCGAGACCTGGCCCCTGCCTTTGCTTTCTCGCAAAGCATCGGCATACTTGCCGCCATTCCGCGCGACCGTCTGGCGTCGAGCAAAGTTTGTCGACGCCCCAGAGTCAATCAGGACTCTAAAGGGATCTCCATATCCCCGTACACTCGCGTGTACCACGAGCAGTCCGCCGCTGCTCTTTCTCGTCTCGAGAGCACCCAGGCTCTCAGGGGCTAAGCCTCCATGGCGTGCGCCGTCCGCACTCCTACCATGGGGACTTAGATCTTCCCCAGTAGGGCGCCCCGCCCCTACTGGTGACCCCAGTTCCCCTGGCTCTTGGGTCGCGGCTTCTACCACGGGCCCCTCGAGCCCCTAGGTTTGGAAGGGAACTTCCTTTGCCCTCCCGCAGGGCAGGCACGTTGCATGTGCCCGAGCTTCCCACATCCGTAGCAACGGATGGAGCTCTGTACGGCCGTACCCAGTTCCATGGGTACCGGCCCTGTGCTAGCTCCAGCTGCTGGAGCTCCTTGCACTGCGCCTGACGACGCATTGTGGCCTTGCCACACCGACGTAGGAGTACGGGCCTGTCGGTGGCTGTACTCCTCTTGGAGGGCGATCTGGATCGCCTCCTCCATAGTGTTCGCATGCACGCGGAACAACTGTGTGCGGGATGGGCCCACCTTCAGGCCATCCATGAACACGGTCACTTTGATGTGTTCAGGTAGGGGGTTCCCTACCAGAGATGCAGCGAGTACTCGCATCTCCTGGATGTACTCATGCAGCTCACGCTTCCCTTGTTTACAGGCAAGGAAGCGCGAGCGCTGGCGATACTCATAGTTCGCCGGAAGGAAGGCGGCTCTAAGCTGCTGACACAGCTGAGCCCAGGTTGTGAAACAACCCGGCGTCGTCGCTTCGCGCATGTACGCCCAGGTCTTCGCCCGACCTCCTAGGTTGGACAGGGCGAAAGCGACTCGAAGTCGCTCGGTCGAGATTAGAGCCGCGTCCATCGCGAGCTCTACCTCTCTGACCCAGAAGTGGAGGTTCTCTCCCTCCTTTCCCTCATAAGGGTTAACCTTAAGCCTCAACGGCTTAGGTTGGGCTGGCTTCATCTCAGCCACGGGGGTCTGCAGCCCCTGTACGTGGGCGATTAGCCCTCTCTCGTACGTGTCGAACGCCTCGATGCGTTCGACCTGCTCGGCCGGCGTAGCAGCCGCCAAGCTTCGGAGGGCATCTCCTCCAAAGATGCCCACCATCTTCCGGACCGACTCAAACTGAGAGTCGGTCAAATGAGGGAACTCCCCTCTATCCATCCTGGCTTACCTTGTAGGAGCCACAGAGGATTCAGGTAGTCAATCTACCCGCGTAGGCGTGGATTGACTACAAGTGCTACCAAGTGTGACGGGGTCACACGAGCACCTTGCTTAGAGGAAGCGTGCTATTAAGAGTATACAAACTCTAAGTGAACGGCAGTTCACTAGTCCCTGGTCTTAGGGGACTTAATAGCCAGTTTAGCGTAAGTTTTAGACTGATGTATATTTATAGTTAATTAGGTCATTTGGCCTGTAATACAAATTACTAATTAACTATAATTTGTTTCATATATGCATATAAAAGTAGGTCAAATACTATTGGTTGGCCCTCAGCCACCAGACCTACGTGGCAGTAGTGTGGTCCACACCACCCACGAGTGAGTATCTAAAACGAATACTCACAGAAGTATATCAACTTCTAAAGGCGGTACCCTTTCTGGGGTACACCTTTCATGTAACCCCGTTACAGTCACCATCGTTTTTGTCTATCACTACTGACTCGTGGAGGAATATAGACAGACTCGGTGCCGATTTGCCGGGGAATTCTGTAGTTGATAACTCAATAGCGAGTGCTGGGTTTTCTCCGATTACGGATGACTGGTTCATCTGGAAACACGATGTGTACGGAAGGAAGATTCAGCAAAGGTGGCACGAAGAAGAAAAATGCGAAGACAGCTTCGAACATAGCGGAGTCGAAGATGAACTTGCGAATGCGCTTGCCGACATCGACATAATCAACGGTTAACGCGGTGAGGCGGAAGAATGGGGGGGTTGGACGCAAAACACGAGGGAGCGAGAAGAAATTTCATTTTTTCTAGGTACTGTAAAACATTTGTGCATGCGGACCTTTTGTCCATCCGGACGCCAAAAATTAGCCAATCACAGTGATGTAGCTATTTGAAAAAACCTTACCGATCACCATTTGTCCATACGGACCTACCTATTTTTACCAACTCTACCATTTATGCACAGGATAAAGCCGCGGTGAAACCACTAGCAATCAGACGTCCAGACGTTCGCATTCATCTACTGTGTGGTGTAGCGGGATCAGCAAAATCTGCGAGATCGCTAGATCCAACTTCCCACCAATGCCCGGACACCGACTAACGAAGGGGGTCCTCCGATGATCCGTGATCTGCTGAACTTGCTCACCTTGTGTACCCGTCGGTTGAGCTGGATCTTCCTCTCTTGGTGACTTCTGAGTTGTTCGATCCGCGCTGGTTAAACGTCTTGGCGTGACGTTGGGGTCGTAGAGTAGCGTGGAAGTCTTCACACCACTCGCCAGTAGTAGATCCGGAGTCCAAGCGATTAGATCAAGCTTGGATCCGGCGGCCTAGATCTGGATCCGGCCTTGTAGTAATTCCTTTGTAGTAGATTTCCCTTTACGCGGGGTCCTTTGATTGCTTGGCGCTTCCTATAGCGCGATCTTGATACTTGAGAAACCGAAGATCTACCGGCTAAGCAATTAATACCGGGATCTTGGATCTGCACTTAGGGTAAGATACTAGGAGGTTGGATCTAGCCAATATATTATCTAGATATTATCAACCACCCTAGATCTATACACCTAAATCGCTATTAATACCGTAGGGCCAATGTAGTTCCCGTTTTCAGGCGCGTAGCGAAGCACTTGTGTCGTACGATGCAAATTCGGTTCTGATTTAATGTTAAGACCTATCCCATCTTGTATCCTATCCTTAACGACACATCGACTGATTACGCTATCCTGATTCTTGCCCTTTCTTGTCCTCACCATCATAGCAGTCGACATCTTTGCAGATCACCCTGGATCTGAACAATAAACATTAGATCACTAGTCGCAATGTTGTGATCTGGACTTCTCCTTTCTCCAATATCGTAATCATCCCTCGTAATATCCAGATCACACGTCTCCCGAGTCAGATCATGCTGATCCAATTGTGGATCGGCTAGATCGGCTAGATCGCCTTGATCTAGAACTTCCACAGTTGATCCCATGATAATACTTTGTAATAAGCGTAATTGCAATATATCCAAGCTTGCTCCATGCTATTAATCCTCCAATCACCATCCAGCTTCATCGTAATATAGCTCGATCCCAGATCACTCGGATCCGCCTATGGATCGGGATCCGTTAGTCCTGATCCATGTTCCCCGAATGGAAACCGATATGTTAACCATCCTGGACTTCACGGATATAACTTATGGCTTAGATCCGGGCATCTCGATCTAGATTACCAGTTTCCATAGAGCCAATAGGCGTACTGCCACACCCATCTCATAATCACGCCAGTCCCACATCATCCATATCATATGTGATCATCCCAACCCTTCGGATCTGGGTATATGTATAGATCGTATGTCAATCCATCCATCGCATCCCACCCAGGATACCACTAATCTCCACCAATCTTATCAATCAACTGGATCCATAACCAGATCCATCCACATCAGCTCGTCATCTACTCCAATCACATCACTTCAGGTCCGATCACGTCCAAATCGGATCTTTCCTGGATATTCCGATGCCAAATCTTTCCAATCCACTTCACCACAGCCGCCTCCTGGTCGTCAGTTATAGTTGCATAACAACTTCACTGCGTCCATTCTTCAAATCACCTCGCCAACTACACTTCTCTCCACTCTTCACTCCCACTCAACCATGTGGGATCCCGGCCACGATGGAACACAACATGGACACGGCCGCCATGATCCTCCTTCGCCTAGATCAGAGATCGGTGGACCCACTGGGGGCACACCCGAGGATCTCCGTCGATCTGTGGTCGCTTTGCGTCGCCGAGTGTTGCGTTTGAGCGACGATCTACGACTAGCCACCTGCCGGGCCGATGAAGCTGTGGATCGGAATCGTGAGCACGTTTGCTCCCTCGAGTCGCTGGAAATGATGTGCGCCACTCAGGGTCGGGAGATCGGGCGTTATCGGGCTGAGGTTCACCGCCTCCGAGAAGAGCGAGATGCCCTCCAATCTTCCTTAGAATCCGATCGCATTATCGGTTGGAGCCGCCACAGCCCGCACCCGAGATCTCGGCTCTAGAGGCCCAGATCGTCGATCTCAACCGAGATCTTGATCGTCGGTCGGATGAGATCCGTCATCTGGAAGCACACATTGATGATCTGAGCCACGATCGGGGCCATCTGGAGTCCACCATCCACCATCTCACCTCCGAGATGACGCAAGCCGGCGGAGAGATCTTGGACCTTCAGCAGGCCAACCATGATCTGGATCGGAGTCGGGAGGACGCTGAGTCTACATTATCGGCGACGGAGGAGAGCTTGCGTCGGACTCGATCTGAGCTGGATCGGGTCGAGGCAGAGCTTCTTCTATCCCGCTCCGATCGCGCTGATCGCGGGACTTCGGGTCCTGATCCGCGATCCTCGCGTGCGGATCCCCAACCCATGGGCCCCACTCAGGCAGATCTTGACCAGATCGCTCGAGAGCGCGACTCTCTACAGAATCAGATCCGTGCGCGGGATGCTGAGATCTTGTCAGCGCAGCAAACTCTGGGGTTATTACAATCGGATCTGGCGGCCCATCGGGCTAGATTGGCTTCAGATACCACCCGGCTGCAGGCGTTGGAGGGTGATTTAACCCGTGCACGTCATGATGTCGAGGTAGCCCAGAAGGCTTATGCGGATCGGGAGCGTACCATCACCGAGAATTAGGCTCAGATCCGTACGCTCTCTCGGGATCTAGGCAAAGTAGTCCTTGAGCGGGATGCCCTCCGTCATGAGTACACCGCTGCTTTCCAACGCCTCACGTCCATCTCGGCCACAATCGGGGCGCCTCCCCCTCAGACCCAATTGCGTCTGGATCCTGGATCCGACACGGATCAGCCCGCGGGATGGATCCCACGCTCTCCTTCTGCAGAGACTTCCGGCAGCGAGGGTCAGGATGCTGACGCGTCTGGATCCAAGCGATCTCGCAGCAGATCCAGCTCGCCTTCCCCTTCGCGGCCTCAGAAGAAGCGATCTGTCCCTCTCGAGGCGGAGGATGAGTCCATGGATGAAGAGGACGAATCCGAGTTTGATCTGGGTGGGGGATCTACCGGAGGAGGGTCACCCTCCCCCGATCAAGCATCAACCTCGCCCTCCAAAGATGTCGAACCCAGTCGATCATCCGGCGAGGTAATTGAGGTCGGATCCGGATCTGATGATGAGGAGGAGGAAGAGGAGGAGAACGCGGAAGTGGCCGATGACCTCTATGAGGCTCAAACCTTGATGGCCATTTCGCAATCTCGATCTGAGGCCCGTCGTCGGGATCATGCGTCTCCCCAACGGCGGTCTGCAGGCGGGCGGCGGATCGCCCGGGGGATCTGGCGGATCGGACTCCGACGCGGGATCCGGAGATCAGGACGACGGATCTGGCTCCACAGGCGGATCTGATCCAGCCAATCCCCCCCGTGGACGCCAACCTCCTCGGATCACCTTCGTCCCCCAGGTCCCATTCCCGGAGGGTCGTTGCGTCCCTGGTCGGCGGATCGCGCGGACTATGGCTGCTGCGGACATAGATCCCTGGATCGAGTCTCAGCTGGTCAATCAGACCTTGATCACCATGACCGTGAACTTCCTGTTCCCGATCCTGCCGTTTCGATCCGACTGGATCTTTCCCCACCGGCCCACGATCTACACTTCTCCAACGGCCCCCGCCTTCTGCGGTCATTTGATCACAGAGGACAATGTCAAGGCCTTACAAGCGGCGGAGCCATGGCGGGTGATCCGAAACACCCACCCCCCAGTCTCTTTCGAGGCCGATGTCGGTGGTCGACTTGGGATCTCCCTCAGCCATTATCGTGATTTTGAAGCTTCTGAGCTGATCGCATATTGGGAGTCGACCCACAAATTCCCGATCACAGCCGCCATGATCGCGCAGTCGCCATGGCTGGGTTCCTTCGCTAAGCAGCGTAACAACCGCAGATCGCACGCTGGTAACCGATGGAAGCGCATGTTGCTAACACTGATCCAAGCCATGATCGAGGGGTGGTGTGATCTGGATCTACTCCTAGATCCCTTCTTCCTCCACTTCCCCAAGCGGACGGATGAAGTGGCTTGGTATCCCGGGATCGAAGCCAGACGTGCGAATCTGGCCGATCCGCAGCTTAATCGCCGGGAGCCAGCCGATCTGCTGGAGGCGTTGGCGGAGGCCGACGCCGCGGACCCCTGGCGCAACCACTACCGGGATCACACTGCAGATCACCCTGCACGTCATCTCCCTCGTTTGGATCGCAAGTTCTTCGGTATTCAAGTGGCGCAGCCACCGGCCAGTAGCTAGATCATAGTGATTAGCTTCTCGTAAGTGATCCATCTTCTTTCATAATGTCCCTCAATATATATCTGGTGATCTTGACTTGCATGCTTCCCATTTACCTCGATCCATTCTTATAGGGTCGAGATCTACCTCGATCGGCCAGGATCTCTAGATCCCGAGACTTGATCTTCCATTCTCATCGTATTCAATGTATATATGCATACCCATTCCACCGATCTACATCCCTCATGTAGATCCTTCAACCGACTTCACCACGACAACAACCAGCTTGTTGTCGTCGATTGCAACCTCATGATTCCTCGTGAGATTGCATCACACCGAATCGATTATGATTCGTGCGATCTCGCAAAAACTCATGTAGCAGAGCGCCACAATTAAGATCTGCTTCATCCACCCAAGTTGGATCATCATATCCTCGCCAGTGTACGAGGAATTCCCGGTAGATCCGTCCATATCTCGTTCTTCTCCCTGATCTCATATCTGTGATCTTCTCCACTTCATACTCATCAGGATCGCGATCTTGGATCCAGCTGTCCCCTGGTAATAGATCTTCGTCAAAATCGAGACGATCTTGACTTTCCACATTGAGCCGCATTAGTGGTCGATCTGGATACTCTTTCACAAGCTTCAACTTGGTCACATGTACAATAGGGAAAACGTGATATCCAGATCCGGCAATCTCCAATTTCACCGCTTGTTCGCCAACTTTCTCTACGATCCGGAAGGGTCCATGCCACAAATGTGCTAACTTCTTAGCATATCCCTCTTTTACTCGATCTAGGTATAGCCATACTCGAGATCCAACCTCGATCTGATGTGGGCGGATCTCCTGGTTATGTAGATCCGCTCGATCTGAGATCGCCTCTCGCAGTCGCTGATTAACCTGTTCCCGAACCTGCTGATAGTACCGCTGGATCTGATACCTCCATCGCCGTGGATCCCGATCATGTCTTCGCGGACTTCCCACCGGGACCACCGCTTCCAATGTGGATCTAGGATCCCACCCATGTACCATATAAAAAGGTGTTTCTCCTCGGATCCGATCATCTGCGGTGTTGATCGCAAAAGTAATCCTCTCGGCATACTCGTCCCAATCTCGTTGATCTAGATCTTGCACATACATCTTAATCGCCCGCGTTGTGGTTTGGACCATACGTTCTGCAGATCCGTTGGCTTGGGGCCGATATGCCATCGTTGCACGTTGACGTTGGCCCAAGATCTTGTTAAATGCTCGGAAAAAATCGGACATAAACCCTGGTTCCCGATCATGTCTAATCGCTTCGCTGGCTCCAAATCGTCGGAAGACACATTCCTCGTATGATTCGGCGACGGTCTGAGCAGTCCTTGATGAGCTGGCTTTCGCGATCACATATCCAGAGAATAGATCTTCGAAGATCAACAATTCCGTATTCCCTTTATGCGATCTAGGTAAGGACGGGATGTGATCCATAGCTATGATCTGGAAAGGATATGTTGCCTGAAGGTTGCCTGGCGACTCTCCTTGGATCCGAGGTTTACTCTTACCAGTCTCGCAATCCACACATTCACCCACGTATCTTGGACACTCTTATACAGCCCTCTCCAATGAAAGTGATCTCGGATCCGCTGATAAGTCCGACCGATCCCTTAGTGTCCACCTTCTAGGCTCACATGGTAATGATGTAGTATATCCGGATATAGAGTTTCCGGGATCACTAGTCGCATCAGCTTGTCTCGATCTGCATCCGTCGGTCTCATAGAAGGGCAATAGAACAGTAGATCGTGGTGATCCAAGTCATAGTCGGCTGCTAGATTAGCATATGATTTGGCTTCTTGCTGAGTCAGATCTTGTAGATCCCCATTCAGATATTTCTTCAGTCCAGAGATCCACGCCTCCTCGTCTTGGGCTTGTCGGATCCGATCGATCCTGAGGTCCCGAACTATTTCCTCCCGTAATGATTGCGGATCCGAAGTCGTTCGCGTCGTAGATCGCGAACCGGATCGAGTCACTACCGCCGTGATCTGGGCTGCCTGATCCGTCCTCTTGACTACCAATACCTCATCCAATCTGTTCAACGTGATCAGATCCTGCCTATCCTCATCCGACTCGATCTTCACTCCACCCTGTCGTTGTAGCGCTGCACTAGCCAAACTGTCCGCGCTGCCGTTCCAATCTCGTTTCACATGCACCAGTTCGTGATCTGGCCAGTCTCTCAGACGATCTAAAGCCCTTTGCTTGAGTAGAGTCAGACCGGGTGCCTTACACTCGATCTCACCCCTGACCTGTCGGATCACCAGATTAGAGTCACCACAGAACACCACTCGTTTGCGATCCACTGTACTTAACAGATCCAGACATAGCAACAGCCCATGATATTCAGCCTCGCTGACGGTAAGATCTTCCGCGTAGGCCGATCTAGCCTGGATCACTGTCCATTCAGGCAACTTCCACAAGATCGCGCTATATGCGCCACCTCCACGCTTCACGCGGGCTGATCCATCGAAACTGACTACATACAGCTCCTCATCTGCTTGGATCGCAGGGATTGGAGTTTGGATTTTCCGTCGTGGCTCTTTCTTAGGCGAGATTTGGATCAACGCTTCCTCCACCATGGATCTAGGCGTGATACTAGCCGCGATTACTCCTAGGATCTCTTCTTCTCCTTTAACACATTTCACAATCTCTAATGTCCACGGTGATAGCAGTGACGCCCATTGACCCAATCGCCCTTGTAATCCGGTCGATCTAAATAACCAGGCTAACGTGGAGTATCTAGTCAGCACTCGGATCCGGCGTCCCACCAACATGTTATATCCGAGATCCAGGATCCTTAGCAGCACCAACACTTCTTTCTCCACTGGGCTGTAATTCAACTCGTTCGACTTCAACGTCCGGCTCACGAAAATGACCGGATAGTAGATCTGGTCATACTCTTGCACGAGAGCTGCCGAGATCGCCCAATCACTTGTATATACGATCACCACAGCCTCCCGATTCATATCAAAATGGCGTAGGATCGGTGTGGATGCGATCTTCGATTTGAGTGTCTCGAAGGCCCGATGAGCACGGATCCATCGTGGATCAACCTGTTCTCCATCCAGTCTTCCGGGATCCGACGGTTCCGAGGGCTTTAATGTCGGATCCGATCCTGGATCTTCCTTCAGATCCAGTTGATCTAACTCTTTATGTTCAACACTTCGCTTGATCTGGATCCACACATCATCTTTGGACATCGCGACGAAACCAACCTCCCTCAACTCGTACAACACAGCTGCGTAGATAGCGTAGTCTTCGATAAACCGACTATAGTAATTTAAACTTCCCAGAAAAGACTGCATCGATCGCGGCGATCCAGGAAATGCTAGATCCGTTAATGCCTCTAGATCCTTGGGATTCGCCTCCAGTCCATCTTTCGAGACTCGATGACCCAGTTATTCCACTTTACCCATACCCCAGAAACTCTTCACCACACTGATCGACAGATTCCACTTGTCACGCGCCTCCAGTAGGGCGTCCACTCGATCGCATAGCTGATCCCAACTACCCGCTGGTATAATGATGTCATCGATATACGATCTGCGTCCGATCACTGATGGCTTGTCCGGATCATCGGCCTCTCCCACTTCAAACACATCTGTAGATCTTGGATCCGATCCAGGAGGCGGGATCCGGGTGAACCCATACAAGGCGTTGTCGATCAGACGTTGGTAGATCTGCGGCGCATTCTTCAAGCCGAACGGCATACGATTTCATTCGAATAGCCCAAATGGGGTAATGAAAGCTGAGATCGCTCGAGCTCGATCTGTCATAGTCACCACCCAGAATCCACTGGCCATATCTAAGGAGCAATACCACAAGACTTTATCCAGATCTTCCAGAAGATCGTTGGTCAGGGGCATATGGTAGACCATCAGTTGAGTAAGGCTATTGACCAGGCGGTAATCAATACACAGCTTGATGTCCACTCCATTCTTCTTCACGATCACCACAATCGGTGAGGCCCAGGGTGATCTGGAATAGCTGATCATCTTAGCTGATAACAATCCCTTGATCAGATCTGATAGCTTCTCGCGAAATCGAGGTGCGATCTTCCTCACTCTTTGGGCGATTGGCCTAGCATCTCCCACATCGATATCGCAGACCACGCCTCTTGCAGCTGGTGGTAAAGCATTTCCTTTCCCGATGAGAAGGTGTCGATGTTTCCAGATCCTCTGACGTAATCGTTCGATCTCCGCAGTAGTCTGGATCCCCGGATCTCCAACTTGGATATCCTCAATCTTCACCTCATCCGTGGTAGAGTTGATTTCTGGGAGGATCGCCATCTCTTGCTCTACGTTCTCTGCATACAGATCGTTACCTTCGTGGTAATGCACCTCTGGATCCGGCTCCGGATCGGGGGAATTGTTCCGATCCTCTGGTGACGCCTCCTGTGTCGGGACCGATAGCTGTCCGGGTAGATCTCTTTCAGCTGATCCTCCAATCACTGGATCCAAATCATCCGCCTGCACCTGATCCAAATTTTGGTTTGTCACCTCGGTCCCTACCGATTGGATCGGGGTCCAATTCTGCGGATCTATTCCCGCTGATGGTTGATCTTCGGTCGTCAACACTGGTTTTACCTGTATCTGCGAGATCTCGGGTCGTTTCAGGATAGCACGAGGTGCGGGGTAGGAAGGTCGATCTACCATCGGCTCTGTGGATTCCATCAAGATCTCATCATGCTCCGATTCTCCTTTCACCGTAGCTTCTAGAGCTAGATTTTGCCATTCCATGTACCGACGTGACCCTACCGAGACAAATCCTGGCATCCGGGGAATATGATCACCCGCTAGCCAGATCCCGATCCTTACATCTTCTTGCAATATGATTGCCTTATCACTTACGTTGGTGATCGGCAAGTACCGTCTCCTTCCGAGGCCTTTCACCACCGTAGGTACCCAACGATCCCCCCGGGTAACCCAGAACTTCTCGTGATCTGACATCCGGAGATGTAGTTGAAGCTCCACTGATTGCCCAATCTCGATCTGGATATGTTCTCCTACGGTTACCAGCCGGGCCCTGTCGCTATAGAGTTGTCGACGCCCGCTAAGCTGGATCCGCACCTCATCCGGTAAGCTTATAGATCCATAGGCTAGGTCCAGTCGGATCCCCGCCGGTACCATGAAATCCATACCCAGGATGGCATCCTGGCCTGCCAGATCTCCAACCCAAATATCGAAAAAGTAAACCAGCGATCCGGCCATAGTGATCTTGATCCGGGTTCTCCCTTCTGTCCTGTAAACACTTTCTCCGATCCCAACGCAGTCTTGGATCTGGCTCGTATCGATATAGCACCCAACCTTACGAGCAAAGGCCGTATCCACTATGGACACTTCGGCGCCTGTATCTAAGTGCAAGATCCCTCTCTCATTGTTGATCTTACCAGCGATCTTGGCTTGTCGGAACCATTTCCCCGGGGCATAGTGTTTCCAATATACCCGAGATTTTCCTGGCAAGAGATCCATAACTTCGGATCTTCGGATCTCCTTGATCTGACTTGGCTTCTGGATCACTGGCGTATCCTCTTGATCTGTGGGCTTGAACCACAGATCTGGATCCTGTTGCTTCCAGTAACCCCTTATCTCTCCCGGATGGAGGTCCACCATCATGGTCACTTCAGATCTGGAATAATCGTCCGCCTGGCGGATACTCGAAATTGCGACAGCACGGTTTCCATTCAGATCATATGTATTACCACGTAGATCTGGGATCTTGCTACCCTGATCTACCGATTTCTTGTTCACAAATGCATAGATGCAATATCTAGAACGCTCGGCTCGTACCGGATTCCAACCCGGCGAGCGTCCTAGTTTAACATCTTTTCTGCAGATTCCGGAAGCATACCTGCATGTTTGGCTGGGTTGAACCATTGGCGGATCTGGTTGTAGAACTCTTCCATAGGACATTTTCCCATATCATGTAATTCCCCGCACCCCCGGCACACAAAGAGGCAGTGATCTGCCGGATGTCCTCTCTTGCCACACTTATGACAAGTGAGGCGTCTCCAGCATCCTAGATCTGAATGCTTCTTGGATCCACAGTGTGAGCAACGATTCCGATCGGATCCGCTGCTCTGGATCCGAGATCTATGATCTGATGGGGTCTGATCCGTCGACTTGTGGGTGATTGGTACTTGCTCGACCTTCTCCATGCCGGATTCAGTTTTGGAATAACCTCCTGTTCAGCTGCCAGGTAGATCCGCCGATGATTGTCTCCGTCCGAGTCAGATCCATCCGATCCATCGGATCCAGATTCAGATTCAGACTCTACCGTCCGGATCTGTACCGCACGGACATGTTTCATCGTAGCTGCAGGTGCTGGATTAGTCGCTTTCTGTCGATACTTGCTGGATCCGAATGCGGCCTTCTTCTGCCTGCTCTTTGCACGTTCGCGGGCTCGTAGTACTTCTTCCAGATCGTCCGCGTCGGATAACCGTAGCAGGGTCAGCCTGTCAGCTAGATCTTGATCCTCCAGAGTCTCGATATAGTGATCCACATGTTCGCGTCGATCCTTCGCATTACCGTCCTTGATCTTCAACTTTGCGCGTAATCCGGCAACATTAAGGCGGTAGAGATAATCGAGGGGAGATTCTTCTGGTCGGCGTCGGGCATGATAGTATTGTCTAGCCACTGATACCCCCAATCCGCAATACTGGATCTGGAAAGCTCGAAGCAGATCCGACCATTTGTTACGGGTGGATCTACTTAGTTGTCGATACCAATTCTTGGCGGATCCAGCCAATAGATCCGCAAAGGTCAAACATTTCTCTTCATCGGAGGCTTGATCTCGCATGAACGCCGATTTCACTTTGCCAATCCACGCTCTGGCCCGATCTTCGTCTTGATCTTTCCCTGTGAATTCCTTGAGGTCTGAGATCGCGGAAATCCGGACTCTCTGGATCATGGTTGATCCGGCTGATCCGGTCGTGGCTGTCGCTACCGTTGCTCGAGCGGCCATGGGGAAGTCGATATCGTCTGGATCATACTCCCATCGAGATGCGCTGTATTCAGATCTTACAGATTCCATGTCTACATCTTGCGATCCTGGATCCTGTACCTTCACCGCTCCTTGATCCATGATCGGCCCTCGCTGTTCCGCCAGGAATCTACTCATGGCAGCTTCGAAATACTTCTGCAAGGTGCCTGATGAAGCATCTGACGTTGTGGCTGCCGTGATCTGGTCTTCGGAGGCCGGGATCGTCCTTGAGCGGCCGGATCTCGGCTGATTCCGACGTTGGATCTTGGATCGCGCCTCGAGCATTGAAGTACCAGACGGTCCCAGTGACATTCGCTTAGGCTCCGGTGAGAGATCTGATTCGTCCTCGGCAGCCGAGGCGTAGTGTGATGAGGACGTTTGGCGATCCGTAATACTTGCCGGAGGTGATGGTACTGGATCTGTGATCTGCGGGATCTCGCCGACGAGGATCTTGAGCTTGGAGAATAGATCCTTGGTGGCAGTCTGGATCACCTTCAGATCCAAATCAAAGACATCATCCGCATCGAAAGCTCCCGTGGTCATTCCTGCTTCCTTCAGCAGTCGCAATAAATCCTTGACTGGGCCCGTTATTCACAAGCACCGAACGAGCCGTCCGAGAGTTCAAAGTGAAGTGGTTGGGATACGACGAACCAACATGGGAACCTGCGTCCAATTTGTCGTGTGGAGGTCTTCTCTATGACTACCTGAGAGAGAAGCGCAGTGACCGACGGTTGCAAATGGTCCAAGTTGCCGACGAGGACTAAATAGAACGTCACCGAAAATTGACCTGCCTGCAGGGCCAGTACAGCCTGCAGTGACAGACGAAGAGAAGCTACTGTACTGAAACGAGAATCCTCTGCGGGGTCGGTACAGCCTACAGAGAGGAGTGATGAAGATTACTGTACCGAACACTGCATATTTGCATGACGAAAAGTAAACGAACCAGTGAATTGGAAATTACGACAAAGAACGATGGAGAAACCAAGCTACCAATTTACGCTACGGCACTCTTGGAACTACGGAAGTAGCTTGGACAACGAAACAGAAATACGCCGACCGAGGTTATATCTCGGTGGTGGCGGTAGCCAAGTCCACGAGGACGTCCAAGCCGGCACTCAGGATGTCAGCAGGAGGAGACCCTAAAATGCCGGAAACCGGAGCCTCCGGAGCCGAGCCTGGTGTGTCCGAAGACTCGGCTGCCCACGAAGCACGAATAGCGGCCGGATCCAGAGCTGGGTTAACCATAATCGAGGATACCACACTTGCATGAGAGCGATGCCGAGGAACAAATAGCGGCACATCAGGGTTGCAGGGAGCGAAGGTAGTGTTATACGGAAGCTCGGCGGGAGCATCCATCCAGCAATTACGCCACGGCTGTTGCGCATCGAGAACCACGAGCTCTTGAATCCAGTTATCCGTTGTTGGGGCCCAATCCAACACTTCAAACGGGTACTGCAAGTAAGAGGGCTCCAGCAGGAGCTCAGCAGGGTTCTCCCGAGGCTTGCTGTCACGCTCACTACTCCACTCCCAGACTCGGTACACCATCTGCTGACGGAGACGGTCCGCACGGAGATTCCGAGCCTTGTTGTACGCCTTCCACTGTGCGACCAAGGCGATAACCAGAGGATCTCTACGCCCATGTTCTCTTTCGAGACGGCGGAGGTAATTTTCGACAGCCGAGACTTGGATCCAGTGGCGACGCTCCCACAAAGCGAGACCCAAGTCTGCTTTCTCGGACTTGTCCGTGGAGGTACCTTGGAACTGCCGCCACATCTTGACGGTGCGCCCGAGCCCAGTCTCTCGAATGGAGATCTTAGTCCCCGGTGGGAACCCGCTGGAATCAAAAAGGCACGGCTGCTCGGGTAGCCGGCGACGTAGCTGCTGCCACGGATGACCAGGGTTTTCCAGTCCATCAGAGCAGAGAGACTGGCAGCGGACACGGGCGAAACTCCATCCTTCGGCAGAGGCTCAGACAGACTCCGGTTCTGAATCTGGCACCAAGCCTCCTGAGCTCCGGTCGCGGTAAAACCAGGTTCCAAGAAAGGCCCAGCTAGAGAGGCGAGCTTCTTCGACCCGAGAGGAAGCTGAAGGCTGCTGCCGATAGGAGAGAAAGTCACCGAGCTTGGACCCGGCGCGGTAGCCAACGTTGCCGTGACCACTGTATGTGGTCTCCGAGCGCTCGACTGAGACCGCCTAGGGCGGAACAACGAGGACGCCGGAACAGAGACGGCAGATGAGGCAGTCACAACCGGCCGAGAGCTTGGAGGTTGGACTTGAGAGACCTGGCGTCTACCAGCCCGGAGGCGGCGGTGGGAGGTGTCTGCGCTACGGCCGGCGGGGTGGACCCAGTCGGAGAGAGACCGAGGACGAAATCGTCTTCAGCGAGCTCTCGCTCCACCATCTCCATTGAACGGAGACCGGATACCACAGACGCGCCCCGGACAGGCCGGCCATCCTTGCGAGGCACTGAAATCACCGGAGACGAGAATGGACTGTCCACAGGCTTCGAAACCTCGGCATTAGCCGCATTACCGGACGCCAAGTCAATGACTTCGGACGAGGGTTCGGAGGCTGCAGCGTTGGAAGCAGTGGCATCCTCGTCCGAGTCGGGAAACTCTTCAGTGTCTTCCGCTTCATTATCTGAAGCAGCCGAAGGCTCGTCAGCCACTTCACCGTCTTCAAGCTCCTTACCCGCAGCTTGGGACAACGCTTGCTGTGAACCAGGCGAGGCCTCGGCCTCGACGGATGTGGCCGGCGCAGTCAAAAGAGGAGCCGGTAGGGTTGGCACGGCCGAAGTCGAAGCCGGTGCAGCCGACGTCGAAGCAGCGGGAGTCGGCACTGGCGTCGGAGAGACAGCAGGAGACGGGCGTGTGGCGGACGGCGACTGAACGGGAGTTGTAGCCGGCGAGCGACGCTTGGGCTTCACCGAAGGACGACCGAGTCGGCGATTGAGTGGCAATGAAGACCTCGGAGCCGCCGAGGTAGACGAACCAGACTTGGCCGCTGGGACTTGGTGGCGACGAAGCCGACGACGCTTTGAAGGAGGTCCGACAGGCTGAGAATCCTCGGAGTCGCCCTCTGGATTACCTGCGGTGCTCGGAGGCACTGAAATGGCTTGTTGCGCCGAATCTGAAGCCTCGTTGTCACTTGATTCGCCACCCGAGTGATCAGAGCTAGGAGTTCGAGGGGTCTCCACCGTCACACGTGGAGGAGACAGACCAAGAAGACTCCAGTCGATATCGTCAGCCGTAATTCCCACCGAGGCGGGGACAAGTGCATCGGTGTTTAGGCCGTGGTTGGCCGAATGCTGACGGAGGATCGAATTTGCTCTCTGCAAGCCAGCGTTCTCGGTCACCAGAGCTTGAATGCGGGCTGGCACCGTACCGTCATTCCGGCTGTCGCTCCGAAGCAGGTAAGACCGAAGCTTGGCCATCTGCTCGGTATACGCCGCCACACCAGCCTTGAAGCGCTCCCGATCCTTTCGGATCGTCCGCATAGCTGCAGCAGAGTCAGCTTCGGCGTTCTTCACGCGAAGGCCGAGTTGAGCCATGGACTCGGCGTGAGTCGCTATGGCGGCGTTGGCCAACGCGAGCTGCCGAGAAAGAGCCACGTTCTCCAGCCGAACAGAGTGCAGAGTGTTGGCGGCAGCATTGAAGTCACAGGAGGCTTGGGTGCAGAACATCTCAGCTCTCGTTCGAAGCTGGAACTCGGTTGCGAGCTTATCTTCGGCATCCTTGACCTGCTCCTGGCATCGAGAGACTTCATCCCGTAGCGAGACCATCTCCTCGGACTCATGAAGGGGAATCCGGACGGGAGCGATAGCAGCAGCCAAGACTTCACTGAGATCGGACGCGTTCTGCAGACGACGGTCCAGGTTTACGTCGACGCGGCACGGTGGATTGCGAGCAACACCAATAACAAGCTTGGCGAGCTGCACAAGTTGAGGGTCGGCGAGAGTCAAAGTTGACTGCTCGGTGGGATCACCGACAGGACTCTCCCCATCAATAACGTCTGCAGAGCTCCCGCCAGACACCCCGCAAGTTGCCGAATCCTCTGCCGGCGCGGGAGTTGGTGTCAAGCGAGAGTCTGCTTCGGAAGAAGACGGAAGAGGAGACGTCGGAGGCGAGCAAGGCGATAAAATTGGCGAAGACCCTCCTGACACCCCGCGAGTTGCTGAATCCACTGTCAGCGCGGGAGTTGGTGACAGAGGGGTCCCCGCCGCCTGCCCAGCGGCTCCAGGATGCTCTGGAGGAGTGTATTGAGCCTCAGAAAGCACATCAGTAGACGTCTGAAGATACAAACTGTAACGGGGTTACATGAAAGGGGTACCCCAGAAAGGGTACCGCCCTTAGAAGTAGATATACTTCTGTGAGTATATGTTTTAATACTCTGATGGAGTGGTGTGGGCCACACTGTGGTGTGAGCCACACCACTGCCACGTAGGTTTGGTGGCTGAGGGCCAACCAATAGTTTTAAACCTACCTTTTATATGCATAATTAGCTTAAAGTATAGTTAATTAGGAGTTTGTATTACAGGCCAAATGAACCTAATTAACTATAAATAAATCAGTCTAAAACTTACGCTAAACTGGCTATTAAGTCCCCTAAGACCAGGGACTAGTGAACTGCCGTTCACTTAGAGTTTGTATACTCTTGATAGCACGCTTCCTCTAAGCAAGGTGCTCGTGTGACCCCGTCACACTTGGTAGCACTTGTAGTCAATCCACGCCTACGCGGGTAGATTGACTACCTGAATCCTCAGTGGCTCCTACAAGGTAAGCCAGGATGGATAGAGGGGAGTTCCCTCATTTGACCGACTCTCAGTTTGAGTCGGTCCGGAAGATGGTGGGCATCTTTGGAGGAGATGCCCTCCGAAGCTTGGCGGCTGCTACGCCGGCCGAGCAGGTCGAACGCATCGAGGCGTTCGACACGTACGAGAGAGGGCTAATCGCCCACGTACAGGGGCTGCAGACCCCCGTGGCTGAGATGAAGCCAGCCCAACGTAAGCCGTTGAGGCTTAAGGTTAACCCTTACGAGGGAAAGGAGGAAGAGAACCTCCACTTCTGGGTCAGAGAGGTAGAGCTCGCGATGGACGCGGCTCTAATCTCGACCGAGCGACTTCGAGTCGCTTTCGCCCTGTCCAACCTAGGAGGTCGGGCGAAGACCTGGGCGTACACGCGCGAAGCGACGACGCCGGGTTGTTTCACAACCTGGGCTCAGCTGTGTCAACAGCTTAGAGCCGCCTTCCTTCCGGCGAACTATGAGTATCGCCAGCGCTCGCGCTTCCTTGCCTGTAAACAAGGGAAGCGTGAGCTGCATGAGTACATCCAGGAGATGCGAGTACTCGCTGCATCTCTGGTAGGGAACCCCCTACCTGAACACATCAAAGTGACCGTGTTCATGGATGGCCTGAAGGTGGGCCCATCCCGCACACAGTTGTTCCGCGTGCATGCGAACACTATGGAGGAGGCGATCCAGATCGCCCTCCAAGAGGAGTACAGCCACCGACAGGCTCGTACTCCTACGTCGGTGTGGCAAGGCCACAATGCGTCGTCAGGCGCAGTGCAAGGAGCTCCAGCAGCTGGAGCTAGCACAGGGCCGGTACCCATGGAACTGGGTACGGCCGTACAGAGCTCCATCCGTTGCTACGGATGTGGGAAGCTCGGGCACATGCAACGTGCCTGCCCTGCGGGAGGGCAAAGGAAGTTCCCTTCCAAACCTAGGGGCTCGAGGGGTCCGTGGCAGAAGCCGCGACCCAAGAGCCAGGGGAACTGGGGTCACCAGTAGGGGCGGGGCGCCCTACTGGGGAAGATCTAAGTCCCCATGGTAGGAGTGCGGACGGCGCACGCCATGGAGGCTTAGCCCCTGAGAGCCTGGGTGCTCTCGAGACGAGAAAGAGCAGCGGCGGACTGCTCGTGGTACACGCGAGTGTACGGGGATATGGAGATCCCTTTAGAGTCCTGATTGACTCTGGGGCGTCGACAAACTTTGCTCGACGCCAGACGGTCGCGCGGAATGGCGACAAGTATGCCGATGCTTTGCGAGAAAGCAAAGGCAGGGGCCAGGTCTCGGTGAGACTGGCCGATGGTACGGTGGTAACGTACCTGGGGTCCGTATGGACCTGGCTGTAAAGTTTGAAGACTTTGACAGCACGGAGTCGTTCCTTGTCCTAGACATGGACAAGTACGACTTGATCCTGGGCATGCCGTGGCTCGAAAAGCACGAGCCCTGGATCGATTGGCGCGGCAAAGCCATTGGGGCTAGCCGGCCCGCAGTCTCCGACAGAGCTTTGGTGAGTAATGTTCCCACCTCTGTCCGGGACTGGGGCGCCAGAGATGGTCGCCAAGGCGCTTACGCGCCCGAAGAAGTATTGGGAGTCACGGACTCCAACGAAGATGTTGCGATGAGCCTCGCAACCGGTCGTGAGACCAAGGCTCATTGCCAAGCGTGTGGGATTGCCACGACGGCAAGTCCCAACGCTAAGAGTCGTCGCGCCGTATGGGCTTCGACTGTGGCAGTGCCGGACGGCACTGACCAGGCGGGTAACATAGGTCCGCAAGCAGCAGAGGCTGCTAAGGAGAGCGCTAAAGGCGTCTCCTGTGTGGGTAACATAGGTCCACAAGTGGGTAACATAGGTCCACAGGCGGGTAACGTAGTTCCGCAAGCGGGTAACGTAGGTCCGCAAGCAGCTGAGGCTGCTGGGGAGAGCGCTGAGGGCGCCTCCGGTGTGGGTAACATAGTTCCACACGAGGTCGAAGAGACCGAGAAGATCGAGAGCGCAGTATGCGTCTCTAGCGTGGGTAACCGAGTTCCACGCGGGGTCAAGAAGACCAGTACGAGTGCGGAGGTGTCGTTGAGCACCTCCCGTGTGGATAACCAAGTACCACACTCGGAGTCTGAGACTCCACCGGCACGGCCGGTCGAAGAGCAATGCCATGTCTTCGACGGCGTGTCCGGTCGTCAAGTTAGGGCAGGTGCCGTCCATCTGGAGGCACTGCCAGAGGTGTCAGCACTGCTGAACCTCGAGGAATTGTCCATGAAGGACTTCCTGGCCGAGTTGAAGGCCGGAGAGATTGCGGAGATGGTGCTCCTGAAGCCGGAGACCTCTCCTGAAGATTTGAACTCTTCCTCCGTAATGGACGAGGACGTCCTGGAGGGGTTCACGAAGCAGCGTGCAACGCGCTTGGGTTCTGAGATTCTCAAGAACCCGGAGGATCCAGTGTATCCTCTTGTGAAGGAATACTCGGATGTGGTGTCGAAGCACCCACCATCCCAACTCCCGCCGGATCGGGGAGTTCGGCACGAGATTGATCTCGTGCCGGCACAAAGTATTGTGTCACGAGGCAGTGGCCTCTACCTCGCGAGCAGTGCGAGGTCATAGATGCCTTCTTCGCCGAAAAGGCGAAGTCGGGCATGGTGCGGGAGTCGAAGTCCCCGCACTCGACGCCGACCTTCTGCGTTCGTAAACCGAACGGGAAGTGGCGTCTGGTTCATGCTTACAACAAGCTGAACAATGCGACGGTACCGGCACAGACGCCGATCCCTCGCAAGGATGTGTTGCTAAACAACATGTCGGGCTGTACGCTGTACAGTGCCCTGGATCTGGTAGACGGATACTACCAGATCCTGATGCGGGAGAGTGACATTCCTCTCACCGCAGTGAGCACCCCGAGTGGGATGCTCTGGGAGTGGCTAGTGATGCCACAAGGGCTATCAAATGCCCCAGCGACGTTCAATCGCTTGGTCACACAATTGTTTAGACCATTGCGTACGTTCGCTCAGACGTACTTCGACGATATATTCGTCCATAGCCGTGCCGAAGGCGGGCAGACGGCTATGGAGGTGCATTTGAAGCACCTCCGTCGAGTGTTTGAGGTCATGAGAGCTAACAAGCTCTATGCCAACATCGACAAGTGCGTCTTTGCAGCTGAGGAGATAAAAGTCCTCGGCTGCTTTGTCAGCAGGGTCGGCGTACGCGCTGATCCAGGGAAGGTCAAGGCCATAGCGGCTTGGCCGACCCCGAGGTCGCAGAAGGACCTCCGGAAGTGGTTGGGCTTAGCCAACTATCTTCATAAGTACAGCGCAGGGTACGCTGAACTAGCTCGACCCTTGTCGGATCTCTTAAAGAAGGATGCCGACTGGGTCTGGGAGCAACAGCACCAGGATGCTTTTGACAGCATCAAGGCGAGCTTACAGCAAGCGCCAGTCCTGGCCTTGCCGGACGAAAACAAGTCATTTAGCGTCGTCTGTGACGCTTCTGACTATGCAATAGGCTGTGCGCTGTTGCAGAAGGACGATGAAGGACACGAACGTGTCATCTCCTTCCAGTCCAGGCAGCTGAAGGCTGCCGAACGGAACTATCCCGTTCATGACAAGGAGCTACTTGCAATGAAGTACGCTCTTGTCAAATTTAGAGTTCACCTCTTGGGCACGAGGCCCTTTGTGATCTATACTGATCACGCGTCCTTGCGGACTGCCACCAACTCGCCGCATCTGTCACAGCGGATGGCGAGGTGGCTGTCATTCTTCGCGGAATACAACTTCCGCGTTGAATACAAGCCGGGCAAGCTGAACGTGCTTGCCGATGCATTGTCGCGTCGACCTGACTATGAGCTAGCTCATGTCAGTCGAGTCACGACAGATCTATACGATCGGATACGCTTAGCGTATCAGGAGGACGAGAACTATACACCACTGGTGCAGTTCTTGTCCGATGGCAAGGACGCCAAAGTCGACAGGCTTTCGCCTCGACAGCGGGCGCAGCTCCATCGTTATGAGCTGGCCGATGGGTTACTCCTTTACAGAGTAGACCCTAGAGATCCTCCTCGGGTTGTCGTTCCAAACGACGAGGATCTGAAGTATGACATACTTCTAGAGGCGCATGATGCGCCGATAAGTGGCCATCTTGGCCGGGAGAAGACCTACCAAATGGTCTCTCAGACATTTTGGTGGCCCCGCATGTATAAGTGGGTGGCACACTATGTCAAGACATGTGAAACATGTCAGAGGGTGAAGCCTTCGGGCCACGCCTCGGCTCCACTACAGAGCCTACCTGTACCAGCAGATTGCTGGAAGTCGATGAGTCTCGACTTCGTCTTCGGCCTTCCGGCCGATGACAAGGGCAACACCGGCATATTGGTGCTTGTCTGCCGCTTGAGCAAGATGGTGCATCTTGCTCCGGTACGTGACAAGGTCACCGGGAAACAAGCTGCACAGCTGTTCCTAGATAGCGTGTTTCGCTATCATGGTCTACCAGAGACCATAGTCTCGGACAGAGACCCGCGTTTCACGGGTGCGTTCTGGGACACCCTGTTCCAATTGCTGGGAACTAAGTTGACGATGTCAACTGCAGACCATCCGCAGACGGATGGTCAGACGGAGCGCGTCAACCGCGTGCTCGAAGATACTCTGCGCAGTATCTGTGCGGAAGCACCTCGATCCTGGTCGGATCAGCTTCCTATGGTTGAGTTTGCACTCAACAATGCGGTACACGCATCAACGGGGTTTACCCCGTTCTATCTGAACGGGTTACGACACCCCCAGGTGCCGCTAACCTTGCGGGGAGGCACCGTGGCCTCCATCGTAAGTGGGGGAGAGGCTCGGAAAGCCTTTTCCTCCCAGGTCTCCGAAATAGAGCCCGAGTCTTTGAAAAGACAGTTGTCGTCATTTATAGACAACAGGCTGACGTTGATCAGCCGGGTTAGAGACGCAATGGCGTTAGCCCAAGACAAACAAAAGGAGTACTCTGACAAACATGGAAGAGGAAACTTAGGTGTGTTTTAAAGAGGTGAATTAGTCCTATTAGACACTAAAAACCTACCACTAAAGGTGGTTAGCTCTGTAGAGAGCAACAAGTTGAAGCACCGCTTCATTGGACCCTTTGCGGTCCTGGCCAGACATGGCGCAGCGTATACCATTGACCTCCCAAAGTCAATGGCGACGCACCCGACGTTCTACGTGGGGCGTCTTAAGCGGTATCACGATCCGCTGGGTCTTCCTTCTCGGACGGAGGAAGACCAAGGTGAGAACTCACCTCCTCGAAACGAGGCTGAGCTCTCTGGACAACCGGAGTTGCCGGTGTCGAAGCCTGCGAACGATATACAGGCTGGTACCCACGCGAGTCATACGAAGGGTATGACGGTACCGAATGGGAAGAGCTCGGGTAAGAGCTATACCCATAAGCCGAGTGGTACGAGTACCCCTGCGGCTCATAAGAGGGCATACGACCATGCACCTCATGGCTTAGAACGTCTAAGCCTCGACGGAGCTCCTTCACGGCAGCAGCCGGAGCTCGGCGGTCAACACGCCCATGGAGCTCATGAGTCTCACGACCAAGAGCGTCCAAGTCTTGGCGAAGGACCTCAAGGGTCCCCGGCTTGCCAGCCTGAGAGGCAGCCTGACCACCAGGTCCAAGCCCAAGGGCTATCTCGATCGCATAAACGCGATCTCGAAGTTGACGGACCTCGTCACTTAATAGGGACCCCACAGAGTCCCGACCCGAAGATGAGGGTCCAGAAGGATAAGGCTGAGAAGGAGCCGCGTACTCAAACGCGTGCGAGAGCTCCTCCTGCCCTCCTTGACCGGAACGGCGAGCTCCACTATCATGTGGAGCGGGTCGTCCAGGAGCGGCGGCGCTCTGGGAAGCGCCAGCTGCTTGTGAAGTGGCGGGGTTACCCCTCGTCACAGAACTCGTGGGAGCCGGAAGACCGGCTCCGGGTTGACTGCCCGAAGGCTGTTGAGATTTGGGATCAACAGCCGGGGCGTAAGTAGTCCGCGGCTTTTTAGCCGCCTTACGGTGTACGGTCCCTGGGTTGACGGAACCGTACCCGCGCTCATCTTGAGCGCTGGACTTAGACTGTTGTCTAAGTCCCTCCATGACGGAGTGGAGTTGCCGCTTAGCGACTAAGTGGGCATACTCAATTCGAAGATCTCGCTGGTCCAAGACATAGGACAGCAGGCGATCTTCCCGGAGTTCTTTCAACTCCTGAACTGTAAAGTTCTTTAGAGAAACCCATCTCCAGAACAGGTCTTCTGCCTGGGTCTGGGTTGTGGTGTTCTCGGGCTGTACCCAAGGGTAGCCCCACACGGGGAAGAGCCCACCACGGTCTTCGGATTTCTTTCGAAGACTTGTGAATTCCTTGAGAGGAATTCGGTGTGGTGCAAGTAGCACACACCTAGCGGCCTCAATGTCGTTGACAAAGAGAGGTTCGACTTGAACCAAGGCACGCTCATAGGCGCCACGCGAAGTGCGCCCATGGTTTAGACCACGAGGGGCCTTAAGGTGCTCCGAAAACATTGGGGACCCGGACCCCGCATCCGGTGGGTAGTATCCGCGAGGATACACCGGCGTGGGAGGCACAGGAGTGCCTTGCAGCTGAGCAGTTTGATAACGCTCTTGCTGCTCATCGAGATCATTAGAGATCTCTCGGGGCTCGGAGACAGCCCCCTCCTCTTCCTCCTCGTCTGAGGAGTCGAACAGGGATTTAAATCCCTTAGCGATAGAAGGCTCTGATGTAGGAGAGCCAGGGGCTGCGCGCTTCTTAGCAGCAGCAGCGCCCTCACCAGCCCGTTTTGGAGACGCTGCTTTCGCAGCTTGGGCTCGAGCCTTACCTTCGGTCAAGGTAAGGTTCTTGGCAGGCGAGCTTGTCGAAGCTGCCTTTGCCTCTGATGACTCAGCATCATCAACAGGAGCGTCCTGCGAAGGAGCGTCCTGTGCAGGAGCATCCTGTGAAGGAGCATCCTGAGAAGAAGATGGATCCTTAGCGGATCCAGGAGAGTCCCCGTCGGACTCTGATCCCGTGATGATCGGAATATGAAATTCCGGGGACTCAGATCCGGGACTGTGGTCCCGATAGGCGAACCGAGGGTTCGGCCTGTCGTCGGGTGACAGGGAGCGCGAGCGACTGCGTCGCGAACTCCCTTCTTGGCTGGCAGCAGCAGCCGTACGCTTGCTGCCTGCCTCGGAAGCCGCCTTGCGGACTTCCTTGCGCGGAGCGGCCTTGTCTTTCGACTTGGCCTTAGCAGTCTTCGACCTCGCGGTCTTAGACTTAGCAGGCGCCGTAGCGCCGCGGGTGTTTGCCTTCTTAGGCATCTTGGGAGGCTGACGTGGAAGCCTCCAGGTGTCTTGGACGCGCGAAAAGGCTGAATGAAAGCCTTAAGCCACAACGGTGGCTCGTCGATGGGTATCGACAAAGGACAGGAAAGAGAGCGGGGCTCTCTTCCTAGCTCCTCATTGGTTGGGGGTGTTTCCAACCTAAGTGGGGGAGGATGTAACGGGGTTACATGAAAGGGGTACCCCAGAAAGGGTACCGCCCTTAGAAGTAGATATACTTCTGTGAGTATTTGTTTTAATACTCTGATGGAGTGGTGTGGGCCACACTGTGGTGTGAGCCACACCACTGCCACGTAGGTTTGGTGGCTGAGGGCCAACCAATAGTTTTAAACCTACCTTTTATATGCATAATTAGCTTAAAGTATAGTTAATTAGGAGTTTGTATTACAGGCCAAATGAACCTAATTAACTATAAATAAATCAGTCTAAAACTTACGCTAAACTGGCTATTAAGTCCCCTAAGACCAGGGACTAGTGAACTGCCGTTCACTTAGAGTTTGTATACTCTTGATAGCACGCTTCCTCTAAGCAAGGTGCTCGTGTGACCCCGTCACACAAACAGTGAGTCAAGGTGTGGACTGAAGCCTCGGGTGAACGTGCAAGCTATTACATACCTGTTCTTGAGGCCCGAGAGCCTGCATAGCTGCGGCGGTGGTCCGCTCCAGGGCACGCGATTGGCGGACCATGGAGGTCGGAAGAAAATTGGAGAATGAGGCGCCACGACGGTCACCAGTTGGGAAGGTTCGCGTCGAGGCGGGGGCAGTTGTGGTGTTGGGTTCTAACCGTGAGGTAGCCACCCAGTCGCTAAGGCGACCGCCACAGAACCTTTCGGTGAAAAGCGAGGGTTCACCCCATTGGAGGATTATAAATCCCGCGACGGAGTGACAGAGATGGAATAGTGACATCCGGGAGCCTCGGCTAGCCTAATATAACCTGACCGAGGCTTCCTGGACTAGGCCGAGATAGGGCTCTGTACCCATCTCAGATCCCTTGTCCCACGTCTGTACAGTCCCAAATCCGTACTTAAGGGTGAGTTGTCGACCCCTCGGTCGTACTTATTCTGAAACCTCGGAGACCCCTACAGAGATTTGTTTACACTTGATATTTGTATATAGGCATAGGACAAAACATAGGATGACATACAGAGGCTCTCTGAGCCTCACATTAAGCAGTTTATAAAACGCAGTCATCCCCCCAGCTAACAAGAGTCAAGTCCGACTTAGGTAAGTGTAGCTAGCTTATTTTAAGTACCAGGACACGCTCAGTTGTGTGGGATGCCTGTTGGTAGACTCAAGGTACATTGAACCGAGAGTTTATCCTGGTCAGGCCAAGAGTTGGTGTGGCCGAGAGATCGGAGGCGACAGTGAAGCGTCGTTACGTGTATACTTAGGGTCTATTAAGGTCCTAGTGTATATTTTGCGCCCCGTCGAGGTTATACCTCGACACCCCTGTATAAGGCCTAACACGCCGGTACCCTTTCCTCTGAGGGACTGCAGGGTTACGCGCGAAAGCGCAATATAACACCCTAGTCTAAGCTCGTGGCTAGAGGTGTAGGTAAGGGTTACCTAAAACAACCTCGGTATACAGAAGCGCTTACAACCGACCCGGTGTAAGGGATCGTACCTGGTCTTCAGGTTTGATCCAACAATTGCTGACCTTAACGGGGAAGCGTGTGTTGTTGGTGGGAACTCACCCGACAAGTGAGAATTCTATCGTGTCCTACACGACATTGAGACCATACAACGAACGCTTGAGCTTGCACACAAAGTCTGGGTGCGCCTCGTCAATAAAGCCATCCGGCTGCACCATGTAGATGTCTTCGTCCAACCACCCGTTCAGGAACGGCGTCTTGACATCCATCTGGTGCACCGTGAGGTTGTACTTGGCTGCCAGGCTGAGCAGGATCCTGATTGACGTGAACTTGGCCACCGGCGCGAAGGTCTCTTCGTAGTCGATGCCGTACTTCTGGAAAAAATCCCTTGGCCACCAGTCGCGCCTTAAACCGCTCGATCTCTCCAGCCTGGTTTTCCTTGATCCGAAACACCCATCTGCAGCTGATCGCCTTGCGTCCCTTGGGCAAGGGCACTAACACCCACGTCTCATTCTTGCGAAGACAGTTGGTTTCCGAATCGCACGCTTCCTTCCACTTGACCGCGTTGCTGGATTCCATCGCCGACGTGAACGTGGTCGGCATTTCTCCCACTGAATCCACAACGAAGGCCGCGTCGAAGCCTTCTTCATTTGCGATGACTGACAGCTCATCCAGCGCTTGTGAGCGACTATGCCGCTTGGACCTTGGGATCTCCACCGCTTCCTCTAACGACCGGGTCCGCTGGTGTCGCTTGCTGCCAGGCTCGACGTATTCGTCCTGCGCAGCTTCTTCTTCCTTGCTTTCTTCTGGTTCAGACGATTCTTCTTGGTCTGTAGCATCTTCATCGCGAAGGACCACGACCACGTCTTCACCAAAGTTGCGCCTACCACCGTCGAAGACGTCTTCCATGAACTGCGCATCGCGGCTCACTAGCACACGACCGCTCTTGATCTCTTCAAACCGATACGCTTTCTCGTGCTCCGAATACCCGAGAAACCGACAACGCACCGACCGAGCGTCGAACTTGATGCGTTTCTCCTTCGGGACAGTCACATACGCATGACATCCGAACACCTTGAGGTTGGACAGCAGCGGTTTCTTGCCCGTCCAGACTTGGTGCGGAGACTTGCCGTGGCTGGTAGCGCGTGTCGGACAGCGATTCCGAAGAAACGTCGCTGTCATCACCGCTTCACCCCAATAAGACTTGGACAGTCCGGTATGCTCCAACATGCAGCGCGCACATTTGTGGCGAAGTGGTTCTGCGAAATCGCAAGATCGCAGGAGTCCTCTTGCACACTGCGCCCGAACTGCCGACTAACGGAGGGGGTACTCCGATCTTCCGTGAAGTTACTTGATCTCACCTTGTGTACCCGTCGGTGGGACTAGATCGCTCCTCGGGTGATCTCAATAGACGCGCTTTTTGTCGATCTTGCTGTCTGACAGGACAGCGGGAGAGGTGGCAGCAGAGGGGATACTTCTACTCACTGCGCCGTGTAGTTATTAAGCTTTGATCTTGGTTGTACTTGGTCGATCTTGTTCTGACCAGTGTCGATCTTAGCTCGGGGGGGTCTTGTGGTCGGTGTGTGACCTTAATCCAATGTTTCCAATACGTGCTTGCCGCTTCCTATAGCGGGGTCTTGAAATTTGAGGGTTGACGAACGTCCAGCCAAGCAATCTGGGCGTAGGGGTTCTACTTAGTGTCGATCTTGATCCTGCGTGACGTCGGGAGGGCCAATCTTGTATATCCCTACCCGGAATAGCGAAGAAGAAGGAAGACTTGTGTAGTAGAAGGTAAAAACAACTCTGAATTAATGGTTAACGTCCTATGCTTCCCATCTGTGGCTATCCATACTGCACTGGCTTCATAATACCTATAATAAAGTCAAGATCAATATTTACCTGTCAGGATCGATATCGCGTGGGTACAATCGTCTTGGAAGGGGATGATGGCGCACGCATTCACTTGGTCATTATAGTGAGTGTCACTATATCGAGGATCACCGTAGAGAGGGATTGCTCTTGATCTCGATTGACGGGACGAGATCGAGATCGTAAAACTTCTTATCTGCTTCACCACAACCGTCCCCTGCACGAGTGATAACAGCACAACTGCTTTCGCTCGCTGCACCGCATCTCCTTTCCAGCCTATCCTCCTCCATGGTCCAAGATCAAGCCTCCAATCCTTCATCCTCCCCAAGATCGACTATGCCACCGGGCCAATTGGGCCTACTCGCGGTGGCAGCTGCTGCCATCGATCCTGACGCGTCCTCCAATTCACCGCCTCACCCTCATTCTTCATGTCCGGAATGTCATCGGTTGCATTCCGCGCCGACGGCTCATGTTCATCGATCTCATGTGGATTTACAAGTCGTTCAAGCGTCGCTCCGAGACGTTCAAGCCTCTCTACGAGGTGTGGAGGACATTATCAGTCGTGAGTCGATCTTCCGCCAACTGCAAGATGATCATGAAGATCTTCAACATGCTCACGTAGACTCTCTTCGTCACATGGGCGATCTGCATCGAAAATTGAATCACCTCCGATCTCAGGCCATGCCGTTCGCTAAATTTTGCCAAGATCGGTATGACGCGCTAATCGAGGCATTGGAGGATTCCAACGCACAGCTGGTGGAGAGCAAATCTACGGTTGAAGAGCTTGAAGAGAAGCTAGACAGAGTCTCCAAGCTTCGGGAAGCTTATGATGAACTGCAGGCCACTTCTAAGAGTACGATCTTGTGTCTGGAAGACGAGATTGACACTTTGAAACGCCAGGTCCAGAACCTTCAAGCCCAACTAGCTGCTTAACCAGTCATCCTGATCTTGGTTCCCCACCTCCCACTGCGCTTGCCCGTCTCTTGTTTAATCAAGATCAGGAGCTGATTGCTGCTCGTCAGCGTGATCAAAACCAAGATCAGTCGCTGCTGGAAGTCCGTCAACGCCTGAAGGATCGAGATCAAGACTTATCCAAGGCTCAGCAGCGGTGTCAAGCGCTGGAACGGTCGGAAGCTTCGTTGGAGGCGGCGGCTCTCCAACTCCAACGTCAGATCAATGCACAAGATCGACGGATCACCCGACTTCAAGAAGAACGGGACCAGTTCCGGGCAGACTGCCATGAAGCCCAATCTGAACGAGATCAGGCGGTAGCGAAGACCAATTCCACGTCTGAGCGTCTGGACAAGGCTCGTGCCGAGCTTCGTGCTAGTGGGAACCATGTAAACTCTATGAGGGCCAACATCTCCCGCTTAGAGCAACAGGTCGCAGATCTTCAGACTGCTCGTACCCAAGTGGACCACCAATTTATGAGCCAGAAGCGGGAGCTTGCTACTCTACGGGTCGAGCACGCTGCTCTCTCAGCTCATTACAAGGACGCTTATAGTCGATTTTGGGCTGTGGCGCGCTCCCTCAATCAAGACGTCGCTCTTCCGGCCCCGGCAAGTCTGACGCGTCCTCGATCTGGGTCGGAATCATCCCCAACTCGATCTCGCAAGACTCGACGGCTCGATCTTTCATCCTCCCATTCTCCTGACGATCTTCCTGATTCTGAGGGTCTGGATCCTGACGTCCCTGAACCTGAACTCCCTGATCTCCCTCAAGAATCCGAGATCGAGCAAGAAGATGGTTCTCCTGAGCAGGAAGGCGGCTCTCTTGATCTTCCTCCAGAGTCCGAGATCGAGCAAGAAGATGGCTCTCCTGAGCAGGATGATACAGACGATCCTGAGATGTTGGCGGCTTTAGCTAAATCTCGTTCGGATCTTCGTCGATCCAAGTCGTCGGGAGGAGATCAGGGTGCTTCAGGAACTGCCGGCCATCCTATCGACTTGGGTGGCGAGGGAAGTGATAATATTCCTTCCGACGATCTGTCCGAGCAGTCTCCGGAGGTCGATCCTCCCATGGGTAGCCCTAATTCTGCTCCCGGTGACAGTGATCTTGAGTCTAGTGCGGGTAAATCACTTCCGGATATTCGACAGTCCTCCGAGGCCACCACCTTGACTCCGCCACACCCCAAGGTTCCAAGATCAGAGTGGATTCCCAGCTTGATCACCAGGCGTCTATTTCGCTCAGCGGACGTCTTCCCTTGGGATGTCGACCGCGTGAGTCACTTGAGCATCTCCACCTTGAACACCAAGGTGTTGGGTCACCTTTTGCTCGGTGTTTCCGAATGGCTATTTCCTGACGTGGCTCCTTCTGCAACACCTTCTCGGGTCGAGATCGAAGATTTTGTCACGGGCTCTGCTGTGGATGCTCTTATGTCTCTCAATCCACCACCATGGGCATCTCTGGAATCCACCGAGGGACCCCTCTCTTTCATGGTCGATTTCATGCCTCCTGGTTTTTGTGAGAAGTACTTGGAATATGAGGAGAAGCATCTCCAGGCGCTCTGGGAGTCTAGTCACTTCCTGCCGATCTCAGACGACATGTGTGTTGCGGACGCAGCTTTATCAGCCTACCACGAAGGTCGTCGTCAGCGTCGATCTCGGGCTGGAGCCGCCTGGAAGCAGTTCTTGTTTCGACATCTCATCCCGGCTCTGCGTCAACAGTATTGCGATCTGGATATCTTGCTGGATCCTTTCTTCCTGCATTTCCCCAAGCCGCGTCACCCCAAGATCTGGTATCCGGATGTGTCTGCCGCGTCGTTGGAGGATGCGTTGTCCGCCGTTGATCTTGCGGAACCCTGGCGTCTACAATATCGCCAATCTTCTACGGATCACCCAGCGACGCGTATTCCTCGTCTTCAGGACAAGTTCGTCAACTTGCCACCTTCCTCTCAGCCAGCCTCCAACATAGCAGTGCTTTAATCTCTTAATTAATCCATTTCTTCTTCGCGATTTCCTTCTTTTATGCGTCGTTCTTAAGATATTAACGCCTTCGATCTTAGTGACTCATGGTCATCTAGTCGGTTTCACATGTATCATATTCACCACCGTCCACCTGATCTACCGCCGTCCGATAGATCCTCCACCTGTTCCTTCGTGATGTGACCAACTCACTTCACGATCTCGCCTCCTTATGGCTCCTCATGTGATTGCATGACCTCGAATCGATTTCGATTCGTTCGATCTCGCAAATAGTCATACAGTAGAGCTCCACAATTAAGATCGGCTTCATCTACCCATGTCGGTTCGTCATATCCTTTCCAGTGCACCAAGAATTCGCGCAACGTACGTCCATATCGCGTGCGCTTCCCCGATCTCATGTCTACGATCTTCTCAACTTCATATTCGCCGGTATCTAGATCTCGTACCCAGCTGTCTTCATGTAACAAGGCTTCATCAAAATCGAATCGATCTTGATCTTGTATTGTCAACCGCGTCTTGGGACGGTCTGGGAATTGTCGTACAGGCTTGATTTTAGAGACATGTACCACCGGGAAAAGTCGGTATTCGGTACCGGCAATCTCAAGACGTACTGCATGTTCTCCAACCAGTTCCAACACACGAAAGGGACCGTGTCACATATGTGCCAGCTTACGCGCATATCCTTCCTTGACTCGATCTAGATACAGCCACACTTGAGTTCCAACTTCGATCTCATGTGGTCGGACCGTTTCATTGTGTCGATCTGACCTTTCTTGGATCGCAACACGTAATCTCTCATTAACCTGCTCGCGTGCTTGCTGATATTGCTTCTGGATACGGTATCGCCACCGGCGAGGTTCACGATCTCGTCTTCTCGTCGATCCTAATGGTATCATTGCTTCCAACGTAGATCGCGGATCCCAGCCATGTAACAGATAAAATGGGGTATCTCCTCGGACGCGATCTTGGGCAGTATTGAGTGCGAAGGTGAGGCGCTCAGCATATTCGTCCCAATCTCGCTGGTCGATATCCTCCACATACATCTTGACTGCACGTGGCAATGTTCCCACCATCCGTTCGGTTGTACCGTTTGCTTGCGGGCGGTATGCCATTGTTGCTCGCTGTCTCTGTCCCACGATCTTGTTGAACGATCTGAAGAAGTCAGACATAAAACCGGGCTCTCGGTCATGTCGGATAGCCTCGCTTGCACCGAATCGACGGAAAACACATTCTTCGTAGTTCTCGGCGACGGTCTGAGCTGTTCGCGATGCACTAGCTTTTGCGATCACATATCCAGTGAATAGATCGATCCAGATCAGCAACTCGGTGTTTCCTTTGTACGATCTTGGTAACGACAGTAAGTGATCCATGCCGATAATCTGGAATGGGTACGTAGCTTGCAAATTACCGGGCGATTCCCCGTGGATCGTAGGCCGACCTTTTCCCGTCTCGCAGTCTATGCACTGACCCACGTAGCGTTGCACACTCTGATATAATCCACGCCAATGAAAATGAGCTCTGATCTTGTGGTATGTCCGTCCGATACCTTGGTGGCCACCTTCCAGACTCGAATGATAGTGATGCATAAGATCGTGTTGTAATGTTTCAGGCACTACGAGCTTGGCGACAAGATCGCGATCTTCGTCTGACTGCTTGGTCGGTGGAAAATAAAACAGTAATCCTGACTCATCCGTCTCATAGCGATCTGCAATCTTAGAACAGCTTTTCGCTTCAGTCGACGTAAGATCTTGTACGTCCCCTCGCAGGTAAGCCTTAAGATCGACAATCCATTTCTCCTCGTCTTGAGCTCGGTTAATACGTTCTATCCTCATCTTTTGCACGATCTCTTCTTGTAACACTTGAGGACGGCATTCCTTACGCGATCTTGTGACTGCAGCGATCTTGACTGGGGTTGCATCGTCCTTAGCTATTAGCAACTCATCCAATCTATTGAGAGTCATCAGATCTTGGCGCTCCTCTTCTTTGACAATCACAACTCCACTTTCGCGACGTAATGCGGCACTCGCCAAACTGTCTGCACTTTGATTCCAATCACGCTTCATATGCAAGAACTCATGGGTGGGCCAAGATCGGAGACGTTCAAGTGCTTGCTGTCTTAACAACGTTAACCCCGGGGCCTTGCATTCGATCTCACCCTTCATTTGTCGGATCACAAGATTAGAGTCTCCACAGATAATCAGGCGTCCCCTGTCCATATCTGACAGGAGATCGAGGCATAGAAGCAGACCGTGATACTCAGCCTCATTTACCGTAAGATCGAGCTTATACTTCGATGCTGCTGAGATCACTGTCCAGTCTGGTAGACTCCACACTATTCCACTGTATGCTCCGCCACTTCGTTTCACACGTGCAGATCCATCGAAACTAACGACTAACAACCGTTCACCTGGTTCCACTGTTGGGGGTGGCATCGAGATCACTTGTCGTGGTTGCTTCCTGGGAGCGATCGAGGTCAAGATCGAGTCCACTTCTTTACGGGGCGTAATACTTGCCGCGATCACACCCAAGATCTCATCCTCCCCCTTGGTGCATTTCACGATCTCAAGGGTCCAGCTTGATAGAAGTGCAGCCCATCGTCCTAATCGTCCTTGCAGCCCGGATGAGTGAAGCAGCCACGCTAATGTGGAGTGGCGCGTCAATACTTTAATCGATCTTGTCACGAGTTGAGTATAGCAGATGTCTAGTATCCTGAGCAGAGCCAACACTTCTTTGTCGACCATACCATAGTTGATCTCGTTCGGCTTGAGCGTGCGACTGGTGAAAGTTACTGGCTTGTACACTCCATCGTGTTCTTGCATCAGGGCCGCTGAGATCGCCCATTTGCTGGCGTATACTACCACCACCGGTTGTCGATCCACATCGAAGTGTTGTAAGATCGGAGCATTCACGATCTTGTTCTTTAAAGTGGCGAACGCTGTCCTAGCCTCAGTCCACTTGTTACCCTCTTCTGTAGCAACATTCTCATCGTTCCCAGTCGATTTTGTCCTTCGAGCGATCTCATAGAAATCCGCCTCGCGTAGTTCGTACAGAACAGATGCGTAGATCGCGAAGTCTTCAATAAATCGACTGTATTAGTTGAGACTTCCCAAGAATGATTGCATCGATCTTAGGTTGGTGGGAAACGGTAATTCTTGTAAAGCCGACAAATCTTTTGGATGCGTCTCCAAACCTTCAGCTGACACACGATGTCCTAGGTAATCCACCCCTTGCTGACCCCAGAAGCTTTTGGCGACACTGATGGACAAATTCCACTCGTCGCAGGCATCTAACAGCCTTTCCACCTTTTCGCATAACGCGTCCCACGATCTTCCAGTTACCAGTATGTCGTCAATGTAAGATCGACGTCCCAGCACTGACTCATTTCTTGCTAGATCAGGTTCTCCTGTCTCGAATACGTCCTTTCGGTCAGATCGATCTTGATCTTGGGTCACTTTTACGAATCCATATAGTGCATTATCTAGGAGCCTCTGGTAGATCTGGGGAGCGTTTTTAAGTCCGAACGGCATTCGATTCCACTCAAACAATCCAAATGGAGTAATAAATGCCGAGATCGATCGGGCTCGGTCCGTCATGGGTACTACCCAGAAACCGCTGGCCATATCCAAAGAACAATACCAGAGAACCTTGTCGAGATCATCCAGCAAATCATTGATCAGAGGCATGGGATATTCCATGAGCCTTGTCAGGCTGTTAACCAGGCGGTAATCGATGCATAACCGGATGTCGATCCCATTCTTCTATGGGTGACGCCCAAGGAGAGGTTGAGTGTCGGATCATTCGAGCAGATAGTAGTCCCTTGATGAGTTGATACAACTTTTCACGGAACTGTATCGCCACTTTGCGACAACGTTGAGCGACTGGCTTTGCATTCCCCACATCTATATCACATACCGCTCCCTTCGCCGCTGGTGGTAAGGCATTGCCCTTTCCGATAAGAAGGTGCTTCCTTTTCCAGATAATTTGCGCGAGACGCTCGATTTCCTCCTGGGTGTTGATATTGGCATCACCTATTTGAAGGTCTTCGATCTTGACTTCCTCCGTGGTCGCGGTTACTTCTGGTAGCACAGCCATTTGATCTTCCACATCTTCTGCGAACAAAGTTCCTCCTTCTTTGATACAAACTTCATCATCCATCGTAGGATCGCCAAGGTTTACCTCAATCTTGGTGTGAAGATCATTACTCTTAACAGGATCGATCTTGCCTTGGTCAGATGTACACTTGCTTGATGGTAGACTTATGTCCCCGTCCCCTGCGATCTCGATATTCTGGACGGCTGTTACCGGCCGTGGTAAGATCGCAGTTGGTGTTACGTACTCGGGACGTTCCACCGCTGGCTCGGCGACCTGCTCGTTAATATCCACTTCACTGACCTCATCCGTAGTCGCCTGATACGCGAGATTTTGCCATTCAGCGTATCTCCTCGACCTACAGATACATATCCCGGAATTCGGGGAACTCGATCTCCACTCAGCCACATCGCGACTCTCGATCCTTCGTGGAGAGTTAATGCATGATCACTTATGTTGGTCACCTGTAGATAACGCGTTCTTCCTGGTCCGACTGTGATCGTTGGCACCCATCGATCTCCCCTGGTGACCCATAACTTATACTGGTTGGACGTCTGACCGCGCAGCCTGATCTCGGCCGTCTGCCCGACATCGATCCAATAGTGATCCTTCCAACACACATGTTCGATCTTGTCGCCGTAGAGGGGCGCCTACCAGCCATCTGAAGGCGAACTTCGTCGGGCAGACATATTGTCCCGTCAGCGAGATCGAGGCGGATACCCGCTGGCACCATGAAGTCCATTCCTAGTATCAGATCTTGACCTCCAGTGGGCGGACCCACCCGTGCATCAAAGAGGTATACTAGCGATCCTGCCAGCGTGATCTTGAGACGAGTACGTCCCTCGATCTTATATGGAGATCGTCCAACACCTTCACATTCCAATGTTTGATTCTCATCAATGTGGCACCCGACCTTACGAGCAAAGGTGGCATCCAATATGGACACCTCGGCACCACTGTCAAATAGCAAAGTTGCTTTTTTGTTGTTGATCTTCCCCATAGCTTTAGATTGCTTGAACTTCTTGTCTGGAACATGATACTTCCAGTAACCCCGCGATTCCCCAGGGGAGATCTCAAGAGCCATCATCACACTCGATCTTGCATATTCATCGATCTGGCGTAGACTTGACACTGTAGCGGTGGATTTCTCCAGAAGATCACATGTATTGTCGATCGGATCGATCAGTTGATTAACTGTTGCCTCCGATTGTTTCTCGACGTATGCATAAATGCAGTAGCTAGAACGCTCGTCTCGTACCGGTTTCCAAACCGGCGAGCGTCCTAGTTTAACATCTTCTCCGCAGTCTCTGGCAACATGCCGGCGTGCTTGGTAGGGTTGCACCATTGTCGGATCAAGTTGTAAAATTCCTCCATGGTACATTTTCCCGCTTCGTGGATGTCACCACATGCCTTGCATGTGAATAGGCAGCGATCTGAAGGATGTCCTTTACGCCCGCACTTCTCACACGTCAGACGTCCCCAGCACCCAAGATCGCTATGTTTACGTGACCCACAGTGCGAGCATCGCTTAGGTGGTGAACCTATCATGTCGATCTTGTTGCGCACGATTGTTTCCGGTCTCCGAGCGACTGTGATCTTGGTTCCTTTGACCTTGATCTTGCTGCCCTTCATTGTTTCCAGATGCTGCGAGGTAGACACGACGTAATCCTGCTTCGCCGTCCGATCCACTAGAGTCCTCTTCAGACTCGCTGCTATCTGAGATCGCCTTGACAGCCCTGACGGCCCGAGTTGAAGCAGACGGGGCTACCGCACCGCTGTTCTTCTGACGAGGCTTGATTGATCCATATACAGCCTTACTTTGTCGTGCCTTCGCTCGTTGCCGAGATCGGAGTGCTTCTTCCAAGGTGTCAGCATCTGGGATTCGTAGTAAAGCCAGGTGATCTGCAAGATCGCGGTCATCAAGAGTTTCAATGAAGTGCTCCACGTGTTCTCGTCGGACTTCCGAAGGTCCATCCTTGATCTGGAGGCGGGCCCTAAGTCCTGCCACATTGAGCCGGTACAAATATTCCAGCGGAGATTCGTCCGATCTCTTGCGCGCGTGGTAATATTGCCTCGCGACTGACACTCCTCGTCCACAATACTGAACCTGGAAGTTACTAAGTAGATCCTTCCAGGTACTGCGTGTTGTGCGACTAAGCTGTCGATACCAGTTTCGCGCCGATCCTGCGAGGAGATCGCCGAACACCAGACACTTTTCTTCGTCTGGGGCTTGATCTCGCATAAAGGCAGACTTCACCTTGCTAAGCCAGGCCCTGGCTCGATCTTCGTCCCCTTCTCTCCCCGCGAACTCCTTGAGTTCAGACATGGCAGATACTCGTATACGTGGAACACTTGTCGATCTTCCGGTGGTCGTGGCTGATGCTGATGCTACAGTCGCACGTCTGGGAGGATCAAGATCGAGATCGTCTGGGTCGTATTCATGAGGACTTGGATTTCGATCTAGCGACCCCACAGACTCCATATCCACATCTCGGTCCTCTGCTGGTGCTAAGATCACGGGATTGCTAGGGCCTTGTTGTTCCTTCAAGAATCTGCTCATCGCCGCCTGGAAGTACGATTCCAGCTTCGCATTCTATCCTTGTGTCATGTTTGGCGCGATGACATCCGTCACTCGCTTGGTCTCACGATCTCCATGCTGCCGTAGCATAGCAGCACCTGACGGTCCTAGCGTCATTCGGGGTGGGTCATCTGCACTGTCAGTGTCCACTTCTTCAGTCGCCGACTCGTAATGTGAGGATGTTCCTGTCTGATCTTCCAATGTAAGTGCTGGCAACGATCTTAGCATGTCGTCGGTTGGTCTAGTCGCGACCTTTGAGGTTACATTCTTCTCACCTACCAAGGGCTTCAGTAGATCGAAGATCGACATTAAAGCCGTGTTGATCGCGCTGAGCCTCGTGTCGAATAGATCATTGGCGTCGAACGATCCTGTGATAATCTCACTCTCCTTGATCAGGTGTAATAACGCCTTCGCAGCTTCAAGCTTGCTTGATCTTGCAGTTGGTTTGTGCACTGGGCCTTTTAGATCGCTGATGATCTTTGGCTTGATAATCTGCATAACGGGATTCTTGATCAAGAAGGTGTGAAGTTCCTTCTTGTGGTATGCGATCTCGAGGGACTCATCAGTCCACACTGTTTTAAGATCGTCGTGGTCATCAGCGTCCGATCCTGGTGCTTTCAACTTCTTCCGTAGGGGCTTCGATCTTGCTGACTTCTTTTTTGTGCTCGACTTGGAGACGAGCGTTTGGATGGTTTTCGCCGGTGGACTTTCGTCCTGCAGATCGCGACGCAAGTCGGAATCTGCTGGGGTCCCGAAGGGACCTGGGGATGAGGTAGAGGCTTCTCTTCTAGGTCCGTAGCCGGACCATTCTCTGTTCCGTCGGTAGAGCTCCTCCCAAAGCTCTGCCGATCCGCGGATCGGTCTTGATTCAGAGGTGTCGTTGGTGATCCGATTTCCAACGACGCTGGTTTCCCTGATCTAAGATCAGCATGCGCTTCTTCATGGGACTCACGGTGAAATCCCGAGTCACCCAAAGATCCGGGCACGCGCACCATTGTGGCGAAGTGGTTCTGCGAAATCGCAAGATCGCAGGAGTCCTCTTGCACACTGCGCCCGAACTGCCGACTAACGGAGGGGGTACTCCGATCTTCCGTGAAGTTACTTGATCTCACCTTGTGTACCCGTCGGTGGGACTAGATCGCTCCTCGGGTGATCTCAGTAGACGCGCTTTTTGTCGATCTTGCTGTCTGACAGGACAGCGGGAGAGGTGGCAGCAGCGGGGATACTTCTACTCACTGCGCCGTGTAGTTATTAAGCTTTGATCTTGGTTGTACTTGGTCGATCTTGTTCTGACCAGTGTCGATCTTAGCTCGGGGGGTCTTGTGGTCGGTGTGTGACCTTAATCCAATGTTTCCAATACGTGCTTGCCGCTTCCTATAGCGGGGTCTTGAAATTTGAGGGTTGACGAACGTCCAGTCAAGCAATCTGGGCGTAGGGGTTCTACTTAGTGTCGATCTTGATCCTGCGTGACGTCGGGAGGGCCAATCTTGTATATCCCTACCCGGAATAGCGAAGAAGAAGGAAGACTTGTGTAGTAGAAGGTAAAAACAACTCTGAATTAATGGTTAACGTCCTATGCTTCCCATCTGTGGCTATCCATACTGCACTGGCTTCATAATACCTATAATAAAGTCAAGATCAATATTTACCTGTCAGGATCGATATCGCGTGGGTACAATCGTCTTGGAAGGGGATGATGGCGCACGCATTCACTTGGTCATTATAGTGAGTGTCACTATATCGAGGATCACCGTAGAGAGGGATTGCTCTTGATCTCGATTGACGGGACGAGATCGAGATCGTAAAACTTCTTATCTGCTTCACCACACATTCCACCAACGTCCGGTTCATCCGTTCCGCCACTCCGTTCAGTTGAGGCGTATACGGCGGTGTGAACTTCTGCACAATCCCACGCTCTCTGCAGAACTTGGCCATCTCACGAGACTTGTACTCGCCACCATTGTCACTGCGAAGTTGCTTCACACGGAGAGTTCTCACGCGACCACCCGTCTGAGTTTCAGCGAACGCCACGAATTCAGCAAATTTGGCAGCCACCTCCGACTTGTTCCGCAGCAAGTATACCACACAGAAGTGCGAGTACTCGTCAATGAACGTGACGAAGTACTTCTTGCCACTGAATGTCGACGTCTTCATGGGACCGCAAACATCACTGTGGATGACTTCCAACAGTTTCTTGGCGTGGTTCGGCGACTTGGGCATGTAACTCACCCGCGTTTGCTTGCCAAGTGCACACCCATCGCACAACTCCCACTGCTTCACAGCCGTCATGTTGATACCAACTCCAGAGCTATTCTTGACGATGGCGTCTAGACCGACATGGCTAATGTGACCAAGTCGAAGGTGCCAGAGGTACGACGTGGTGTCCCCTTTGCGATCCTTCGAACTCGACACATTGGCCTCGTCAGGCATGATCGGAGTCATGCACAGCTTGAACAGTCCCTTGCCTTCACGCGCTCCGAGCTGCCACTTGATCTTCTTCGTCTCGGCGAAGCACCCGTCGCGCTCGAACGCCACAGGCCCAACATCCTTGGTGAAACGCCCGACCGAAAACAGGTTGCGCGATAACTTGGGGATGTGCCACACCTTCGTGAGCACACCCTTCTTGATCCCGCGTGGAGTCTTCATCGACATGACAATGTCGCCACTGCCGACCGCTTGTACCACTCCGTCGTCCGCGAGATGCACGTCCACCGGAGTCATCTTCTTATAGTTCTTCATGTACTTTTTCGAGTACGTCATGTGCTGCGTCGCACCCGAGTCGACCAGCCAAACTTCACTCGGCTTGGAGGTCCCACCACCAACCAAGAACAAGTAGTCGCCGCAGTCTTCATAATCATCGGCGACGTTCGCTCGTTGCGGCCTCTGCCGCTCCGCGTTTTCGCGGATCCGTACAGGACACTTGGTGATCCAATGTCCTTGTTCGCCACAATAGTGGCAGGCACTAGTCTTCTGCGCCTGCCGTCCCTTGCTCTTCCCGTTACCGCTTGTCATGAACGCTTGACCGTGCGCGGTTCCTTCAGTACCGCCACCTTGTTCCTTGCGCTTCAAGTCTTCATGCAGCAGCCGAGACGTCACGAGTTCCCATGTCAGCGAGTCGGCTCTCGACTCCAACGCTGTGATGAGGAACTGGTACTGTAACGGGGTTACACGTGAGGTTACCCTTTTCGTCTGTACGACACAAGGGTTACCTCTGTTAAGGAGTGTGGCCTCAGGTCCACTCATTGAGCTAGTATCTAGCGTTAGCTATAGGCTATAGTGAGGTGCAGGTATTCGCACCGTAAGCGGCAGAGCCGCAAGATCAATACATTCAGTTTGCATTTTATCTAGTCCTACGGACTGTGTTTGGGTTCTCCGATAGAACCCTCGCTTTGACTCTCTGAGTCGTACGTCTTCCTCTGACGCAAAGCTACGGCAGCCCCGCTGCACTTGGTAGCACTTGTAGTCAATCCCTCACCTGAGTCTGACTAGACTGTTCCTCTGTGAGGATGGAGCAAGCTGCGTTTGCAAACCTCGCCCCCGGGCAACAAGAGGCGCTTAAAAAGCTGATGTCCTTGTTGGGCCCGGAGGGCGTGGCGTATCTTGCTTCGCAAGGACCGGACGCTATCAACGCGCGTCTCGAGGCTTTCTCAAGTTATGAGAATGCTCTGCTGGAGCACATTCAGCAGAGGATGAGCACGGCGGCTCCCTCAATGGCAGCAGCCGCGCTGCAAGGGTCGACCCGACCAAAACCACTCATGTTGAGTGTCCAGTCCTTCGAAGGGAAGGAAGGAGAGAACCTCATGCTGTGGATCAGAGAGGTTGAGATGGCCATGAGTTCGGCCTTGCTCCAGACTGAGCACCAGCGCGTAGCGCTTGCGATTTCTAAGCTCAGTGGGCAAGCGCGTGAGTGGGCACTCACGAATGGGTCGTCAGTTGACGGCGCCTTCCCGACATGGGATGAGCTGAAGCGGCAGCTCTCGCGAGTATTCTTGCCCCGAACCATGCGTATCGCGTGCGTTCACGCTTCCTGGCATGTCGCCAGGGCAAGAAGGAATTACTGGACTACGTCCAAGAGCTCCGAACGCTCATTGCTGGCATGTTTGCCGATCCTCTACCGGAGGTAGTCACCACTACGGTGTTCACGGACGGTCTCCGGACCGGTGTGGCGCGCACGGAAGTCTTCCGTAGCCGCCCGTCCTCGTTCGAGGAGGTGTGGCGAAGTGGCTCGGCAGAGATTGCTGTCTGCCGGAAGGCCCTTGCTCACTGTGCTCCGGACTACCGACTAACGGAGGGGGTACTCCGATTGTCCGCTGACGCTGAGCTTGGTCTCACCTTGTGTACCCGTCGGTGGGGCGGGTTGCACTCTTCCGGTGACGTGAAGATGCCTTGGTTGGTTGTAAGTTGAGGAACCGTATGGACGGTACTCGGGATTGTTTGATGATCGCGCGGAAACTTCTTCACGCGGTCGTCGGGTTGTAGTCGTAGATAAGCGTCCAATATATCTTGTTCTACGACTGGGGTGCCCTAGCGCGATGTGACCTAGGGCGTGGTGTCCTTGGGTGTGTGGGGTCCTTTCCAGTGCTTACCGCTTACTATCGGCGGGGGTCTATCTGAGCACTGAGTCGATCACGAGCCTGGGCAAGCAATCCAGGTGTCGCTACGCCGTATACTCCGTCGCTCCGGTGATTCTTGTGCTGTCGGGGGCCAATATACGTTCCACCCGGGATGCAGAGGTCACTAGCGAGGTACAAAGTAGAGTTCAGTCTTCGGGGGCCAATATACGTTCCGCCCGGAGTCAGGAAGCCACTTGTGCAGTATAAGGTAAAACTCAGTCTGTATTCAATGGAAACCCAAAGATCCTTCTTCCTATCCTCCTATGCATCTAACAACGCTCCCCCGCGCTGGCTCCTTCGCTCCTGACCATCCATAGTCATATGTACCAGACTTGTGGTACGCCATATATCTGTTCGCCTGTCCATAGCCCATCCCGACAACTCGGGGTTGTCTAAATGATTGCACCATTTCGATCTCGGTCCAGATCGTGGGTCTCAGATCGTAAGTATCAGATCACGGGTGCCGGGATCGCGGGTAACCAGATCGCGGGTATTCAAATCGTGGGCCGACTGATGGCGGGTCGTGGGATCGTGGATTGCGTAATCACGGCGTCATAGACGGGTCGAATTCGGATTTGCTTGTCATGTCCCCGCCGCTGTCTGATCGGGCCCATCCTCGTGTCTACAAAGTGACGTCACTTCGTCACAATCGTCCCCTGCGTACGGCGAGGTCGTACAGCGGCTTCCACGTACGCAATCTTTTCCACGCAAGTTCCTGATCACCCACAACGACATCTGCGCTAGGCGCCTCTCTTCGCAATTCGTCTTTGCTCCAGATAGCCTCCAGTCAGCACCTCATGTCCAACTCCAGTTCTTCCAACTGCCCTCGTCGACCTTCACGTAACGCACATGGTCCTTCTCCTTCTATTCCAGTTCCGCCTACGGTTCGAATCGCCTTGTCCACCGTCGATCCTGCGTCGATGCGGGCTTCTCTTGAGGTGATCGCGGCTGCATTACAACACGCTACTGAGTTAGCTTCGCTCGAGGAAGATCACCGGACTCTCCAAGCCGCCTTTGTTGATCGTGAGGCCCGTATCCGTGAACTGGAGCAGGAATTACAAGACGGCTACGCCTCCGCAGCTCCATTTGTGCACTTCGTCGAAAGGCGATATGGTCTCATGCGCCACCAGAGGGATGAAGCTCGGGAATCACTCGCCGAATGTTTGAATGCCTTACAAGAGCGTCTGGATAACGCCGCCCAACTTGCCCGTCTGCGGGAGCGGCTCCGACTGGCAGAAGAGATTCACTCCGAAGAGACTACTCGATTGCACACCCAGATTGCCGATCTGGAGTCTCGTTTGGCTGCTGCCCGATCCACCGCAGCGGTTCAGAAATTCCGCCGCCTTGCTCAACGTGTTACTGCTTTATCGAGTGAGCTGGCTGCGGCGACCACGGAGCTCGCGTCTAGTCGGGATTCGCTCTCCGCTCGTGATCAAGCGTTGGCTAATGCCACGGCCGAGTTGCAAGCGCATGAAGTCTCTCAGAAAGCGTTGGAGGACTCAGTAACTCAGCTCCAGAACCAAGTTGGTGCACTTGAGCGTCGACTGTCTCGGTCGCAGACTGAGCTATTCACGGTCTACGCGGCGCGCGATCGGTTCAGCGACGAGGCTGTCGCGGCTGAGGCAGAGTCTCTCCGACTCGCCAGCGAGTTGAAGCAGGCGGTAGTGGAGCGAGATCGCTCTGCCACGGCCCTGCAACGATCTCGTAAGTACTTTGTTGTCCATGTTCTTTTCTCCCCTAGCTAATCATGTCCCTGTGTTGCGTGTTCTAGAAAGCCAGGTGAACTCGTTTGTCGCGAAGTCGGTGAAAACTTTGATCGCGGTGCAGGTGGCGTATAGTGAACCCGGTTATATGACTACTGAAAGGATTTCAGTAGTCGTACAACGTAGGTGGGCGTGTGGTACCTTGTGGTATCCCTGTGGGTTCGTTGTCTTGGGAATATGACCCTCGCCGGTGTCTGAAAGTACGTAGTGAAGAGAAGTTGTGTTCCCTTGGAGTCTGGTGTCGGGGTTCAGGAAGTCCTTCCAGGAGCGTTTGGGAGTCGGAGTCTCTGGAAACCAGGTAGGTTACCAGAAAGTTGGTGGTCGGAAAGAGGTTAATATACCAGAGAGAGTCTGATATCGGTGTCTGGATATCACAAATCCAGAACCGAGATACTTGACTTTCAGAGATAAACAACAAATATGCAGAGTTCAGGAATATACAAATATATACAGCCGTTCTTATTCTTTCTGGGCCCTTGAACGGTGGGCTAATACTCCAGGTCAACTAGGGACTCGTTACCAGACACCTGGTCTGTCTGGTATCCCTGTCACGTTCGCGCACCACCCTCTAATATAGAGGGAAATATAAACCAATACAATCAGCTATATATAACAGTCTACCTTGCACCCTGGAAACGACTGTCTAGTTTCCAGAGCCTGTCCAAACGAGCAATATGAAATGGGCTACCGCTAGAGACAAAACAAACGACCCAACTAGGATATGGAATAGGCGGGTCCTCTCAGGTCTCTACGTTACCTGATCTCCACCTAAGGGGACTGAATTTGGTGGAGATCACACGGCGTACGTCCTTTACGCAGTGGCTTGGATACCTCTCAAGCGGACTTGTGTAGTAGCAAGCAAATTGAACTCTGCTTATCGTTTTATCTTTCTCATAACTCTCATATATCTCTGGTAACTCTCTTCTTCTTGTCGTCCTTGGTGTCCTTCATGCATTCAGTCTTCATATCTCAGGTACACTTGGTTCTTGTATGCATCAGGTATCTTGACTTGGTTTCAGTATACAGTCAGTTCAGCAGATCCCGATGAGTTGACAGGTAGAGACGTCATCACGGGGGATGTGCAGGGCAGTCATCACTTGATTGCGTGACCTAAACTTGGTTTCAGTATGGTCAGTGCAGCCGATCCCGATGGGCTGATGGGTAGAGACGTCGTTACAGGGGATGTGCAGGTCATACATCACTTGATTGCGTTACTTGAACTTGGGTTCACTTGGTTTCAGTATGGTCTTGAATCTTCATTGATTTCTGAGTCTGGTATCCGGGTTTTCAGAGTCTGAAACCACTTTAGTTTTCAAAGTCTTGGTCGTAGAGTGTGGAATACCAGAGTCTTGAACGGAATATCATAGTACGTAGCACCAATACTTCAACGTACACGAAGTTCTTGAGGGTTGCGCGGGTGCGCGGCGTCCGGCGCGCGATACTTGGTCTCTGCGGGTAAGTAATGTAGATCCTTGAACCATCATCGTCGCGCTGGACGGTAACGGGATGAGGTCTCTCAGAGATACGTTCTTCTGAGAGACTTTCCGCCAGGAATTAGGCACTCATCGTCGGGGAAAGTCCGGTGACCAGACAGAGTGCATTTGACCTTCAGAGTTGTGCACACTCTGAAGTACACTTCTGGTCCATTGGGCCCATTTACAGTCAGGCGAAGGTTCGTCTAAAATCTTCCACAGATGTCGCACGGGTGCAGTTGTCTCCCAAGCTCCCCCTCTCTCATAACCCATATTATAACCAATCACATCGTAACGTAATATCCACCTGTCGCTCGAAAATCGGAAATAGCATCATGTCAACCGCCCCTCCTGGTCACGATCCGTCAGTGCGGAACTTTCTCCAAGCTGTGTATCATGGCCAGGTCTATCAGACATTCTGATGAACGGTTTTTAGAGCGTAGTGTAGCAGCAACCCTTTGTCATTTGCCTGGTTTTCAGAGCCTCTGGCGCCCTGTTCCCCAGTCTGATTCTTCTCTCAGACTCAGAAATTTGAACTTGGCTCGCCCAACGGGCGGTCATATTCCAATCCACTTTCTCACTCACATGTCGGAGGAAACAAGCACGTCTTCAAACACGAACACCTCGTCGAGTGGCCCGGCAGGCGACGCCACAGGCACAGGTCCTGCTACGGCTACTGTCAGCACGGTGCAGGGTGGTGACGTCGGTTCAGCCGCGTTGCCTGGTGGCAGCTCAAACGCCCCAGCCCATACAACAAAGTCCGGAACTTTCCCGGTCGAAGGTCATGTCAGGGACCTCCCTGATGGCAGCGCGAACTCGGCTGGCTCTTCACCAAAGGCTACTCCACGTAATCCAGCTTCTGCATTTTCGGAAGGCGCCCCTGGTGTCTTCAAAACGCGAGCTTTTGGTGTACCTCGACTGTTGTCTACCGAGAAAGTTGACCAACTCTTCCGTCAAGGTCTGATACCGAGCGAAAGCGCTCCAGTCGTTACACTGGGAGATTCTGAGGCCCCTCAGAATTACATCGCGCCTAACATTGAGCCTGAGGGACGTGCCTTTCTGATAAGTGTACCAGCGCGAGCTGAGGACTTCCAGAGAGGTCGTCACATTGCGAATGCATATGGTGGTCCTTGTGTGCTCGTAGGGTACGAGACACTTACCGACGAAGACCTTCAGGAGTTGGAGCGTGTGATCCCAAGCTTCGATCCCCATGAGACCATAACTCCTCGTGCCCAGACTCCCAATGTGCCTACTCTGGATGCTCTGGCTTCGTCAGTGGAAGTTCGCCGCGAGTTGGCGTCTCTGCTATCTCATGTTCCTCATACCCGGCTTGCTGAAAGGGTCTTTCGGACGGCTGGATACTTGAAACTCATGGCTGCAGCCCATCGACGTCTTCGGGAGCGCGTTGGTTCTCAGAACGGTGTTGCCCTGATAGATGCTGCGGCGGCTCGGTCGGAGTGTGAAGAGATCAAGCGCGAATGGGTGCTGCATTGTCAATACTGGAAGCACGAACTCCAGGTTGCTCAGCAAGACGCTGGTATCGTGGAGGAGCGTATGTCTTCAGAGATTCGGGACCTCAAGGCCCATTATCAAGACCAAGTGGAAGCTCTGAAGGCGGACAAGGCAGCTCTGAAATCTCAGATTGCCGATCTCCAAGCCCAAGTCTCTATTCTGAAGTCTCGTCCCGACGTCAAGCCGACGGATCCATGGGGGTTTTCGGAGTTCTTACAAGAGAACTCTGAGATCTCGGGCAATTGGAATCGCCTACACGATCTCTTGGTGTCATATCAGGAGGACACTATCATTCCAGATCATTGGACAACTATCATCAACGTGACAGCTCTGGACGAGCGAAAGAAGCCTGTTCCTGATTTCAAGAGACGCCTTTCTGAAGAGCGAGCTCGTCAAGCTGCCGAGGAGGCTGCAAAAAATACCAGAGTTCTGGATCTCACTCGTTCGGATACTGGTGTTCCTGACTCACAGTCCAAGAGCCCCAGGTATCTCGTGTATTCCTCGAAATCTCCGGTTCAGACGTTATCACCTAAGTGGCCGCTCACGTCAGACTTCACGAATCTCAAACGTCGTCCCTCTGGACACCAGCCTGTTGAAGACTCCGTACTTTCGGCGAATGCAAGTACCACGGTGGCCAAGTCTGAAGTATACAAGAAGCTTCCTGGGGATGTGGTCTGGAAAGAAGTTCGTCCTGACCTTCGTCAAGCTTTGTTGTCTGGCGTCGCTTATGACAAGGCCATGGAATGGTTAGCGTCGGACAAAGAGGCTCATAGTCTCTTCAGTAGTCCGGTTCTTGTCCAGATGTTGGTGAGTGTGATTTTCTCGCGTCACTTGGATTCCACCCCTTGGACCAAATACGTCCCGGAAGTATACTATCAGATGGCTGACGAAGTGGTGGATCGTCATATCTCGGCTGGTACCAAACCCGCTGCTTGGGGTGATCTGGATGGTCACGTCAATTATCCTGAGAGCGACGTCGAATCTTCAGTCGACAACCCCAAAGAGGATCCTGACTACAAAGATAGTGGTGTCGTCGACTCTGAGGACGATGACGACAATTCTGGGAGTGACACGTCCAAGAGCAAAAAGTCTGGGGGCAAGAAGTCTAAAAAGAAGCAGTCTGATGACCATTCACGTTCTGGCTCCAAGCGTCCTCGTGAATCTGAAGACGACTCCGACTCTGACGATGGACCAATCGTCCCCACCCAGAAGTCTAAGAGAAGCCGTGCGTCTGTGGTTGCCCACACCAGTCCCAAGTCCCATCCGAAATCCACCAGCGGAAGTGGATCGAAGTCTAAGGTTTCCTCTGGAAAATCACGAGGTCTGGTGTCCAAGCCCTACAAGTCGCTGTCGGTTAGGGAGCTCCAGGTGGTGGAGACACCAAATCGTGATGACTCCTCCTGGTTGTACTATGGTATCAGAGTACAACGCGTGAGTTCTACCAAGACTTCGACAGTCCAAACGTTGGGTTTTCCGGATTATGAGGTCCATAAACACTCATGCTCCATCCTCAAGGGACGTTGGGACTCAGAACGCTACTGTGCTGTGATCCGCAAGAAACGTGCTCCGTGGGAAATCATGTTTAACAACCGGTTTTCTGAGTTCTACTTCCACAAACGTGACGAACTGGAACCCATGGTGCTGGCTGACGTAGAAGAGATTGTGCGCAGCATGAAGAAGCACGCTCAGGCTTTCTGGGAACGGACTCACTGGGTCACTATGGATGTCGAGGCTGATGACAAGTCTGCGGAATTGCACAAGCACCGGGCTATTCGTCGAGCTGCTTTGATTCGTCTACACAACGCCCTCATCCGGAAAGCCTTGGCGAACAAGGATTTCCCAAAGTCGTTGCTCTCGGAGCCTGGCATCTGGACTGTTCCTGACAAGGCGTGTCCCTGGATCTGGCAAGACCCCAGAGTCGCCGAACTTGGTGGTCCCAAGTGTCTGAGTCTGGAGACACAACTTGGGGACTTGGATGCCATTGAGCCTGCTCGCATGCAATGGGCCACAGTGAACGTGGACGAAGAATGGCTCCAATATGTTCCTGACGATATCAAGAAAGATCTCTTGACGCCGGCTGAGCGCTCTGAGAACCCCGTCTCCCTCAGCTACTGAAGTCCCCAGCCTCAGCCAAAAATTTCGTAGGAAGACTTCATATTGATAGGTCACTTAGCTATCTGCATTTGTGACGTAAAACTCGGCCTCAGTGGAGTCATTTAATCTTTCATCTTCTAATATCTTCCACTCAACCATTGATTCACCTCTCCTTTTTCAACTTTCAATCGTTCATAATCTCGTATTCATCAGCACGTAATCTCCACAAATTCCTTTTTTCCACATACACATCGTCGTTTTCATACACGCAATAACATAGTCGATCACAACGTCTGAACACACGAATCTCAGAAATATAATCTCTGAAGAACATGCATTCATACGCTCATTCTCTGAAAGTCAGTCTCTGCAATCTCTCAGATATCGGACTTCCAGATGCGTTTTCAGAGTTGTTTTAGACTCTGGGGTGATCGTCTCCAGCTTGCATTGCCTGGAAACGAGCTCGTGCTCGTGCACTCTGGTTGAACTCGTAAAGTAATGCGCCACAATTCAACTTCGATAACGGTAGCCACTCAGCTTCATCGTAACCTTTCCATTTAACGAGATATTCACGGAGGCGTTTGGACGTTCTGGTACGTTTACCCCAACGAGTATCCAAAATCTTTTCCACTTCATACTCATCATTCTCAGCGTCAGGTTCCCAACTATCTTCAGGTAGCAAAGCGGCATCAAAGTCATCGTCTTCTGGAATCTCGAGCTCTATTGTTGGTCGCCTGGGGAACAGGGCTCTGGGTTTCAGACGGCTCACATGCACCCAGGGATTCACCCGATAACCAGTATCTTCAACCTTGAGTCGTACGCGGAAGTCATCCAACATCTCATCGATTCTGAAAGGACCATGCCACATGTGCGCTAGCTTCCGGCTTAACCCTGTTTGTACTTTAGGGATATAAAGCCATACAGCATCACCTATAGCAAAACCTGATTTCAGACGTTCTGATAGCTCGTTCCACTTTCTGTTTTGTTCTTCAGACCGGTCGCGTTTCGCTTTCTTCTGGAGATCTTCGGCACATGCCACAGCATAACTGTAGTCTCGTTGCATCTTCCTTCTCCATTCGTAGGCGGTTCGTTCCTGAGTCATCGACGGCTTGGGTCCTAGAATAGTGGACACAGTTCCGAGAGCATCCCAACCATGCACCAAATAAAAAGGCGTTTCCAGACGGGTGGCATCGAACGACGTGTTCAGGGCGAACATCAGGCGCTCGGCATGATCATCCCAATCACTTTGATCAGCTTCAGAAATATATGCCTTGATCGCGCGCACCACAGTTTGAACCGACCGTTCCTGTTGGCCATTAGCTTGTGGTCGGTATCCTAGAGTAGCTCGTTGTCTACTACCCAGGAGTTCTCTGAAACACTTGAACACCTCACTCATAAAGCGGGGATCCTGGTCATGACGAATCAGAGAACTGGCTCCGAAGTTTCTGAAAACACGTTCTTCATAGGCTTCCGCTACGTCTTGAGCCGTGGTGCTACCCATTGGCTTACACATCACGTACCCTGAGAACATGTCTTGGAACAGTAGAAGGAAGGTGTTGCCGCGTGCTGACTTCGGCATATGCGTCACAAAATCCATAGACACGACCTCAAACGGCCTGCTGGGTTCAATATTCCCCGGTGATGGTCCAGGATTTGGGGGTCGCCCCTTGCCGCTAGCACAGTCCACACATTCCTTCACGAATCTTTCCACATCGGCATACATACCCAACCAGTAGAACTCTGAACTCAGTTTCTCGAACGTCCTCTTGATTCCCTGATGTCCACCTTGATAATCTTCGTGGGCATAATGCAGCAAGTCTGAGTGCAAATCTCTGGGGACGACCAGTCTGAGTTCATCGACGTTGTCTCGAGGCCGCTCTCGGGTAGCACGGCTTAGACGATACAGCACATCTCTGGAATCCAAGATGAAATCTTCAGCGACCCTTGCTAGTTTCCTGACTCGGGGGCGTGGTAAATCCCCCACGTCACCTTTCAGAAACTTCATGAGCTCAACCAAATACGGGTCGTGGCTCTGATGTGCCTTAATTCGCCGCCATCGTTCTGCCTGGAACTCCAAAGGCCCCAGGGGTTCATGCTCATCGTCGTCCTCAGGCAGATCAGTGTTATTCGGAACTTGGGCACGGGTCACGGCAATCAATACTTTAGCTGATCGTGGCAGAGGTGCGGATTCGGGGCCTGGAATTCCATCAGACTCGGATGTCACACCGTGGTTTTCGGAGCCTGATACTTCGGACTCCTGAACTTCTGCATTTGGAGCTGGGCAGGGCTTCATCAATTTTTCTTGTACCTTAGACACTAGTTGTAGATGAATGAGCTCGTCAGCGTCTTGTACCTGCCAAGCTTCCCCAAGTGCCAGAGTCTTCGAAGTTAAGTAATCTGCCGCTTGGTTGAATTCACGTTTCACATGTACTAATTTCAGGGCCTGAAATTTGGTTTTCAGAGATCCAAACTCTGCTAACCTCCGCTGCAAATTAGGTTGGTTGCAGTTAATCAGTCCCTGAGCTTGTTGTATTGCGATACGTGAGTCTCCAACAACCACTAGCTCACGTATTCCATGTTCCAACGCCATCCTCAGACCGTAGTTCAGTCCACAATACTCCGAGTCATTCACAGTGACGTCCTTCAGGGGAAATCCTCGGGCTTCCAAGACATTCCAACCAGGGAGTTTCCAGAGTATGCATCCGCAACTTCCCAGACGAGTAGACGTCTTTGCTGCACCATTGAAACTCAGGACATGACCCTGATAATTCGCTTCCAGCATTTCCACACTGACGGGAGCTGGCGGTTTGACTCGTCCCTTGGCTGGAATTAGGTTTTCAGATACCTCGTCTAAATGTTCTCGGGGTGTGATGCCTGCGCCGAATATGGCTGGAAGTCCGTCTTCATCGCGCTGGATCTTACGAATTTCTAAGTCCCAGTGCGACAACTTCAGACCCCACTTCACGTTTCTACCATCGGTGGAATTCGACGTCAATAACCATTTCAGCACAGAGTATCTGGTATACACCACAATCACTGGACTTGACTCTACTAGCGCTCTGAAATTTTCCAAGACTCTGAGAATCGCAATCACCTCCTTTTCGGCGATATGATACCTGAGTTCAGCGTCATTCAGGACACGGCCCGTGAACCGGACTGGATGAATCACTCCATCGTATTCCTGCCCTAAAACTGCCGCGGCAGCCCAAGGGTTCGCATGTGGGATGATAACAAACGGTCTGGTTCGGTCTGGGTGTCTGAGAAGTGGGGTGGAAACTATCTTGCGTTTCAGGAGCTCAAATGCTTCTTTGGCACAAGTAAGATCCTTCCCAGAGCGGATCTGTTCATCCGTCAACTCGTACAAGGCAGCAGCGATAACCGGTAAATCTTCAATAAACTTGTTGTAGTAATTGAGACTTCCCATGAAACTCTGAACTCCCTTTAACGTGGACGGGAACGGCAGTTCTTTGACTCCTTTGACGATCTTGGGCGTCGCTCTCAGACCTTCGGCGCTGATTTCGTGGGAGAGATACGGGATCGATAGTTTCCCAAATTCGCTCTTGGGCAAACTCACAGAGATGTTCCAGTAGCGAAGTCTGAAAAGCAGAGCGTTTAAATCGTCACAGAGTTGGTCCCAAGTCGGTGCTCCATGTGCAATGTCATCGATATACGAACTTCTCCCCAGGACTGGACCCATATACGTTGGAACCGGAATGTTCATCTGGAAAACGGTCATCTGACTTGTGAGAGCCGACATCTCTGGTTTCAGCGCATGGTTTTTAAAGTCTGAAGATTGATTTTCAGAGTCTTGAGGCTTCAACTGCAAGAATTCCAGAACGTCTGCGTCAACTTCAGCCTCTTCCTCTGGCGACAATCTCACAAATCCCACAGGCAATTATCCAGCATAGCTTGATACACAAGAGGAGCATTCTTCAGGCCGAAAGGCATTCTCACCCACTGGAAGTGTCCAAATGGGCAAATAAATGCGGATATCAATCGAGCACGCTTCGTCATCCTGATCGCCCAGAACCCGCTAGCCATATCCAAACTCATAAACCACATCGCAGCCTCGAACCCAATCAGGAGGTCATCAATGAGAGGCAACGGGTAGGGTGATAACTGGATGAAACCATTCTCAATCCGATAGTCGATACACATTCGTATGTCAACACCGTTCTTCTTCAGAACGATCACAATAGGGGATGCCCACGGCGAATTGGAGTACTCGATCAAACCAGTTTCCAGAAGTTTCTTGAGAAGCTCATACACCTTCAGCATGAGGTGAGGGGCAACGGACCTTGGACGTTGGGCCACCGGTTTGGCGTCTCCTACATCTAGATCACAAACCACGCCCCTTGCCGGTGCGGGTGCTGCATTACCATCTCCTAGGAAGATCTTTCGGTGGTATTTCAGAATGTCACGTAGTTTATTCTCCATTTCTGGTGTTGTCCGTCCTGGTTCTCCAACATCAGCACTGTCGATATCGCACTCTGGTGTCAATTCCTCAAGCTCTGGTAACATGACCAGTTGATCGCGCAACTGGGCAAGCAGCTCTGTGCCTTCCCGCATATAAACACCTGGTTCCAAATCCAGTTCTTCGTTCGAGACTTGCATACACCGTTCATACTCCACTCGTAATTTTTCCACAGGTGTTGTAACAGGTTACACGTAACCTTAACAGACATGTTGTCTGTTAGCGGTTGGATAGTTTTCCTGCTTTGGTGTAGCACACACCAAAGCTTCATATCAAGAATACCTATTGGTAGAAAGTGATACATTTCTACCAATTAGAGGCATGGAACACTGTCAACCACACGTTGACAGTTCCCTTGCATTTACGTTAGCGGTTTTAGGAGGAAAACTCAGTTAAAGGAAACACAAATAAACAGTTCTCAATTTTACAGTAAAGCTATCATACCTTTACTTAGATCTAGCTATACTTACGAGCCGTAAGTATAGTAAGTCTACTTCTAAGTAACCTACGCTTCCTCATACACGTGCGCACACGTGTACGCTAGGTAGTGAGCCAAGTAGGCCCACTACACCTGGTAGCACTTTGTAGTCCGTCCAACGACCGACTACCGGTGTGATCATATGAAATACGATCACGGGGCTGAGAACCTTCCCATGGACGCCGCAGCGTCCACGGGTAGCCCGAACGCGGCTGCAACGCAGGTTGTGCGTGCAGACTGTCCCCATCTGTCGGATCCAGAGTGGGAGGCTCTCCAAAGACTATCGACAGTCATTGGAGAGGCGGCCGTAGCGTCAATGTTACGCACGCTACCGCCGACAGAGCAACATGGTGTTGCTCTGGGGTTCATCATGAGAGAACAGCGAGATGCTGTTGCCTCAAAACCGGTGTCACCCTCTGTGACACCGCGCGCCGAACACTTGAAGCTACATGTGAGTAGCTACATGGGCAGAGAGGGTGAGACCCTTCTCCGATGGCTTGTCGAACTCGACATTGCCATCACGGCTCGACGTATTGTCGACCCGTTGTCAAAGGTTGCGTTCGCCATGTCGTGCCTTGGCGGACGAGCGCGGAGTTGGGCTTACGGGCGCCGACTCACTGATCCTACGTGCTTTAGCACGTACGAGGCGTTTAAGGAGGAGCTCAAGCTTGCGTTTGAGCCCCCTCAAAATGAGTTCCGGTCGAGAGCAGAATTTCTCGACCTGCAGCAAGGTAAGCAAGATGTACATGCTTACGCCCAACGTGCACGGTATTTGGTCTCGAATGTCGTGACCAATCCGATTGACGAGGCGACCAAGGTCGTCACGTTCATGAAAGGCTTGAAGGACGGTCCTGTCAAGACCTACCTTTTCCGAGAGTACCCAAGTACTCTCGAAGCTGCTATCACTCTCGCGATGCAGGAGGAGTTTAGCCTGAGGCAGGCTAAACAACATGTGAATATACCACGGTCACAACGGCCGGTGGTAAAGACGGAGGGTCCGGAACCTATGGACCTCTCGAATGCGGCTGCTGTCGGACAGCAGCGGAACGGTAGCAATATACGATGCTTCCGTTGCGGACACATCGGTCATTACGCGCGCGAGTGTACGGCGTCCGTACACTCAGGCCGTGGTCGACGCGGCGATGCCGGGCATCGTCGCGAACACACAAAAAACGTGAGGGACCAGTAGGCGCGGGGCGCCCTACTGGTAATGCAGTCACGCGTGTCTACAACGGACACGCGAGGATGAAGACTGCAGCCCCAGTGAGAGAGATTCTCACTGTAAAGTGCAAGATGACAAGTCGAACCTTGTCATCTTGAAGGTAATGACGAAGTCGAAGAGATCAGGCTCTCTTCGTGTGTTGGTAGACTCAGGTGCGTCGAGCAACTTTGTTCGACATCAAAGTCTACCATTATTGGACTTCGAGGAGGTTCAGATACCTCGAAGTAGGTTGGAAGTTCGACTGGCAACAGGTGCCGTCGTGAAAACGGAGAAGCGTGTGATACGATCACGCTTCTCGTACAAACACCGGGTGTTTGTGGAAGACTTTATCGTCCTGGATTTGGACGATAAGTTCGACATGGTACTGGGCATGCCGTGGTTGACCCGACATGACCCAGTGATCGACTGGGAAAAGCGTACGATCGTACGCTTCGGACGCTGCAACGCGACAGAGAGCGATGGCCCTGTCAGCGTGGCGCATGCACCACGTGGTGCATCCGAACCTCCTCATGAGACAACGGCTCACGCCGCTGTCTCCAGTCGTAGCGCGCCGGGCGCGCGAGCTGCAACAACTCCGGGAGTTGTTAGTGGCGTTGATGGTTTTGGCCCGGGACCAAACACCGAGAATCTGAACCAATCAGATTCTAAGAGAAGCTCCGCTGCAAAGCGTAGAGGTTACAACAGTGTGTCAGCTCCGGGAGCTGACACAAACTCGATATCAACATCGAGAGGGGACTCCGCCGAAAGGCGTAGAGGTGACAAGGATGCGTCGACTCCGGGAGTCGACGCTGCAAGTAGTGCAGACGGTTGCAAACGTCCAGCACCGGATAAACTTGCGAGCCGTCGTGCAGCCGGGCTGCACGAAGCGGAATGCGCTCAAGCCGGGCTTGATGACGCGCGCCCGCGGATAGAATCCGCCGGCGGTACTAAAGAAGATCTGTCCACGGCCGGGCCTGGACATAAAACCAGTGGAGCCGGGCTCCACAAGAAACAAAAGCGCAAGCGGCGAAAGCAGCGCAAGCCTCGGTCCGGGACCGAGGCGTTACAGGAAATGTCTGCCGGGCAGACAAAAGAATCGACAACGGATGTCGAGACGTTGAATGTCTTGACGCGCACTTGTACTGGGTTCCAGTACAAGAAGATGGAGCTGGAGAACCCTCCGACAAGTGTGTCGGAGATGTCTTCGCTTCCGGCAATGAGTTGGAAGCGCTTCGCAAAGGACTTGTACGATGGACGCATCGAACAGATTTGCATCCTTTCGGATCTCGAAAGGATGAAAAGCGAGGCCCAAGAGTTGAGACAACTCTTAGCTGGAAGCACCGCTGAGAGCGGAGATGCTCTCAGTGTCAAGACGAAGAAGCAGCGCTTCGAAGAGCAGAGTTGGGACTCGCTCAAGTCGAGTCCCTTCTACACGATTCTGCGAGAACACAAGGACGTGTTCCCGGATGAGATTCCTGCGGAACTTCCGCAGGACAAGGGAATTCAGCACGAGATTGATCTCGTGCCGGGCACAAAGTATTGTGTGACGCGGCAGTGGCCACTGCCGCGTGAACAAGTGAAAGCGATCGACGACTTCTTTGAAAGTCGTCGCAATGCAGGACAGGTGCGGGAATCGAAATCCCCGCACAGTGCACCAACGTTCTGTGTCAAAAAGCCACAGGGCGGTTGGCGCATCGTTCATGCTTACAACAAGCTGAACGATGCGACGGTACCGGCTCAAACGCCGATACCGAGGAAGGATGTCATCATAAATTCGATGGCTAAGAGCACCATTTATAGTGCTCTTGATTTACGTGATGAATTTTATCAAATCCTCATGCGTGAGAGTGATGTCCCTCTCACGGCGGTAAGCACCCCAAGCGGCATGCTGTGGGAGTGGCTCGTTATGCCGCAAGGGCTGAAGAACGCCCCAGCGACGTTCAACAGATGCGTAACGCATTTGTTGCGCTCGGTGCGCGAGTTTGCACCGAGCTACTTCGATGACGTATTCGTTCACAGCAGGGCTGTGAATGGGAAGACCGATATAGAGATGCACAGGGTGCATCTCCGGAAGTTGCTTGAGCTTATGCGGGAGCATAAGCTTTACGCGAACCTGAAGAAGTGCATCTTCGGGGCGAGCGAGATACCCGTACTCGGGTGCCTCGTTGGAAAGAATGGCGTACGCCCTGACCCGGAAAAGGTCAGAGTGATCAATGAGTGGCCTACGCCATCCAACGTCAAGGAACTACGGCAGTTCCTTGGTCTCGCCACATACTTGTGTAAGTACGTGGAAAACTACGCGGGCAAAATCCGCCCGCTGTCGCAGCTTCTCAAGAAGGAAGCTGCGTGGATTTGGACTGCTGATTGTCAGCAGGCGTTTGATGCAGTCAAGCAGGGCTTGACTGAAGCGCCGATCTTGGCCGTAGCCGACCAAGATCGTTCATTTCACGTTGTGTGCGACGCATCCGACTTTGCCATCGGATGTGCATTAATGCAACTCGATCACGAGGGTCGCGATCGTGTCGTCTATTATCAGTCGCGTCAGCTGAAACCAGCTGAGCGAAATTATCCGGTACATGACAAGGAACTCCTTGCCATGAAATACGCACTTGCGAAGTTCCGAGTGTACCTGCTCGGTAACTCACCGTTCGTGGTCTACACCGACCACGCGTCGTTGCGAACGGCTGTAAAGTCGCCGCACATCTCGCAAAGGATGGCGAGATGGCTCTCGTTCTTTGCGGAGTATAACTTCCGGGTGGAGTACAAACCCGGAAGGTTGAACGTTGTCGCCGACGCGCTGTCGCGTCGGCCGGACTATGCTGTCAAAACAGCCGACGCCAATACCATTGGCGTCGCAAAGACGTACATACCCTCGTCGTCACTAGTTGACGACGTGAAGGCTGCGTACGCGAATGACGCGGACACAAAACAGCTGATCGAATACCTATCAGCTCCTTCCGACAAAGCTCGTCGGAAGTTACCCGCTCACTTGCGTGCACGTGTACACAGGTATCGTGTGCACGAAGGACTGCTACTTTACAGCGCAGTTGACGACAATGCGGATCGCATTGTTGTCCCAAATGATTATGACCTGCGCATCAGGATCATGCACGAGTATCACGATGTCCCGATCGCTGGACATCCGGGTCGTGAGAAGATGTATCTCCTTCTCACGCGCGACTTCTATTGGAGTCGTCAGTATAAATGGGTCCGCAAGTACGTACGTACTTGCGATGTTTGTCAACGCGTGAAGCCTGCTCCATTCTCGCAGGCTCCACTGCAATCACTACCGACTCCGTCGGAGTGTTGGAAGTCCGTATCAATGGACTTCGTGTTTGGTCTTCCGCGCGATTCCAAGCGGAAGACGGGTATTGTGGTCTTTGTAGACCGTTTCAGCAAGATGGTGCATCTTGCTGCAGTTTCAGCTCAAGTGACTTCCGAACAGACAGCACGTCTGTTCGTCGACATGGTGTTCAAACACCATGGGATGCCGAGCGACTTTGTGTCGGACCGTGATCCGCGCTTCACGGCGCGTTTCTGGCAAGAAGTGTTTACACTTCTTGGTACCCAGTTTTCAATGTCGACTGCGGATCATCCGCAGACGGACGGTCAAACCGAGCGCGTGAATCGCGTGCTCGTGGACTTGCTGAAAAGCTACGCCCACTCGTTCCATAACTGGAGCGACTGTTTGCCGATGGCTGAGTTTGCCATCAACAATTCGGTGCATGCCTCGACCGGGCATACACCGTTCTTCGTGAACGCCATGCGGCATCCACGCCTACCGAGGTTCTCGGGGCGGTGGCTCCCTCTTTAAGTGGGGGAGGATCTACGGTTGTGTACAATCAACCGCAGAAAACAGCTGATCAAACGACAGTATCAGCCGTTGTTACACGTGCAAAAGCTGCGTCTCGTGCAAAGCAACACGAGACGGGAAATGCAGAGAATGGGTCTGTGCAGGGCACAGACACTAAGAGGAAATACGCGCAGGCCGGGCCTGCTGCGAACGTGCATGACATGTCTGTGCAGGGCACAGACAGCATGGGGAACCACGCACAGGACAAACCTGTTGCGAACAGAAACAAAGTGTTTGTGCCGGGCACAGACGCTAACAAGAAACACGCACAGGCCGGGCCTGTTGCGCATTCATATGACAAGTCGGTACAGGGCACCGACGTAAAGAAGAACCATGCACAGGCCGGGCCTGTTGCAAACCAAAATGACATTCTGTGCAGGGCACAGACAAGGGTAAGAACCACGCACAGGCCGGGCCTGTTGCAACGACAAGTGACATGTCTGTACCGGGTACAGACACTTTAAAAGACACCGAACTGAATGGCAATTTCAGTTCGAGAGTAATGGACTTTGTCCAAGAACGACAAGCCGTAATTCGGTTTGTCCAGGATGCGATAGCAGCTTCTGTCGACCGACAGAAGCTGAATGCTGACAGTGTGGGTAGAGGCAACACAAATGAATTCGAAAAGGGTTCATTGGTATTGTTAGCTACGCAAAACCTACCTACACATGCAACTTCCGCTTTCGGAACAAGCAAGCTTGCTCCGCGCTTCATCGGTCCGTTCACAGTACTTGAACGGCACGGCAACGCATACACGTTGGACTTACCGTCCAACATGCGGCTCCACCCGACCTTCTACGTCGGGCGCTTGAAGCCCTACTTGCAACCCGAGTCACCTAGCTCTGGTGACTCGTCGGTGACGCGAGGCCTCGCTTCCGTTCGATCGCAGCAATGCGATCGCGAAGCTTGCGAAGCTTTGTCTCCAATTCGACACGAATGTTCGAAGCGGTTTGGCACGCCTGTGCGACCTGAGCCTTCATCATACTCAGGTCTTGCTTCAGAGCAGCGAACTCTGCGCTCTGGAGCTCCTCAAGAGCCTTCACACGGGCGTGAAGGGAAGAAGCAGAATGCTCAGCCCGGGGCTGAGCATGTGGCGGTTGTCTACCAACCGCGCAGTGCGCGAAGCTTGATCCACCGGAATGTGGATCGGATAGTGGACCATACGAGTCAGAAGACGAACCGAGGTCCGGTTCGTTTTCGAATTCGTTGGAGACAATCCTCTCCCCAGCGAGATACATGGTTCCCGCGGAACGTCCTGATGGCGGACGTTCCGGAAATGGTGAAGGCGTACGAAGCCCACCATGGACTCGAGGCGTAATGCCTCTACGAGTGTTGCGATTGTTTGCAACACTCGATGACTCCAGTGCATCCTCAACACTAGCACGGAGGTCTTTGAGTTGTTCAGGTACACGTACGGACGTGTACCCGTTGATATCGGCATCGCTCAGGCGAACTGCCCCAATTGGACAGTGCGAGCAGTTAATGCCAATGGGCACTGCGCACGGAATACCCGCTTCCACAGCCTCATTGTGGAGGCGTTCGATCTTGACACGCTTCGAGAACTTGCCGAAGCGTTCACGTGCCGCGGCCAGCCGGTCACGGTACCCTTGTGGGTCTTTGTTGAAGTTCTCAACAAAGGCATTCCAGCTTTGACAAAGTGCCTGCCACTCGGGCACTTTGCTATTGCGAGAGGTTTTCTTCGAGTTCCAATGACGGAGCTCGTGAAACAGTGCGATATAGTAATCGCGTCTTTGAGTCGATAACGGCTCAAAGTTCATGGCGATGGCGCTAGCGTCATCGACCATACTGCTGCAAACATACAGCGGTATCGGGTGTGGAGGCAAAGAGTTGCCCACACGGTCTGCAATGACCCTTGCAGACGGCATCCAAGTATCGCGCATTGGAGGCTCAGTGCGCGGAGCAGCGGGCGCTTCCGACGTGGAAGGCGTCGTTTCAATATCGCTGCGCGGACGCTTCGGGGATGAAGCGTCCGAGTCGTCCTCACGTGGACGACGTGATCCTGCAGAAGGCTGAGAGTCCTTCTTATCAGAAGACGAGGAAGCCTCGTCCTCCATGGCCGCTCCCTCTTCGGAGTCGGACCCATAATCGACCGGCACAGACCCGTCGGTGGCGAGGATCGCCGAACCTTCTAAGACAGTCGTAGGAGTGCCTGTCTTAGCATACTCAGCACGTTTTTGCTGCTGCTGAGTGAGATAATCATTGACGGAGAGCTTACTCTCCGTCGTTTCGCTTGGAAGTGTCGACACTGGGGTCGACACAGGCGTAGAAGTCGGCACAGAGGCCGGTGCAGATACGGGCGTCAGCACAGAGGCTGACGCAGACCCGTGCGTCGACACAGGGGTCGACGCAGGCGCTGGCGCAGACGCTGGCGTTGCGGTTGGCGAGCTCATTGCGATAGTGAGCTCGGAGTTCTCCCGGAGACTTGACGGTTGTCGTCAAAGCTATGATTGACGTGTCGAGACCGGCACGTGTTATCTTAACGGGGGGGGGTGGTGTAACAGGTTACACGTAACCTTAACAGACATGTTGTCTGTTAGCGGTTGGATAGTTTTCCTGCTTTGGTGTAGCACACACCAAAGCTTCATATCAAGAATACCTATTGGTAGAAAGTGATACATTTCTACCAATTAGAGGCATGGAACACTGTCAACCACACGTTGACAGTTCCCTTGCATTTACGTTAGCGGTTTTAGGAGGAAAACTCAGTTAAAGGAAACACAAATAAACAGTTCTCAATTTTACAGTAAAGCTATCATACCTTTACTTAGATCTAGCTATACTTACGAGCCGTAAGTATAGTAAGTCTACTTCTAAGTAACCTACGCTTCCTCATACACGTGCGCACACGTGTACGCTAGGTAGTGAGCCAAGTAGGCCCACTACAGGTGTTCCGGGCATCCCTCGAACAGGGATATCCCAAGACTCGTCCATTAAGTCCAGATCATCTGCTGGTAACTGAGAAGTCTGAAAATCACTTGCAGGAGACTCTAGTTTCGAGTCCGAGGAGCCGTCACCAGAACTGATGCAATCGTCAACATAGTCGCTGGGAGAGACACTTTCAGAGGACATCTCAGAGTCTCTGGTATCCGCACTTGCGTCCAAGCTGTCCGCCGTTCCCCTGCAGTAGCAATCATCTGTCTGAGTGAATGCATCTAAGGCAAAACGCACTCTCTTCATGACTGGGGTCGGGTCTGATTTCACAAATTGCACTCGAGCATTATCCAACCTCGGATGTTGCAGTATCTTAGTCGGCCATGGATAGTCTGGACGCTCCACACAAGGAGGTTGCGGCATCAGAGCCTCCAGCCTTGCTTCTCGTTCCATGCGCTTCTTCGTTTCTGGTGACGGAGTGCTTTCCAGGATCAGTACCTCCCAATCACGATATGCAGCGGAACCTGGACGCACGAAACGCCCATGTCTCGGGAAGAAACCATATTCCACGATCCTCGCGACATCAGAGAGCTCGTTGACCCAGGTGTTCTTATCGGAAATATTCACCACACGAACTGCCACAGGCCATGAGCGGGCAGCATATATCAGCTGCGTAACCCAACGATCACCACGTCCAGCCCACACGACTTCCCGTTGTGGATTCGTCGGACCGTAATCAATCCTAACAATGAACTCCTCACCAGGACTCAGAAGAACGGCCTCGCTTGGTCTGACAAACCTGCTGCGACCAATGTGGTCACCGGGTTCCCAATTACACATCATCACCACGACTTCGTCTGGTAACGACACCAGACCTTCGCGAGTACTGATCCTCACTCCAGCGGCAAACATAAAACCCATTCCTAAAAGCACATCAATTCCCTCACCAATATTCGCGACCCAAACATCCACAATGTATACCACTCTTGGCCCAAGTGTCAACTTGATCTCAGCGCTGGCGCCAATGTACGTTGGAACACCACCCATCCCTGATACCTTAGTTTGCTTGTGCGACTTGAGTCTGAGTCCGAGCTTACGCGCAAAGTCGTAACTCAGAATGTTTATAGTTGCACCGGTATCCAGGAGAATCTTAGTCCGGCGATCATTCACGGCACCATGCACCATCACCACATCTCGCTTGGAACGATCAGGGTAATTATCCTCCCACCAGCCATAACATTCGCCATCCTTCAGTCTGAAAGACACTGTGTCGTCAGGTATCGGATCAGTGTTTTCAGAGATCTCGGGTAACTTATTTCCTGGATTTCTGAAAGGCACAGCCGATTCCTGGGTTAAAGTGGTCATGCATTGTTGGGGTTTATCTTGAACCTTTCTCAGCTCCGGTCCTACACACACTAGAACACATAACTCTGGGGTATTGCCTTGCCCGGCGCGTTTCGGATCCCCATCCGACGGGCGTATTAGTTTAACGGCTTCCCAGAGTCTGCCTCATCACCCAGAAGTCTTTCTCTCAGGTGGTTAGGCATGTCCTTTAGTGCGCCTTGACGGGCGAGTTGCTTGAGTGTTTCCAGAGTCTTCAAGTCTTCACAGGGTTTTCCGGGATGTAATTTCCACACACTTCACAGGGGGGTGCTCGACACATTCGACTTGGATGCCCTTTTTCCTGGCACCGGTCACACGTGATATCCCTCCAGCAATCTTCTTCTGAGTGTCCTGGACGTTGACATTTCTCGCAAAACCTGTTCCAATAACCGCCATTTTCAGGACGTCTCTGATGAAAGCCCTGACCTGACGATCCAGACGGGGAATGGGGCGGCGGACGCCATCCCATGTCACCCATCACTCGGTACACTTCATTTGTCAGGGTCTGTGTCCAACTAGCGCTCGGCGGAGCTGTCGAGGCACTCGATGAAGTCTGTGCAGTGTCTCCATCACGGGTAGACTCTGAAGTCACAATCTGAAATCTGGAATCACCGGTTTCGTCTCTGGCATCCTGATCGGATTTTAAAGATCCCTTATGGTTTTCGTGGTCATCATCATCAGAATCTTCAGAGTCCGGGTCTCTCACGACATAAGTCCGGTTCACGCGTTTGGGCTTGAACGGTCCTCGTGGAATATTGTCTGCTCGGAAGTCTCGAGACTTGGTGGTAGTCATATCTTGATCACCTGTCCGCCAGACATCTTCATCCTGTTGTAAAGCATACTCCAAGTCTGAAATACGCCTGAATCTCTGACCTTGTAGCGAAGTTTTCAGGCGCGCATCCTTGAGCTTCGTGATAAAACGGAGCACGTGCTTCTCAAGACGCTTGGATGATTTTCTGAAGTCGATGTCGGCCTTCCCAGCGGCGGAGTTGAGTCGATAGAAGAATTCGAGCGGGGTCTCAGAGTCCTTCATAGCCATTGTGAAATATCTCTCTGAATATGATGACCGCGCCTTACAGTAACGCTTCTTGAACTCTGACGACAACTCCCTCCAGTCGCGAGACACACTCTTGGGGAGCTGGTTAAACCAGTCACGCGCAGATACCGGAAGCTTCAACTTGAGCTCCTGAATGCGTGTCTTGGTCGACCACCCTCCTTGAGACGCCATATTCGTGAATCGCTCCCACCAGTGGATGCGTTCCCTGAGTGTGGCTCTAGGATCGAATTCTCCGAGATTGTTAGAGTTCATGAACGGTCTCAACGTTAGAAGGGTAGTTCCCGCTTGAGCTTGTGTCGCTGCTGTCAGGTTCACCACTTCACCAAGCTCAGAGTCGTCTGAGGACGAGCTTTCGGATTCTGAGCTCGAGTCCTCAGAGTCTCCACCAGGGTCTGGTGCTTCACCACGGCGCTTCTCTCGGCGGGGCGCCTCTCGGTCTCCATTAGACCGTCTAGCGTCTGATTTCCGCGGTGAATCTCGTCGTGGAGTCGATGCACGCCTGATGTCCCCCTTGGCTTCCGTCACCGAGACTACTCGAGTCACGTGGGTTGCTGTAGTGGTCGTAGCGGCGGCGCCATTCCTCTCGGCCTTCACTCGCTTCGTCACCGAGCTTCGCGCAGGGGCAGTTTGTTGGAAGGTCGCAACTTCTCGAGGAGCCGTCCTGAGAGTCGGTGGGTGCGACATGGGTTCAACCCTAACCTCACTTCTGATTTCTGATCCGAATACCGGATACTTAATTGCAACTTCAGGGTCCTCAGTGTCTAACACCGGGGTTGCAGTTGCTAAATCAGGGTGACCGACCCTTCGCGCCTCTTGAACTTGGGACAATGTTGCTCGAAGGTTTCTCAACTGACCGGCTTGGAAGCGTTGCATGTTCTGAGAACTCTCTTTCTCCCTGTCGCGTTCAGCTTCCATATCTTTCATCCGCTGCTGTAAGGTCTTCATTTGGGAAATCCAGTCTCGCTTCATCTCGTCTGTCGCGCGCGCATGTTGGGCTTCGGCTTCGGCTTCTCGCTGTCGCCAGCGATCAGCAAACTCTGATTCCAGACGTTGGCTTTCCGACCTCCAGAGATCTGATTTCAGCGTCTCCAGCTCTGCCACGCTGCGGCTTCTGGGTTTACTCTCCGATACCAAACTTCTCCGTTCTTCAGCATCGTCAGCACGTCTCTCCGCCTCCAGTCTCGCGTTCTCAGACTCCAACAAGCGGTCGGTGAGCGTCTGGATCTCGCGTCTTGCTTCCGAGTCGCGTTGTTCCCGACGGCGGTCACGTTCCATGGACTCCAAGCGTTCTCGGGCCAAGAATTCCATCTGCGCTTGCTCCATCCGGCTCTGCCACTCCTGCTGTTGCCTCATGACGTTCAGTTCGATCTGGGCAGGCCCTGATCTCTGAGAGCTTCGAGCTCCAGACTTCGTGCGACTCGACGCGATGGAACTCAAGCGTCGAGACGGCGTTTTCCGAAGGTCTTCACTCTTCGCACTCTGGCGGTGGCTTCGATGGCTTGCACTTCGGCTGGAAACAGATGAAGGCGGAATCTCTGACGTTGGTTGTCTGAAACCCTGTGAAGGCTCATGGACGAACGCCTGGTTTTCAGGCTTTACATCTGACACCTCAGCTCCTTCTTCCAGCATGTCGATGTCTTCAGGCTCCGACTTCACAGGAAACAACGTTCGAGTCACTTGGATTCCCATACCTTCTCCGGAGACCATTCCCCCGACGTCAGCGCCTTGGGCAATCAACGCCAGACCCTCTGCGGACACGGCATGTGTGATGCCGCCCCTCGACTCGAAAACATCAGGGACGAGTCTGTAGAGCTTCCACGCGAGGTCTGAAATCCAGACGACTGATCATCAGAGGTCCCGATAACACTGGGAACCGGCACATCCGTCATTCGAGTTCGAGAGCTGTTACGATCTTCAGACATGGGAGTTCCAGACTCTGGTCGTGTACTATCAGAACGACTCTCGTATTGTGGCAATGAGGACAGCGACGGCGTCGACAAGGCTGACGGTGTTGACGAGACTTGAGGGCGCGGCGGTCTCTGCTGTAAGCGCTTGGACTGCGGCGGCTCATCACTGCTGGAACCATTGGAACTATGCGTCACTCGGAGTCCGGTCACCCGGAGGCGCATGATCAGCTGTCGTCCTTGTAGGTCAGCATCCTTGTCAGGTAATACACTATCGGTTCCTTCTCGACTTGTTGTGTCTTCTTGTTTCATGCCTTCTGAGAGTCGGTTGACCTGTAACCTGGCAGTCACAGTGGCCCACTCAACCAGTTCCATGGCGAGACGGCTCTGAAGTTCGGTCGCCACACTGTGTACCTGAGACTCAAAGATCGCTGACGCCTGGGTCTGGGACCACGTCGGGAGCAAGTTCTGGAATTCAAAACCCGCCTCGTACAGCATTGTCTGGAGAACAGCCACGCACTCTGGTGCCGTCAACGTGCTCATTGGAATCTCAACGTAGGAAAGGTCTTGAATCCTACCAAAGCCATGACGTCTTACGTGAAACTCCGAAATCCACATATCTTCAGGGAATACAGAGGAGCACCGCCACTTGATGTAGTCGCCGGTCGCTGCAGCGGCTTTCTGGAAGACGGCTACACTGGGCTTCGTCGTCGGCCATACATACTCGACGCTTGGCGGGACGACTCTACCGGCATCCATGTCTTTCCAGCGGCGGAGCTCACGACGCACATACTTCAAAACTCGTTCTCCATCAAGCGAATCAGCCCTCCCAGACTCATCAGACGGTGTCTTCAGAGAATCTTCGGACTTGATCAGCGTGTCATCCGACATTGGTGCACCTTCAGACTTCGGAGACTGCGGAACACGCTCTTCAGAGAGTCCGGGTTCTAGCTTCACTTCTTCCACGGACTGTCCGAGGTCGTCGACTCTGAACGCAGATCGACCAATTCCGGGGACTCAACCATATCGGCGCCTCCCTCAGACGCCTCATCACCACCCTCACGGGCAGTGGTCGCCTCATCACCAGAAGCTTCGACTTCTGATGGACCTTCCTCAGAACTTTGTTCACCAAAGACAACGGGTGCCTCCTTAGCTTCTGGTTCCGCAGCAGGCTGGTCTTCGATCGCCGGTTCTGCGACGTTCACACTCTCAGCGGCCTTCTTCTCTCGCGCAGCCTTCTTCTTCTCGCGAGCCGCCTTCTGGATAGCATCCAAGTCTGGTTGCTCCTCAGGCGGCAAACCTTGGAGACGCTTGGACTGACGTGTCAGAGCACCGCGACCGCGACCACGGCGTCCTCCTCTCGTAGATCCTGGTGTAGCCATCTTGAATATAGACGCTTGACAGGAAACTTTCTCTTCTTGTACTCTCAAATCCGGTGATATCACGATACCAAGATCCGGGCACGCGCACCAGTTGTCGCGAAGTCGGTGAAAACTTTGATCGCGGTGCAGGTGGCGTATAGTGAACCCGGTTATATGACTACTGAAAGGATTTCAGAGTCGTACAACGTAGGTGGGCGTGTGGTACCTTGTGGTATCCCTGCGGGTTCGTTGTCTTGGGAATATGACCCTCGCCGGTGTCTGAAAGTACGTAGTGAAGAGAAGTTGTGTTCCCTTGGAGTCTGGTGTCGGAGTTCAGGAAGTCCTTCCAGGAGCGTTCAGGAGTCGGAGTCTCTGGAAACCAAGTAGGTTACCAGAAAGTTGGTGGTCGGAAAGAGGTTAATATACCAGAGAGAGTCTGATATCGGTGTCTGGATATCACAAATCCAGAACCGAGATACTTGACTTTCAGAGATAAACAACAAATATGCAGAGTTCAGGAATATACAAATATATACAGCCGTTCTTATTCTTTCTGGGCCCTTGAACGGTGGGCTAATACTCCAGGTCAACTAGGGACTCGTTACCAGACACCTGGTCTGTCTGGTATCCCTGTCACGTTCGCGCACCACCCTCTAATATAGAGGGAAATATAAACCAATACAATCAGCTATATATAACAGTCTACCTTGCACCCTGGAAACGACTGTCTAGTTTCCAGAGCCTGTCCAAACGAGCAATATGAAATGGGCTACCGCTAGAGACAAAACAAACGACCCAACTAGGATATGGAATAGGCGGGTCCTCTCAGGTCTCTACGTTACCTGATCTCCACCTAAGGGGACTGAATTTGGTGGAGATCACACGGCGTACGTCCTTTACGCAGTGGCTTGGATACCTCTCAAGCGGACTTGTGTAGTAGCAAGCAAATTGAACTCTGTTTATCGTTTTATCTTTCTCATAACTCTCATATATCTCTGGTAACTCTCTTCTTCTTGTCGTCCTTGGTGTCCTTCATGCATTCAGTCTTCATATCTCAGGTACACTTGGTTCTTGTATGCATCAGGTATCTTGACTTGGTTTCAGTATACAGTCAGTTCAGCAGATCCCGATGAGTTGACAGGTAGAGACGTCATCACGGGGGATGTGCAGGGCAGTCATCACTTGATTGCGTGACCTAAACTTGGTTTCAGTATGGTCAGTGCAGCAGATCTCGATGAGTTGATGGGTAGAGGCGTCATTACAAGGGATGTGCAGGTCACACATCACTTGATTGCGTGACTTGAACTTGGGTTCACTTGGTTTCAGTATGGTCTTGAATCTTCGTTGATTTCAGAGTCTGGTATCCGGGTTTTCAGAGTCTGAAATCACTTTGGTTTTCAAAGTCTTGGTCATTCAGAGTGGGGAATACCAGAGTCTTGAACGGAATATCATAGTACGGAGCACCAATGCTTCAACGTACACGAAGTTCTTGAGGGTTGCGCGGGTGCGCGGCGTCCGGCGCGCGATACTTGGTCTCTGCGGGTAAGTAGTGTAGATCCTTGAACCATCATCGTCGCGCTGGACGGTAACGGGATGAGGTCTCTCAGAGATACGTTCTTCTGAGAGACTTTCCGCCAGGAATTAGGCACTCATCGTCGGGGAAAGTCCGGTGACCAGACAGAGTGCATTTGACCTTCAGAGTTGTGCACACTCTGAAGTACACTTCTGGTCCATTGGGCCCCTTTACAGTCAGGCGAAGGTTCGTCTAAAATCTTCCACAGATGTCGCACGGGTGCAGCCGTCTCCCAAGCTCCCCCTCTCTCATAACCCATATTATAACCAATCACATCGTAACGTAATATCCACCTGTCGCTCGAAAATCGGAAATAGCATCATGTCACGTTTCGGGCTGCCATAGCTCGATTGGAGGGTCGTGTAAGCGATCTTCAGTCAAATCACAACCGACTTCAGGCTCTCGAGAAGGAAATCCACGATCTCCAAGGCGCGAACGCGTCATTAGAGGCCGACATAGCTAGTGTGGGGGCAAACCGGCACGTCCTCGAGACGCAGTGTGAGCAGCTGACACGAGAAAGGGACTCCATGCGTACGAGTCGGGACCACGCCGTCCAAGAGCGCGACGCCATCCGCACTCAGGTTGCTACTTTGGCTTCATCAGTGAGCGCTTCATCAGGCGGGGGTTCGACCCTTCTGTCTAGTTCCGCTTCCTCCAATCGGCACAGGCATAAGCGTGTTCGTAGCCGCTCTGCGAGTTCTTATCACGGGCGGTCTTCTCGTCGTCGGCGCCGGCTATCTCCAGTTCCGTCGCGAAGGAATTCACGCGGTAGATCGCGTCTTCGCCGAGCAGCGTCTGGGTCGATCTCATCTGATTCCGACAGTGACGAGTCTGTGCTTGCGGCATTGTCCGATCTGCGAGCTGATCGCCGACGTCGCGAGATTTCTTCCAGTGGATCGTCCCCAAGTCGTCCCATCTCCCTCGACTCTTCGTCACATGGGAATAGCTCGGAATCCAGTGACCTTGGTTCTTCCTCCAGCTGTTCCTCCAGTGTGGGTCGCAATCAAGGCGCTGACCAGGACGCTAATGAACGTGGAGACTCTCTTCCCGATGGATCTCCACCCGACAGCAGCGGCGACGGGTCCGTTAACGGTTCGGATCACGACAGCGACCATAGCAGCGTGAGTGACGGAGCTCGTCCTCCCTGTAATCTGCTACTCACTTCCCAGCTTTTCGACCGACTCCCCCCCACCGGTATGCCTCGTGACCATTGGGTCCCCGGCTATAGCGTTCGTACGCAGATCTCCGCAACTCACGTTTCCCTTGGCATGTCAAAAGTATACGCCGGGTTTGCGTCCAAGAGTTGAACCTGGATCTGCTCTTCCACCACTTTTCGAAACCCAAGCTTTGGATATTTCCGCGGAGTTACTCAACTCCGTCAGCGGGACAGTGGAACCCGGAGCTCATTGACGAAACCCACGTCAGGGCACTGTATGCTGCGACTCCCTGGCGTGTGCTCACCACCGCCGTAGCGCCGATTTCGTTTGTACCCTCTGGCGCTCTGGAACCTGTCTTCCGGCGTTTCTCTGCTCTTCGGGATCATCACCAGCATGCGTTATGGGAGGCTTCCCACTTCCTCCCCATATCCTCTGTTCTGCAATCCAGGAGTCCCTACCTCCGCGAACTTTGTCACGCCCGGAAACAACGTCGTTCCCGACTTGGAGCTGCTTGGAAGCGGTTTCTGCAGTGGGTGCTGAGGTGCATGGTAGCTGGTGAGTGCGACCTCGACGTGCTCCTTGATCCATTCATCGTACATTATCCTCGCCACGGCGAGCAATCCCGATGGTATCCCGGCTTCAACTGCAATCCAGCGCCGGTCGATCTGATTGACGGTCTACGTTTGGCCGATGACGCTGAGCCGTGGCGTAACCAGTTTCGTACTCGCATTCAAGATCACCCGGGATCTCACTTGGCTCGTCTTGCGGGGAAATTCATTCCGGTGGCGTAGTTGGCTAGCTTCATCCGAGTGACCCCAGCGTCTGGCTCTCCATTTTGAATATCATTCCTTGAATTCATTCCTTAACTGATTCCATGCATACTTTTCCACCTTAGTGCACAGCCTCCCTGTGCACTCTTCATCCGTTTCCGTCCGTGGCAACCTACTTACCACAGATCAGGCCCAATCCTTCTTTAGTACACAACCACCTTGCGCACTCCGTCTCCGTTCACAGTCGTCGCGGCCAGCCCGCTACGATCTGCCCCCTCCTCTTCATGGGATTGCATTACGCTAAAGCGGTTTCGACTCGTGCGGTCACGCTCGTACTCGTGTAGAAGTGCACCGCAGTTCAAATCGGCCTCATCCACCCACGATGGTTCTTCGTAACCCTTCCAGCGCACCTTGTACTCTTTGTGCACTCGTCCATACCGCGTGTGCCTTCCCGATCGCACGTCTATGATCTGCTCCACTTCGAATTCGCCGTCCCCGAGCGGCATCTCCCAGCTATCTTCAGGAAGTAACGCTTCGTCGAAGTCGACTCGGTCACCTTCTTCGATAGTTAGTGTTTCTACGGGGCGGTCTGGGAACGTCTTCACCGGTTTCAACTTGGATAGGTGCACGATCGGGAAAATGCGGTAGCCCGATCCCGTGGTTTCCAGCCGTGCTGCATGATTACCGATCACCTCTGCTACTCGAAATGGCCCGTGCCACATGTGCGCAAGCTTCCGTGCAAATCCCTCCTTCACTCGATCCAGATATAGCCATACCTGTGTCCCTTCTTCGATGCCGTGTGGTCGAACGTGCTCGTTGTGTTGGTCGGCCCTAGACCGAATAGCTTCGCGTAGCTTCTGATTAACCGCTTCTCTGGCCAGGAGGTATTGTTTTTGTATTTGATACCTCCACCTTCGTGGCACCGCGTCCTGTTTCCGGGTCGACCCTATCGGCATTACGGCTTCCAATGTTGACCTCGGGTCCCAACCGTGCACCAGGTAGAATGAAGTGTCCCCACGCGTCGTATCCTGCGCGGTGTTGAGTGCGAATGTTAGGCGTTCGGCGTAGTCGTCCCAATCTTGTTGGTTGACATCCGCGACATACATCTTTAACGCACGCGTCAGTGTTTGTACAGTCCGATCGGCTTTCCCATTGGCCTGTGGGCGGTACGCCATAGTAGCGCCCTGCCTCATCTTCACCATGCGGTTGAATGCCCGGAAAAATTCCGACATAAACCCGGGTTCTCGGTCGTGCCTAATCACCTCGCTGGCGCCGAATCTGCGGAAGACGCATTCTTCGTAGTTTTCAGCTATGGTTTGTGCTTCCCTTGACGAGCTCGCTTTAGCGATCACGTACCCCGAGAACACGTCGGCCCAGATTAATAACTCCGTATTGCCTTTGAAAGACCGCGGTAGCGACGGGATATGGTCCATTGATATTACCTGAAATGGGTACGTACCCTGGATATTCCCAGGGGACTCTCCCTGTACGGAGGGTCGTCCTTTGCCGGTCTCACAGTCTGTACATTCTCCCACGTATCTCTGCACACTTCGGTATAAGCCTCGCCAGAGGAAACGCGATCTAATTCTTTGGTACGTTCTTCCGATGCCCTGATGCCCTCCCTCAATACTGGAGTGATAATGATGTAGAAAATCTTGCTGTAGGCGTTCCGGGACAACTAGCTTGACGGCTCCGTCTCTGTCATCGTCCCGACTCACACGTCTGGGGCAAAAGAACAAAAGGTTGGCTTCGTCGACCTCATATTCCGACGCGATCTTAGAACACGCTTTCGCCTCGTCGGCTGTCAAGTTCTTCACGTCTCCTTTCAGATATGCTTTCAAGTCCGCGATCCACTTCTCCTCATTCTGGGCCGTCCGAATTCGTTCGCATCGTATACGCTGTACGATGTCTTCCGCTAGGATCGTGGATCGCGGTCGCGATCCGTTTCTTCCTCGGGTCACCGCCGACACGTGTATCACAGCCTCGGGCGTTTTGGGTCGTAATAATTCGTCTAGCCGGTTTAGAGTCAGAAGATCCTCGCGATCTTCTTCTGCGGTGACGACCTCTCCCTCTTGGCGTTGGAGGGCGGAGCTCGCTAGTCGGTCGGCGCTCTGATTCCAGTCTCTCTTCACATGCAGAAAGTCGTGTTGGGGCCACGATTGCAGCCGATCTAATGCCTTTTGGCGAAGCAGTTGCAGGCCCGGGGCCTTACAATCGATCTCGCCCCGCATTTGTCGGATCACTAAATTGGAGTCCCCGCAGATCACTACCCGTCCCCTGTCTCTGGCGGATAGCAGATCGAAACACAGCAGGAGCCCCCGGTATTCAGCTTCGTTGACGGTCAAATCTTCGCTGTAGTCGGACATCGCTTCGAGGATGGACCACTCCGGGAGCTTCCAGATAATTGCACTGAATGCTCCCCCTTTCCTCTTCGTACGTGCAGATCCGTCAAAGCTTGCGACCAGCAGCGCCTCTTCCGGCCCGATCGTCGGCAACGGAGTGCTAAGGTTCTTGCGCGGTTGCTTCCTAGGCGCGATCGCTACTAACGCCTCATCTACTTCATCTCGCGGTGTAATGCTCGCGGCGATAGCCCCAAGTATCTCTTCTTCCCCTCTGGCACACTTCGTGATTTCGAGCGTCCAACACGACAGCAGCGCGGCCCACTTCCCCAGACGTCCGTCGAAACCCGACGAATTCAAGAGCCAGGCCAGTGTGGAATATCGTGACAACACTTTGATCGGCCGCGTTACCAGTTGAGTGTAACATATATCCAAAATCCGAAGGAGAGCCAGGACCTCTTTGTCTACCATCCCGTAGTTGATCTCGTTGGACTTCAGGGTGCGGCTGGTGAACGTCACTGGCCAGTAGACTCCGTCGTACTCTTGCATCAAAGCTGCGGAGATGGCCCACTTGTTCGCGTAGAGGACAATTACTGGTGTTTTAGAGGGATCGAAGTGCCGCAAGGTCGGGGTTGCCACTATTTTCTCCTTTAGTCTGATGAACGCAGTCTTCGCTTTCGCCCAGCGGTCGTCCTCGTTCGCCTTTGTCGGATCGCCCCCAGGTTTCAGACCAGCCGAGTTGATCTTGTTGGCGCGGCGCAGTTCATGAAAGTCGGACTCGCGTAACTCATACAGGACTGCTGCGTAGACTGCGAAATCCTCGATGAAACGGCTATAATAGTTCAGGCTTCCCAAAAAGGACTGCATCGCTCGCAGAGTTTGTGGGAACGGCAGATTCGCCAAGTTGTCCAGATCCTTCGGACTCGCTTCGAGCCCATTCGCCGATACCTGGTGGCCCAAATATGCAACCTTGCGGTATCCCCAGGAGCTCTTTATTACGCTGATCGACAGGTTCCAACGGTCGCAGGCGTCGAGCAGTTTTTCGACCTTCTCGCAGAGGTCGCTCCACGAGTTTGCGGTTACCAAAATATCGTCAATGTACGACCTTCTTCCCAAGACTGACGGTCCGGATTCGGGATCCGGTTCGCCTTCCGTGAACACGTCTTTTATTCCCTCGTGGTGGTGTCCGGGACCGATACGCAGATGTCCATATAGTGCGTTGTCTACGAGACGTTGATAGATTTGCGGCGCATTTTTTAGCCCGAATGGCATACGCGTCCATTCGAATAGCCCGAAAGGAGTGATAAAGGCAGATATTTTTCGCGCGCGTTCCGTCATCGAGACTACCCAGAAACCGCTCGCCATGTCCAAGGAACAATACCAGAGCACTTTGTCCAAGTCTTCCAAGAGATCGTTAATCAACGGCATGGGGTACACCATCAGTTTCGTCAAGCTGTTCACCAGCCGGTAATCGATGCAGAGTCGGATATCGACTCCATTCTTCTTGATAATGATCACAATTGGTGAAGCCCAAGGTGAGGTCGAGTGCGTGATGATCGTTGCGGACAGTAACCCCTTGATGAGGTCGGACAACTTCTCCCGAAATTGTGGAGCGACCCGTCGGCAACGTTGTGCGATCGGCGTCGCTCCTCCCACATCGATGTCGCAGATCGCGCCTAATGCAGCGGGCGGTAATGCGTTCCCCTTCCCAATCAAGAGATGGGCTCTCTTCCAGATGATTTGCCGAAGTCTGTCGATCTCTTCTGGGGTATTAATCTCAGGGTCTCCCACCTGGAGGTCATCGATGGTGACTTCCTCCGTTGTGGTTACCACTTCCGGCAACACCGCCATTTGGCTCTCGACATCTTCGGCGAACAAATCACCGCCCTCGTGGATACACACTTGATCTGCTTCATGTAGCTCCTTCCCATCATCCGCCTGCAGTGAGTCCCGATCTTCCGGCTGCATCTTCGTTTGATCCGGCTCTGGATTCCCTGGTGCTTCAGTGAACACCTTATCCACTTCTCTTCCTTCTCGTGCTTGGTACCAGCTCCTGAGGGGCCTACCTTCGGCTCTCCCTTTGGATCCGTTGCTTGGGTCGTAGCGACCTTAGGATGATTCGCTTGTCGCGTCAGGATCTGAGTCGGGCGATCGTATCGAGGTCGCTCAACCATCGGTCCCCGCGTCACATCGTCCGATCCTGCGTCTTCCCGTCGATCCGTCGTTGCCTCAAAAGCAAGACTCTGCCATTCATTATACCGGCGTGAACCTATGGAGACGAAGCCGGCTTGTCGTGGTATGTGATCTCCTGATAACCAGATTCCAATCCATGTATCGTCGAAAAGAGTTAGAGGCTGGTTGGACAAGTTGGTTATTCGCAAATAGCTGCGCCGACCCAGTCCCTGGATGAGTGTTGGCACCCACCGTTCACCTCGCGTGATCCACAACTTTTGTCGATCTGTCCTGCGCGGATAGATTGGAACTTCCACCGAGTCCGCGACAGGAACTTCGATGTCCTGACCCAGTTCTAATCGTCTCGAGTGCGCGCTGAATAACTGGCGGCGACCTGCCAACTGGATACGCACCTCATCAGGGAGGCAAAGTGTTCCGTCTGCAAGGTCCAGCCGTATTCCGGCAGGCACCATAAAGTCCATGCCGAGGATAGCCTCTTGGCCTGACAGGGACCCGACCCATGCGTCAAAGTAGTATACCAGCGTTCCAGCCAGCGTGACTTTGATTTTGGTACGTCCTTCGGTCATGTAGGCGTTTTCTCCTATACCGACACATTCTTGCCTCTGACTGTCGTCAATGTAGCATCCGACCTTACGAGCAAAGGTGGAGTCCACGATCGAGACTTCCGCGCCGGAGTCAAAGAGTAGGGTGGCCCTCTCGTTGTTGAGCTTACCCACTGCCTTGGCTTGTTTGAACCACTTCCCCGGAGCATGGTACTTCCAATACCCGCGCGACTCTCCTGGCAACAGGTCCAGTTCCATAACCACATTTGAACGGGCATATTCATCCTTCCGCAGACTCGCAATCGCCCAGGTATGGTTCCCATGCATTTCACGTGTATTGTATGTCGAGTTTTCCCGATTACTAACCTTCAGTGGCCCCGCTTTCTTCTCGACGTATGCATATATGCAGATCTTAGAACGCTCGGCTCGTACCAGATTCCAACCTGGCGAGCGTTCTAATTTAACATCTTCTCCGCGTCAACGGGCAACATCCCAGCGTGTTTGGTGGGGACGTACCACTGACGGATCAAATTGTAAAATTCCTCCATCGGACATTTTCCGGCCTCGTGGATCTCTCCGCATGCACGACAGACAAACAGGCAATGGTCAGAAGGGTGGCCTTTCCGATTGCACTTCTGGCACGTTAACCTCTTCCAGCAGCCCAGGTCGTCGTGTTTAGACGATCCGCAGTGGTGCAGCGTGTTAACTTCGGTTTCCCGTCGTCCCGGGGTGGGGATCGCGGGTTTTCCTGGTTGTCGCGGCCGGCAAAGGCGGCTACATATATCTGACGGAACTCGTCCTCCGATCCCGAGTCTCCAGTATCCGATTCGGATTCACTGGAATCCGACGTCGTTCGTACCACTTGCACTGCTCGGGCCGCCTTCTGCCGGAATCTGCTGGATCCGGCGTGTGCCTTCCCTTGGCGAGCTTTGGCTCGCTGACGAGCGCGCAACGTATCTTCTAAAGCATCCGCGTCTGCTAGTCGCAGTATCGCTAGCTGATCGGCCAAGTCGCGATCGTCCAGTGTCTCAATGTAGTGTTCCACGTGTTCGCGTCTCGTTGCTTCGGGACCGTCCTTAATCTGCAGCTTTGCTCTGAGGCCGGCGACGTTCAAACGATGCAAGTACTCCAGTGGTGACTCGTCGGATCGCTTCCTTGCGTGGTAGTATTGTCTTGCAACGGATACGCCTTGCCCGCAGTATTGCGTTTGAAACTTTCCCAGCAGATCCTTCCAGTTGCTTCGCGTGGAACGACTCAGTTGTCTATACCAATTGCGTGCTGGACCAGTCAGCAGATCACCAAAGACGAGACATTTCTCACCGTCCAAGGCTTGGTCGCGAACGAACGCGGACTTTACTTTGCCCAGCCAGCTTCTTGCACGGTCTTCGTCGTTCTCCTTGCCTGAGAACTCCTTGAGTTCCGAGATCGCAGACACTCGAATTCGTGGTGCGGCGACACCGGCTCTGGGCTGGGTCCCCGATGATACGCCTGCGGACGCCACCAGTGCTGGCCGGGGTACGTCGATGCTGAGGTCATCCGGGTCGAATTCACCCTGATAGCCACTGTGTGATCCCACGGACTCCATTTCGACATCCTCATTCCTCGGGGATCAGTTTGCGGTTCAGTCATTGGATGCGTTCTTGCCGTTTGCTGTTCCTTGAGGAACCGGTCCATTGCTGCATTGAAAAATGTATGCATACGATCCGAGTTCAACGGGGCGTACGCCGTTCCTGACTGATTTTGGCTTGCGTTCGCCCTGTGCTCGTGTAGCATCGATGATCCTGAGGGTTCCAACGTCATACGCTGTAGATCCGCTGAAGTATCCGATCCTGCTTCCGAGGTGGCCGACGCGTATTGGGATGAACCGGTCTGATACTCAGGACTCCGGAAAGTCGTCAACTTGGGTGCTCTCTGAGAGTTTTGCTGCTGGTCAGTGGCACCAGTAATTTGTGCAATGTCGCCGTTGCATCCTGGATCGCAGCCAGTTCCAGATCAAATAGCACATTCGCATCAAAATGCTTCGGCTTGACGCCTGCTTCATTCATCGTGCGCATCAAGATTTGGACTGCTTCGAGCTTGTTGGACGTTTCGATGAGCGCTGTTACTGGTCCTTGTGGCGTGTTACTCATCTTTGGGCGCATGATTTTCATGACCGGGTTTTCGGTCAGGAATGATGTCAGCTCCCTCTGATAGTAAGTCAGCGCGATCTTGTCCGCTGCCCAGTTCTGTGTCTCTTCGCGGCCTTCGACATCCGAGTCAGGCGCCTTCAGCTTTCTCCGCGTGGATTTCGGCTTTTTCTTCTTCGAGGCTGCACGCGACGCTGGAGGGGTAGTGGTGGGTGAAGGTCTATCGGCTTGCGCCAATGGACCTACATCCGGCGAAACGTAACGCGAGTTACGTTCCGCGGGGGCTCCCGCGGGAGCCTGGGGAGGAGGTCGAGGTTTCTCTTCGAGGTCCATCGCTGGGCCTCCCTCCTTGTCATCAACAGAGCTCCTCCCAGCGCTCTGGCGATGAGTGTATCCTGCTTCACTCAGCAGCGTTTGCGGCGATACACCTTCCGCTAACGCCTCAATCCCAGGTTCCAACTTGATCTTGGTGGCATCTTTGTCGGACTCACGGTGAAATCCCTGTGAGTCACCAGAAGATCCGGGCACGCGCACCATTGTGGCGAAGTGGCTCGGCAGAGATTGCTGTCTGCCGGAAGGCCCTTGCTCACTGTGCTCCGGACTACCGACTAACGGAGGGGGTACTCCGATTGTCCGCTGACGCTGAGCTTGGTCTCACCTTGTGTACCCGTCGGTGGGGCGGGTTGCACTCTTCCGGTGACGTGAAGATTCCTTGGTTGGTTGTAAGTTGAGGAACCGTATGGACGGTACTCGGGATTGTTTGATGATCGCGCGGAAACTTCTTCACGCGGTCGTCGGGTTGTAGTCGTAGATAAGCGTCCAATATATCTTGTTCTACGACTGGGGTGCCCTAGGGCGATGTGTCCTAGGGCGTGGTGTCCTTGGGTGTGTGGGGTCCTTTCCAGTGCTTACCGCTTACTATCGGCGGGGGTCTATCTGAGCACTGAGTCGGTCACGAGCCTGGGCAAGCAATCCAGGTGTCGCTACGCCGTATACTCCGTCGCTCCGGTGATTCTTGTGCTATCGGGGGCCAATATACGTTCCACCCGGGATGCAGAGGTCACTAGCGAGGTACAAAGTAGAGTTCAGTCTTCGGGGGCCAATATACGTTCCGCCCGGAGTCAGGAAGCCACTTGTGCAGTATAAGGTAAAACTCAGTCTGTATTCAATGGAAACCCAAAGATCCTTCTTCCTATCCTCCTATGCATCTAACAACGCTCCCCCGCGCTGGCTCCTTCGCTCCTGACCATCCATAGTCATATGTACCAGACTTGTGGTACGCCATATATCTGTTCGCCTGTCCATAGCCCATCCCGACAACTCGGGGTTGTCTAAATGATTGCACCATTTCGATCTCGGTCCAGATCGTGGGTCTCAGATCGTAAGTATCAGATCACGGGTGCCGGGATCGCGGGTAACCAGATCGCGGGTATTCAGATCGTGGGCCGACTGATGGCGGGTCGTGGGATCGTGGATTGCGTAATCACGGCGTCATAGACGGGTCGAATTCGGATTTGCTTGTCATGTCCACGCCGCTGTCTGATCGGGCCCATCCTCGTGTCTACAAAGTGACGTCACTTCGTCACAGAGGCTGTGGCCGTGGCGTTGAACGCCGAGCACAACTTTAGGTCAGCCCGCATGGGCTGGAGTGTGGCGGGTCCGCCGGAGGGTCCGGTGCCAATGGACCTCAGCTATGCTGAAGATGAAGCTGCTGAGCTTCGAGCTGCTGAGCAGCGTCGTGGCATTCGTCGCTGTTTCTCCTGCGGTAGTACCGACCACCTTAGGACGGGCTGTCCGTTGCGCAGATCGCGCAAGGCTCAACTGAGCCGAAACACCGCTTCGAGTCGGAAATCTGACTCGTCGCGGGGAAACGACCACTCCCAGTAGGCGCGGGGCCGCCTGCTGGGGAAGAACTAGGTTCTGTTGTACCTCAGGGAGGTAGAGGTCAGCAGGGCTTGGCCCCGGAGAGATCGATAATCTCTCAAACGAATCGCGTATGCAAGCCGGGCTTGCTGGTCGTTGAGGCGACCGTGAAGGGCTTTGAGAAGCCGTGGATCGTGTTGATCGATTCGGGTGCGTCGGGCAATTACGTCCGGCGCTCCACTGTGGAAGGTAGTCAGCTGTATGCTGAGGCGCTGCGAGCGCGTGCTAGTGACGTAGTCACTGTCCGTCTAGCGACGGGAACCCGTGTTACGGTGCCCAAGGTCCCATTGGATTTGGGCGTGAAGTTCTTAGACTTCGACAGCAGGGAACGCTGTTTGGTCTTAGACCTGGACTCGAGGTATGACCTCATACTTGGCATGGCGTGGCTGGAACGCCACGAGCCATGGATCGACTGGAAGTCGAATACATGAGGTGCTACGCACTTCTCTCCTGATGGAGCTTTGGCGAGTCATGAACCCACCTCTGTCAGGACGCAGAAGCGCTATTGGCGCGAGCATTGGACCGGGTCGGTCTCTTTGCTGGACGTTGGCGTGTCCGAGTAAGTGACCGCCTGTGTCAAGGACACTAGCCCCGAGTTAGGAGCGACGTTGACAACGTCTGCTGGTCCCGAGCGTAGCTCGTTGGACGAACGTGGAGTGGTACGTAAACCACTGGGTGGTGTCGGTTCCGACGAGGGACGCACCACCGCGTGTCCAGGTGGACGCGGTCGGCAATGAGCCGAGATTTCACGGGCTACGCCCGGATGAAAATTGTGTAGTGGCACGTACTCCACTGAGCAGCACTCGGCCGGATGGCAAGTTGCTGCGTGCTCGTTTGAGCGTTGTCGACGGTACATCGAGGCATTTTGGGCGCGGCCCTACTAATGCGCATGGGGTGGCATGTAAACCACCGGTTCAAGGGCATGGAATGCCTCGTGTCTCGAGAGACATTGGTTCCTGCGGGAACGTAAGTGCCGTAGCACTTGGACGGGGCGATAGTGATGTCGCCTTGTTGCCCTCTTCCACCCGGTCTCGGGCACGGAGGAGGAGGAGGATGAGACGCAGAGCGTCTGCGACGTTGTATACGTCGGACGAGGTGTCCAGCGTGTCGAGCGAGGATGCTCCACGCGACTGCAGTGAGCAGTTATACACACTCGTAAATGGAGTGACGGGAGAAGTCGATGGTGACATCAGCCTTAGTGACCTCCCCACTGTTGATGCTTTGCTCAAGCTAGACGAGATGTCTGTGGCCGAGCTCGGAGACGCCTTGAAGACAGGCGGCTTAGCCGAAGTGGTCTTAATACGACCAGCCGAAGAGTTGAACTCGTCGTCACTTGTTGACGAAGCGGTCCTGGAGGACACGAAGCAGGCGCTTAATGCGCGTAGTGGATCGGTGATCCTGAAAGATCCGTCGGATCCTTTTCACTACTTGTTACTGGAGTATGGAGACGTCGTCTCAAAGACCCCGCCTATGGGTCTGCCTCCGGATCGAGGTGTTCGTCGTGAGATCATGAGATTGACCTGGTTCCAGGAACCAAATACTGCGTAACACGGCAGTGGCCTCTTCCTAAGGAACAGTGTGACGTCATTGACGCCTTTTTCCGTGCGAAGCACGAGGCTGGGTTAGTGTGAGAGAGTAAGTCTCCACACTCCACGCCAACGTTCTGTGTCAGAAAGCCAAATGGCAAATGGCGCATTGTTCATGCTTTTAACAAGCTGAATGCGGCCACCATTCCGGCGCAGACGCCGATTCCTCGACAGGATGTTCTCCAGAACAACATGGTGGGGTGTACACTGTACATTGTATAGTGCGCTCGACTTAGTCGATGGGTATTACCAGTTGCTCATGTGAGCTAGTGACATCCCGCTTACGGCGGTTAGCACTCCGAGCGGTATGCTCTGGGAGTGGTTGGTGATACCCCAAGGGCTGTCGAACGCGCCGGCAACGTTTAATCGTCTGGTGACGCAGTTATTCCGGCCCGATCGGGCGTACGCACAGACGTACTTTGAAGACATATTCGTCCATAGTCGTGCGGAGCACGGGAGGTCTGACGTGGAGAATCACGTCGACCATTTGAGGGCGGTGCTCGAGTGCATGCGCACAAACAAGCTATACGCCAATGCTGATAAATGCATTTTCGGCGCGGAGGAAATCCCGTTTCTGGGATGCTTCATTGGGAAGCGTGGCCTGAGAGCAGATCCTGCTAAGGTTAAGGCCATTGTTGATTGGCCGGTTCCTGTGAACCTGAAGGACTTAAGGAAGTGGCTTGGCCTTGCCAATTACTTGCACAAGTACAGCGAGAATTACGCTGAGTTGGCGCGGCCGCTATCCAACCTCCTGAAGAAGGACGCTGAGTGGTGTTGGAACACCGAACAGCAATCGGCTTTCGAAGCCATTAAGGAGAGCCTCCTCCAAGCGCCAATATTGGCTCTTCCGGACCCGGATCGTCCGTTCAGTGTCGTCTGTGACGCATCTGATTTTGCCATTGGCTGTGCACTGCTGCAAGCAGACGCCAATGGGCGTGAACGCGTCATTGCATTTGAATCTCGGCAGCTCAAGGCTGCTGAGAAGAACTATCCAGTTCATGACAAAGAGCTACTTGCTATGAAGTACGCTCTCGTCAAATTCAGGGTGCACCTGCTGGGCTCTAAGCCGTTTGTGATCTTCACTGATCATGCGTCATTACGCACCGCGACACAGTCGCCACACCTCTCGCAGAGGATGGCCCGTTGGCTCTCCTTCTTTGCGGAGTACAACTTCGAGGTGAAGTATAAGCCTGGCAGGCAAAATGCTCTTGCCGATGCGCTTTCGCGCAGACCGGACTATGAGCTCGCTCATGTTATTATGAGCGTGACCTCGTCACGTGCTCTTGGGAGCGAGGAGTTTAAAGGCTCAAACGTCACCCTGTCCGCGCGGCTGCGAGCGCGATTACATCGCTATACCCTCGAGGAAGGTTTGCTGTATTACAGCACGGGTACGGTTGATACCCTCCGAGCGGTGGTTCCTCACGATGAGGAGTTGAAGTACCGCAAAAATCGGAAAGATTTGGCATCCGTCCCTAAAGCACATTTGACAGGTGCCAAGTCTTTCCGATATTGACGGTAGTCTTTTTTTGTACAGATGGCCATCATTGATTCTCAAAAGTAGGGAAGTTCGTTTTGCAGAAGAGGGTAGCATTTTGGGGCGCGATCCAATGGCGCGCACTTGGCAGCATGCCGCCTCATCGCATCAAGCTCGCACACACCATCGAGTTCAAGATCAAGACGGTTGAAGATTTCCTATCATCGGGCGAGACGCGTGTGGCCTTCTGCAACGGCAAGGCGTACTCGCGTTCAGCACTACAGTACTGGGAGAAGCATTTAGAGTCAATGCGGGTCGCTGTTCGCGACAAAAAGCGCGGGAAAAAGCTGACAGTGGGGGGTAGTGGTCGCGTGTCACCCTCTGTCGTTGTTGAGGATGCCCTGTGCGGCTGGATTAAGGATGAGCGTCGTGACGAGCGGCCCGTGTCATTGGACGACATTGTTGCGAGATGTATGGCAATGTTGCCAGGCTTCATGGACGCCAAAACAAGTGCTGCTCGAAAGTCATGGTGTAGTCGCTTCATGAAGCGATATGGGCTGACCATAAGACGCATATCGCACTCAGGTCGCAAGAAACACCCCGAATTATTGGCTCTCCAAGAAGCGTTTGCCTCTGAAGTGAGCACACTGCTGATTGATCACTTTCTGGACACTTCTTCCGGTGCCCCGCCGCCCTACGTGCTCTACAACATGGACCAAACCGCTGTTTACTGCGATGTTGGCGCCACGACAACGGTGGACTTCGTTGGGGTGACTCGCGTCCCTGCCAACGGTGCAGGCAAAGGTAGTTACCGCTGCACAGCAGCGCTACTTGCTTGTGCGGACGGCCGTATGCTTCCACCGCATTTTGTCTTTGCTGGCGAGCCTGGAAATGAAGTACAATGCTAATGTGTGCCTTCCGTGGCCACATTTTCGGTGCAAGCGAAGTCTTGGTTTAGCGAGAGAGTGATGCTCGAGTGGATAGAGCAGGTATGGCAATACGAGGTACACGGACCTAGTGTCCTCATTCTGGACTGCCTAAAGGTTCACAAGTGCGTCGCGGTGCGGCGCCGTCTCGCCGAGATGGGTACGTATACTGTCTACGTTCCTGCTGGTTGTACGTCCGTTGCACAGCCACTGGATGTAGGCGTCATGGCTCCATTCAAGAGCAGTGTAGCGAGCTCGCTACACTGAGCTCTATTCTAAGCACCCGCCTACACGAACTGCCAGCCATCGCCGACACGACATGTTCCAGCGGTCTATGCAGGCGCTTCACTCGATAACAACGGATACCGTCAAGAACGCCTTTATCAAGGCTGGGCCCTTTATTCCGTTTGGACCAGCACCACAACCTGCTGCTGTCGTAGTCTCCACGACGGAAGTCATCGTGTAGCCATTTTGCTAAATACGATTTCAGTTTCAAAACAAGGTGGTATTTTCTTGTAGGCCGTATTTCCCTTAATACAGTGAGCCGACTGAGTGCCAAATCTTTTCGGGTGCCAAATCTATCCGACTTTTGCGGTATCGTATCCTCTATGAGGCACACGACGCTCCGCTGAGCGGTCACGTTGGTCGTGAGAAGACTTGTGGCTCTGTGAGCCGGGATTATGGGTGGCCCAAACTTTTCAAGTGGGTGAAATCGTACGTGAGTACGTGTGAGTCGTGTCAACGGGTGAAATGTCGCGAAGTCGGTGAAACTTTGATCGCGGAGCAGGTGGCGTATAGTGAACCCGATTATATGACTACTGAAAGGATTTCAGAGTCGTACAACGTAGGTGGGCGTGTGGTACCTTGTGGTATCCCTGTGGGTTCGTTGTCTTGGGAATATGACCCTCGCCGGGGTCCGAAAGTACGTAGTGAAGAGAAGTTGTGTTCCCTTGGAGTCTGGTGTCGGAGTTCAGGAAGTCCTTCCAGGAGCGTTCGGGAGTCGGAGTCTCTGGAAACCAAGTAGGTTACCAGAAAGTTGGTGGTCGGAAAGAGGTTAATATACCAAAGAGAGAGTCTGATATCGGTGTCTGGATATCACAAATCCAGAACCGAGATACTTGACTTTCAGAGATAAACAACAAATATGCAGAGTTCAGGAATATACAAATATATACAGCCGTTCTTATTCTTTCTGGGCCCTTGAACGGTGGGCTAGTACTCCAGGTCAACTAGGGACTCGTTACCAGACACCTGGTCTGTCTGGTATCCCTTTCACGTTCGCGCACCACCCTCTAATATAGAGGGAAATATAAACCAATACAATCAGCTATATATAACAGTCTACCTTGCACCCTGGAAACGACTGTCTAGTTTCCAGAGCCTGTCCAAACGAGCAATATGAAATGGGCTACCGCTAGAGACAAAACAAACGACCCAACTAGGATATGGAATAGGCGGGTCCTCTCAGGTCTCTACGTTACCTGATCTCCACCTAAGGGGACTGAATTTGGTGGAGATCACACGGCGTACGTCCTTTACGCAGTGGCTTGGATACCTCTCAAGCGGACTTGTGCAGTAGCAAGCAAATTGAACTCTGTTTATCGTTTTATCTTTCTCATAACTCTCATATATCTCTGGTAACTCTCTTCTTCTTGTCGTCCTTGGTGTCCTTCATGCATTCAGTCTCCATATCTCAGGTACACTTAGTTCTTGTATACATCAGGTATCTTGACTTGGTTTCAGTATACAGTCAGTTCAGCAGATCTCGATGAGTTGACAGGTAGAGACGTCATCACGGGGGATGTGCAGGGCAGTCATCACTTGATTGCGTGACCTAAACTTGGTTTCAGTATGGTCAGTGCAGCAGATCTCGATGAGTTGATGGGTAGAGGCGTCATTACAAGGGATGTGCAGGTCACACATCACTTGATTGCGTGACTTGAACTTGGGTTCACTTGGTTTCAGTATGGTCTTGAATCTTCGTTGATTTCAGAGTCTGGTATCCGGGTTTTCAGAGTCTGAAATCACTTTGGTTTTCAAAGTCTTGGTCATTCAGAGTGGGGAATACCAGAGTCTTGAACGGAATATCATAGTACGGAGCACCAATGCTTCAACGTACACGAAGTTCTTGAGGGTTGCGCGGGTGCGCGGCGTCCGGCGCGCGATACTTGGTCTCTGCGGGTAAGTAGTGTAGATCCTTGAACCATCATCGTCGCGCTGGACGGTAACGGGATGAGGTCTCTCAGAGATACGTTCTTCTGAGAGACTTTCCGCCAGGAATTAGGCACTCATCGTCGGGGAAAGTCCGGTGACCAGACAGAGTGCATTTGACCTTCAGAGTTGTGCACACTCTGAAGTACACTTCTGGTCCATTGGGCCCCTTTACAGTCAGGCGAAGGTTCATCTAAAATCTTCCACAGATGTCGCACGGGTGCAGCCGTGTCCCAAGCTCCCCCTCTCTCATAACCCATATTATAACCAATCACATCGTAACGTAATATCCACCTGTCGCTCGAAAATCGGAAATAGCATCATGTCAACCGCCCCTCCTGGTCACGATCCGTCAGTGCGGAACTTTCTCCAAGCTGTGTATCATGGCCAGGTCTATCAGACATTCTGATGAACGGTTTTTAGAGCGTAGTATAGCAGCAACCCTTTGTCATTTGCCTGGTTTTCAGAGCCTCTGGCGCCCTGTTCCCCAGTCTGATTCTTCTCTCAGACTCAGAAATTTGAACTTGGCTCGCCCAACGGGCGGTCATATTCCAATTCGCTTTCTCACTCACATGTCGGAGGAAACAAGCACGTCTTTAAGCACGAACACCTTGTCGAGTGGCACAGCAGGCGACGCCACAGGCACAGGACCTGCTACGGCTACTGTCAGCACGGTGCAGGGTGGTGACGTCGGCTCGACCACGTTACCTGGTGGCAGCTCAAGCGCCCCAGCCCATACAACAAAGTCTGGAACTCTCCAGATCGAAGGTCATGTCAGGGACCTCCCTGATGGCAGCGCGAACTCGGCAGGCTCTTCACCGAAGGCTACTCCACGTAATCCAGGCTCTGCATTCTCGGAAGACGCCTCTGGTGTCTTCAAAGCGCGAGCTTTTGGTGTACCTCGACTGTTGTCAACCGAAGAAGTCGACCGACTCTTCTGTCAAGGTCTGATGACGAGCGAAAGCGCTCCAGTCATTACACTGGGAGATTCTGAGGCCCCTCATAATTACATCGCGCCTAACATCGAGCCTGAGGGACGTGCCTTCCTGATAAGTGTACCAGCGCGAGCTGAGGACTTCCAGAGAGGTCGTCACATTGCGAATGCATATGGCGGTCCTTGTGTGCTCGTGGGGTACGAGACACTTACCGACGAAGACCTTCAGGAGTTGGAGCGTGTGATCCCAAGCTTCGATCCCCATGAGACCATAACTCCTCGTGCCCAGACTCCCAATGTGCCTACTCTGGATGCTCTGGCTTCGTCAGTGGAAGTTCGCCGCGAGTTGGCGTCTCTGCTATCTCATGTTCCTCATACCCGGCTTGCTGAAAGGGTCTTTCGGACGGCTGGATACTTGAAACTCATGGCTGCAGCCCATCGACGTCTTCGGGAGCGCGTTGGTTCTCAGAAGGGTGTTGCCCTGATAGATGCTGCGGCGGCTCGGTCGGAGTGTGAAGAGATCAAGCGCGAATGGGTGCTGCATTGTCAATACTGGAAGCACGAACTCCAGGTTGCTCAGCAAGACGCTGGTATCGTGGAGGAGCGTATGTCTTCAGAGATTCGGGACCTCAAGGCCCATTATCAAGACCAAGTGGAAGCTCTGAAGGCGGACAAGGCAGCTCTGAAATCTCAGATTGCCGATCTCCAAGCCCAAGTCTCTATTCTGAAGTCTCGTCCCGACGTCAAGCCGACGGATCCATGGGGGTTTTCGGAGTTCTTACAAGAGAACTCTGAGATCTCGGGCAATTGGAATCGCCTACACGATCTCTTGGTGTCATATCAGGAGGACACTATCATTCCAGATCATTGGACAACTATCATCAACGTGACGGCTCTGGACGAGCGCAAGAAGCCTGTTCCTGATTTCAAGAGACGCCTTTCTGAAGAGCGAGCTCGTCAAGCTGCCGAGGAGGCTGCAAAAAATACCAGAGTTCTGGATCTCACTCGTTCGGATACTGGTGTTCCTGATTCACAGTCCAAGAGTCCCAGGTATCTCGTGTACTCCTCGAAATTTCCGGTTCAGACGTTATCACCTAAGTGGCCGCTCACGTCAGACTTCAGGAGTCTCAAGCGTCGTCCCTCTGGACACCAGCCTGTTGAAGACTCCGTACTTTCGGCGAATGCAAGTACCACGGTGGCCAAGTCTGAAGTATACAAGAAGCTTCCTGGAGATGTGGTCTGGAAAGAAGTTCGTCCTGACCTTCGTCAAGCTTTGTTGTCTGGCGTCGCTTATGACAAGGCCATGGAATGGTTGGCGTCGGACAAAGAGGCTCATAGTCTCTTCAGTAGTCCGGTTCTTGTCCAGATGCTGGTGAGTGTGATTTTCTCGCGTCACTTGGATTCCACCCCTTGGACCAAATACGTCCCGGAAGTATACTATCAAATGGCTGACGAAGTGGTGGATCGTCATATCTCGGCTGGTACCAAACCCGCTGCTTGGGGTGATCTGGATGGTCACGTCAATTATCCTGAGAGCGACGTCGAATCTTCAGTCGACAACCCCAAAGAGGATCCTGACTACAAAGATAGTGGTGTCGTCGACTCTGAGGACGATGACGACAATTCTGGGAGTGACACGTCCAAGAGCAAAAAGTCTGGAAATGACAAGTCAGGAGTCAAGAAGTCTGGGAGCAAGAAGTCTAGGAAGAAGCAGTCTGATGACCATTCACGTTCTGGCTCCAAACGTCCTCGTGAATCTGAAGATGACTCCGACTCTGACGATGGACCGATCGTCCCCACCCAGAAGTCTAAGAGAAGCCGTGCGTCCGTGATTGCTCACACCAGTCCCAAGTCCCATCCGAAATCCACCAGCGGAAGTGGATCGAAGTCTAAGGTTTCTTCTGGAAAATCACGAAGTCTGGTGTCCAAGCCCTACAAGTCGCTGTCAGTCAGGGAGCTCCAGGTGGTGGAGACACCAAATCGTGATGACTCCTCCTGGTTGTACTATGGTATCAGAGTACAACGCGTGAGTTCTACCAAGACTTCGACAGTCCAAACATTGGGGTTTCCGGATTATGAGATCCACAAACACTCGTGCTCCATTCTCAAGGGACGTTGGGACTCAGAACGCTACTGTGCTGTGATCCGCAAGAAACGTGCTCCTTGGGAGATCATGTTCAACAACCGGTTCTCTGAATTCTACTTCCACAAACGTGATGAGCTGGAACCCATGGTGCTGGCTGACGTAGAAGAGATTGTGCGCAGCATGAAGAAGCACGCTCAGGCTTTCTGGGAACGGACTCACTGGGTCACTATGGATGTCGAGGCTGATGACAAGTCGGCGGAATTGCACAAGTACCGGGCCATTCGTCGAGCTGCTTTGATTCGTCAGCACAACGCCCTCATCCGGAAAGCCTTGGCGAACAAGGATTTCCCAGAGTCGTTGCTCTCGGAGCCTGGCATCTGGACTGTTCCTGACAAGGCGTGTCCCTGGATCTGGCAAGACCCCAGAGTCGCCGAACTTGGTGGCCCCAGGTGTCTGAGTCTGGAGACACAACTTGGGGACTTGGATGCCATTGAGCCTGCTCGCATGCAATGGGCCACGGTGAACGTGGACGAAGAATGGCTCCAATATGTTCCTGACGATATCAAGAAAGATCTCTTGACGCCGGCCGAGCGCTCTGAGAACCCCGTCTCCCTCAGCTACTGAAGTCCCCAGCCTCAGTCAAAAATTTCATAGGAAGACTTCATACTGATAGGCCACTTAGTTGTCTGCATTTTGTGACGTAAACCCCGGCCTCAGTGGAGTCATTTAATCTTTCATCCTCTAATATCTTCCACTTAATCATTGCTTCACCTCTCCTTTTTTCAACTTTCAATTGTTTCATAATCTCGTATTCATCAGCACGTAATCTCCACAAATTCCTTTTACTCCACATACACATCGTCGTTTTCATACACGCAATAACATAGTCGATCACAACGTCTGAACACACGAATCTCAGAAATATAATCTCTGAAGAACATGCATTCATACGCTCATTCTCTGAAAGTCAGTCTCTGCAATCTCTCAGATATCGGACTTCCAGATGCGTTTTCAGAGTTGTTTTAGACTCTGGGGTGATCGTCTCCAGCTTGCATTGCCTGGAAACGAGCTCGTGCTCGTGCACTCTGGTTGAACTCGTAAAGTAATGCGCCACAATTCAACTTCGATAACGGTAGCCACTCAGCTTCATCGTAACCTTTCCATTTAACGAGATATTCACGGAGGCGTTTGGACGTTCTGGTACGTTTACCCCAACGAGTATCCAAAATCTTTTCCACTTCATACTCATCATTCTCAGCGTCAGGTTCCCAACTATCTTCAGGTAGCAAAGCGGCATCAAAGTCATCGTCTTCTGGAATCTCGAGCTCTATCGTTGGTCGCCTGGGGAACAGGGCTCTGGGTTTCAGACGGCTCACATGCACCCAGGGATTCACACGATAACCAGTATCTTCAACCTTGAGTCGTACGCGGAAGTCATCCAACATCTCATCGATTCTGAAAGGACCATGCCACATGTGCGCTAGCTTCCGGCTTAACCCTGTTTGTACTTTAGGGATATAAAGCCATACAGCATCACCTATAGCAAAACCTGATTTCAGACGTTCTGATAACTCGTTCCACTTTCTGTTTGTTCTTCAGACCGGTCGCGTTTCGCTTTCTTCTGGAGATCTTCGGCACATGCCACAGCATAACTGTAGTCTCGTTGCATCTTCCTTCTCCATTCGTAGGCGGTTCGTTCCTGAGTCGTCGACGGCTTGGGTCCTAGCATAGCGGACACAGTTCCGAGAGCATCCCAACCATGCACCAAATAAAAAGGCGTTTCCAGACGGGTGGCATCGAACGACGTGTTCAGGGCGAACATCAGACGCTCGGCATGATCATCCCAATCACTTTGATCAGCTTCAGAATATATGCCTTGATCGCGCGCACCACAGTTTGAACCGACCGTTCCTGTTGGCCATTAGCTTGTGGTCGGTATCCTAGAGTAGCTCGTTGTCTACTACCCAGGAGTTCTCTGAAACACTTGAACACCTCACTCATAAAGCGGGGATCCTGGTCATGACGAATCAGAGAACTGGCTCCGAAGTTTCTGAAAACACGTTCTTCATAGGCTTCCGCTACGTCTTGAGCCGTGGTGCTACCCATTGGCTTACACATCACGTACCCTGAGAACATGTCTTGGAACAGTAGAAGGAAGGTGTTGCCGCGTGCTGACTTCGGCATATGCGTCACAAAATCCATAGACACGACCTCAAACGGCCTGCTGGGTTCAATATTCCCCGGTGACGGTCCAGGATTTGGGGTCGCCCCTTGCCGCTAGCGCAGTCCACACATTCCTTCACGAATCTTTCCACATCGGCATACATACCCAACCAGTAGAACTCTGAACTCAGTTTCTCGAACGTCCTCTTGATTCCCTGATGTCCACCTTGATAATCTTCGTGGGCATAATGCAGCAAGTCTGAGTGCAAATCTCTGGGGACGACCAGTCTGAGTTCATCGACGTTGTCTCGAGGCCGCTCTCGGGTAGCACGACTTAGACGATACAGCACATCTCTGGAATCCAAGATGAAATCTTCAGCGACCCTTGCTAGTTTCCTGACTCGGGGGCGTGGTAAATCCCCCACGTCACCTTTCAGAAACTTCATGAGCTCAACCAAATACGGGTCGTGGCTCTGATGTGCCTTAATTCGCCGCCAACGTTCTGCCTGGAACTCCAAAGGCCCCAGGGGTTCACGCTCATCGTCGTCCTCAGGCGGATCAGTGTTATTCGGAACTTGGGCACGGGTCACGGCAATCAATACTTTAGCTGATCGTGGCAGAGGTGCGGATTCGGGGCCTGGAATTCCATCAGACTCGGGTGTCACACCGTGGTTTTCGGAGCCTGATACTTCGGACTCCTGAACTTCTGCATTTGGAGCTGGGCAGGGCTTCATCAATTTTTCTTGTACCTTAGACACTAGTTGTAGATGAATGAGCTCGTCAGCGTCTTGTACCTGCCAAGCTTCCCCAAGTGCCAGAGTCTTCGAAGTTAAGTAATCTGCCGCTTGGTTGAACTCACGTTTCACATGTACTAATTTCAGGGCCTGAAATTTGGTTTTCAGAGATTCAAACTCTGCCAACCTCCGCTGCAAATTAGGTTGGTTGCAGTTAATCAGTCCCTGAGCCTGTTGTATTGCGATACGTGAGTCTCCAACAACCACTAGCTCATGTATTCCATGTTCCAACGCCATCCTCAGACCGTAGTTCAATCCACAATACTCCGAGTCATTCACAGTGACGTCCTTCAGGGGAAATCCTCGGGCTTCCAAGACATTCCAACCAGGGAGTTTCCAGAGTATGCATCCGCAACTTCCCAGACGAGTAGACGTCTTTGCTGCACCATCGAAACTCAGGACATGACCCTGATAATTCGCTTCCAGCATTTCCACACTGACAGGAGCTGGCGGTTTGACTCGCCCCTTGGCTGGAATCAGGTTTTCAGATACCTCGTCTAAATGTTCTCGGGGTGTGATGCCTGCGCCGAGTATGGCTGGAAGTCCGTCTTCATCGCGCTGGATCTTGCGAATTTCTAAGTCCCAGTGCGACAACTTCAGACCCCACTTCACGTTTCTACCATCGGTGGAATTCGACGTCAACAACCATTTCAGCACAGAGTATCTGGTATACACCACAATCACTGGACTTGACTCTACTAGCGCTCTGAAATTTTCCAAGACTCTGAGAATCGCAATCACCTCCTTTTCGGCGATATGATACCTGAGTTCAGCGTCATTCAGGACACGGCCCGTGAACCGGACTGGATGAATCACTCCATCGTACTCCTGCCCTAAAACTGCCGCGGCAGCCCAAGGGTTCGCATGTGGGATGATAACAAACGGTCTGGTTCGGTCCGGGTGTCTGAGAAGTGGGGTGGAAACTATCTTGCGTTTCAGGAGCTCAAATGCTTCTTTGGCACAAGTCAGATCCTTCCCAGAGCGGATCTGTTCATCCGTCAACTCGTACAAGGTGGCAGCGATAACCGGTAAATCTTCAATAAACTTGTTGTAGTAATTGAGACTTCCCATGAAACTCTGAACTCCCTTTAGCGTGGACGGGAACGGCAGTTCTTTGACTCCTTTGACGATCTTGGGCGTCGCTCTCAGACCTTCGGCGCTGATTTCGTGGGAGAGATACGGGATCGATAGTTTCCCAAATTCGCTCTTGGGCAAACTCACAGAGATGTTCCAGTAGCGAAGTCTGAAAAGCAGAGCGTTTAAATCGTCACAGAGTTGGTCCCAAGTCGGCGCTCCATGTGCAATGTCATCGATATACGAACTTCTCCCCAGGACTGGACCCATATACGTTGGAACCGGAATGTTCCTCTGGAAAACGGTCATCTGACTTGTGAGAGCCGACATCTCTGATTTCAGCGCATGGTTTTAAAGTCTGAGGATTGGTTTTCAGAGTCTTGAGGCTTCAACTGCAAGAATTCCAGAACGTCTGCGTCAACTTCAGCCTCTTCCTCTGGCGACAATCTCACAAATCCCACAGGCAATTATCCAGCATAGCTTGATACACAAGAGGAGCATTCTTCAGGCCGAAAGGCATTCTCACCCACTGGAAGTGTCCAAATGGCAAATAAATGCGGATATCAATCGAGCACGCTCCGTCATCCTGATCGCCCAGAACCCGCTAGCCATATCCAAACTCATAAACCACATCGCAGCCTCGAACCCAATCAGGAGGTCATCAATGAGAGGCAACGGGTAGGGTGATAGCTGGATGAAACCATTCACAATCCGATAGTCGATACACATTCGTATGTCAACACCGTTCTTCTTCAGAACGATCACAATAGGGGATGCCCACGGCGAATTGGAGTACTCGATCAAACCAGTTTCCAGAAGTTTCTTGAGAAGCTCATACACCTTCAATGAGGTGAGGGGCAACGGACCTTGGACGTTGGGCCACCGGTTTGGCGTCCCCTACATCTAGATCACAACCACGCCCCTTGCCGGTGCGGGCGCTGCATTACCATCTCCTAGGAAGATCTTTCTGTGGTATCTCAGAATGTCACGTAGTTTCTTCTCCATTTCTGGTGTTTTTCCTGGTTCTCCAACATCAGCACTGTCAATATCGCACTCCGGTGTCAATTCCTCAATCTCTGGTAACATGACCAGTTGATCGCGCAACTGGGCAAGGAGCTCCGTGCCTTCCCGCATATAAACACCTGGTTCCAAATCCATTCTTCGTTCGAGACTTGCATACACCGCTCATACTCCACTCGTAATTTTTCCACAGGTGTTCCGGGCATCCCTTGAACAGGGATATCCCAAGACTCCATTAAGTCCAGATCATCTGCTGGTAACTGAGAAGTCTGAAAACCACTTGCAGGAGACTCTAGTTCCGAGTCCGAGGAGCCGTCACCGAACTGATGCAATCGTCACCATAGTCGCTGGGAGAGACACTTTCAGAGGACATCTCAGAATCTCTGGTATCCACACTTGCGTCCAAGCTGTCCGCCACTCCACTGCAGCAGCAATCATCTGTCTGAGTGGATGCATCTAGGGCAAAACGCACTCGCTTCATGACTGGGGTCGGGTCTGATTTCACGAATTGCACTCGAGCATTATCCAACCTCGGATGTTGCAGTATCTTAGTCGGCCATGGATAATCTGGACGCTCCACACAAGGAGGTTGCGGCATCAGAGCCTCCAACCTTGCCTCTCGTTCCATGCGCTTCTTCGTTTCTGGGACGGAGTGCTTTCCAGAATCAGTACCTCCCAATCACGATATGCAGCGGAACCTGGACGCACGAAACGCCCATGTCTCGGGAAAAACCATATTCCACGATCCTCGCGACATCAGAGAGCTCATTGACCCAGGTGTTCTTATCGGAAATATTCACCACACGAACTGCCACAGCCATGAGCGGGCAGCATAGATCAGCTGCGTAACCCAACGATCACCACGTCCAGCCCACACGACTTCCCGTTGCGGATTCGTCGGACCGTAATCAATCCTAACAATGAACTCCTCACCAGGACTCAGAAGAACAGCCTCGCTTGGTCTGACAAACCTGCTGCGACCAATGTGGTCACCAGGTTTCCCAGTTACACATCATCACCACGACTTCGTCTGGTACGACACCAGACCTTCGCGAGTACTGATCCTCACTCCAGCGGCAAACATAAAGCCCATTCCTAAAGCACATCAATTCCTTCACCAATATTCGCGACCCAAACATCCACAATGTAAACCACTCTTGGCCCAAGTGTCAACTTGATCTCAGCGCTGGCGCCAATGTACGTCGGAACACCACCCATCCCTGATACCTTAATTTGCTTGTGCGACTTGAGTCTGAGTCAGAGCTTACGCGCAAAGTCGTACTCAGAATGTTTATAGTTGCACCGGTATCCAGGAGAATCTTAGTCCGGCGATCATTCACAGCACCATACATGTAACGGGGTTTACACGTGAGGTACCCTTTTCGTCTGTATGACACAAGGGTTACCTCTGTTGAGGAGTGTGGCCTCAGGTCCCTCATTGAGCTAGTATCTAGCGTTAGCTATAGGCTATAGTGAGGTGCAGGTATTCGCACCGTAAGCGGCAGAGCCGCAAGATCAATACATTCAGTTTGCATTTTATCTAGTCCTACGGACTGTGTTTGGGTTCTCCGATAGAACCCTCCCTTTGACTCTCTGAGTCGTACGTCTTCCTCTGACGCAAAGCTACGGCAGCCCCGCTGCACTTGGTAGCACTTGTAGTCAATCCCTCACCTGAGTCTGACTAGACTGTTCCTCTGTGAGGATGGAACAAGCTGCGTTTGCAAACCTCGCCCCCGGGCAACAAGAGGCGCTTAAAAAGCTGATGTCCTTGTTGGGCCCGGAGGGCGTGGCGCATCTTGCTTCGCAAGGCCCGGACGCTATCAACGCGCGTCTCGAGGCTTTCTCAAGTTATGAGAATGCTCTGCTGGAGCACATTCAGCAGAGATGAGCACGGCGGCTCCCTCAATGACAGCAGCCGCGCTGCAAGGGTCGACCCGACCAAAACCACTCATGTTGAGTGTCCAGTCCTTCGAAGGGAAGGAAGGAGAGAACCTCATGCTGTGGATCAGAGAGGTTGAGATGGCCATGAGTTCGGCCTTGCTCCAGACTGAGCACCAGCGCGTAGCGCTTGCGATTTCTAAGCTCAGTGGGCGAGCGCGTGAGTGGGCACTCACGAATGGGTCGTCAGTTGACGGTGCTTTCCCGACATGGGATGAGCTGAAGCGGCAGCTCTCGCGAGTATTCTTTCCTCCGAACCATGCGTACCGCGTGCGTTCGCGCTTCCTGGCATGTCGCCAGGGCAAGAAGGAATTACTGGACTACGTCCAAGAGCTCCGAACGCTCATTGCTGGCATGTTTGCCGATCCTCTACCGGAGGTTAGTCACCACAACGGTGTTCATGGACGGTCTCCGGACCGGTGTGGGCGCGCACGGAAGTCTTCGTAGCCGCCCATCCTCGTTCGAGGAGGCTGTGGCCGTGGCGTTGAACGCGAGCACAACTTTAGGTCAGCCCGCATGGGCTGGAGTGTGCCTCAGGCGAGTCCGTCTAGGGTCCGGTGCCAATGGACCTCAGCTATGCTGAAGATGAAGCTGCTGAGCTTCGAGCTGCTGAGCAGCGTCGTGGCATTCGTCC
>VOQZ01001062.1:0-45315 GCA_008079305.1 Phytophthora palmivora | reverse complement strand
CCGACTTTTGCGGTATCGTATCCTCTATGAGGCACACGACGCTCCGCTGAGCGGTCACGTTGGTCTTGAGAAGACTTGTGGCTCTGTGACCGGTTATGGGTGCCCAAACTTTCAAGTGGGTGAAATCGTACGTGAGTACGTTGAGTCGTGTCAACGGTGAAATGTCGCGAAGTCGGTGAAACTTTGATCGCGGAGCAGGTGGCGTATAGTGAACCCGATTATATGACTACTGAAAGGATTTCAGAGTCGTACAACGTAGGTGGGCGTGTGGTACCTTGTGGTATCCCTGTGGGTTCGTTGTCTTGGAATATGACCCTCGCCGGGTCCGAAAGTACGTAGTGAAGAGAAGTTGTGTTCCCTTGGAGTCTGGTGTCGGAGTTCAGGAAGTCCTTCCAGGAGCGTTCGGGAGTCGGAGTCTCTGGAAACCAAGTAGGTTACCAGAAAGTTGGTGGTCGGAAAGAGGTTAATATACCAAAGAGAGAGTCTGATATCGGTGTCTGGATATCACAAATCCAGAACCGAGATACTTGACTTTCAGAGATAAACAACAAATATGCAGAGTTCAGGAATATACAAATATACAGCCGTTCTTATTCTTTCTGGGCCCTTGAACGGTGGGCTAGTACTCCAGGTCAACTAGGGACTCGTTACCAGACACCTGGTCTGTCTGGTATCCCTTTCACGTTCGCGCACCACCCTCTAATATAGAGGGAATATAAACCAATACAATCAGCTATATATAACAGTCTACCTTGCACCCTGGAAACGACTGTCTAGTTTCCAGAGCCTGTCCAAACGAGCAATATGAAATGGGCTACCGCTAGAGACAAAACAAACGACCCAACTAGGATATGGAATAGGCGGGTCCTCTCAGGTCTCTACGTTACCTGATCTCCACCTAAGGGGACTGAATTTGGTGGAGATCACACGGCGTACGTCCTTACGCAGTGGCTTGGATACCTCTCAAGCGGACTTGTGCAGTAGCAAGCAAATTGAACTCTGTTTATCGTTTTATCTTTCTCATAACTCTCATATATCTCTGGTAACTCTCTTCTTCTTGTCGTCCTTGGTGTCCTTCATGCATTCAGTCTCCATATCTCAGGTACACTTGGTTCTTGTATGCATCAGGTATCTTGACTTGGTTTCAGTATACAGTCAGTTCAGCAGATCTCGATGAGTTGACAGGTAGAGACGTCATCACGGGGGATGTGCAGGGCAGTCATCACTTGATTGCGTGACCTAAACTTGGTTTCAGTATGGTCAGTGCAGCAGATCCCGATGAGTTGATGGGTAGAGACGTCATTACAAGGGATGTGCAGGTCACACATCACTTGATTGCGTGACTTGAACTTGGGTTCACTTGGTTTCAGTATGGTCTTGAATCTTCGTTGATTTCAGAGTCTGGTATCCGGGTTTTCAGAGTCTGAAATCACTTTGGTTTTCAAAGTCTTGGTCATTCAGAGTGGGAATACCAGAGTCTTGAACGGAATATCATAGTACGGAGCACCAATGCTTCAACGTACACGAAGTTCTTGAGGGTTGCGCGGGTGCGCGGCGTCCGGCGCGCGATACTTGGTCTCTGCGGGTAAGTAGTGTAGATCCTTGAACCATCATCGTCGCGCTGGACGGTAACGGGATGAGGTCTCTCAGAGATACGTTCTTCTGAGAGACTTTCCGCCAGGAATTAGGCACTCATCGTCGGGGAAAGTCCGGTGACCAGACAGAGTGCATTTGACCTTCAGAGTTGTGCACACTCTGAAGTACACTTCTGGTCCATTGGGCCCCTTTACAGTCAGGCGAAGGTTCATCTAAAATCTTCCACAGATGTCGCACGGGTGCAGCCGTGTCCCAAGCTCCCCCTCTCTCATAACCCATATTATAACCAATCACATCGTAACGTAATATCCACCTGTCGCTCGAAAATCGGAAATAGCATCATGTCAACCGCCCCTCCTGGTCACGATCCGTCAGTGCGGAACTTTCTCCAAGCTGTGTATCATGGCCAGGTCTATCAGACATTCTGATGAACGGTTTTTAGAGCGTAGTGTAGCAGCAACCCTTTGTCATTTGCCTGGTTTTCAGAGCCTCTGGCGCCCTGTTCCCCAGTCTGATTCTTCTCTCAGACTCAGAAATTTGAACTTGGCTCGCCCAACGGGCGGTCATATTCCAATCCGCTTTCTCACTCACATGTCGGAGGAAACAAGCACGTCTTTAAGCACGAACACCTTGTCGAGTGGCACGGCAGGCGACGCCACAGGCACAGGCCTGCTACGGCTACTGTCAGCACGGTGCAGGGTGGTGACGTCGGCTCGACCACGTTACCTGGTGGCAGCTCAAGCGCCCCAGCCCATACAACAAAGTCTGGAACTCTCCAGATCGAAGGTCATGTCAGGGACCTCCCTGATGGCAGCGCGAACTCGGCAGGCTCTTCACCGAAGGCTACTCCACGTAATCCAGGCTCTGCATTCTCGGAAGACGCCCCTGGTGTCTTCAAAGCGCGAGCTTTTGGTGTACCTCGACTGTTGTCAACCGAAGAAGTCGACCGACTCTTCCGTCAAGGTCTGATGACGAGCGAAAGCGCTCCAGTCATTACACTGGGAGATTCTGAGGCCCCTCAGAATTACATCGCGCCTAACATCGAGCCTGAGGGACGTGCCTTTCTGATAAGTGTACCAGCGCGAGCTGAGGACTTCCAGAGAGGTCGTCACATTGCGAATGCATATGGCGGTCCTTGTGTGCTCGTAGGGTACGAGACACTTACCGACGAAGACCTTCAGGAGTTGGAGCGTGTGATCCCAAGCTTCGATCCCCATGAGACCATAACACCTCGTGCCCAGACTCCCAATGTGCCTACTCTGGATGCTCTGGCTTCGTCAGTGGAAGTTCGCCGCGAGTTGGCGTCTCTGCTATCTCATGTTCCTCATACCCGGCTTGCTGAAAGGGTCTTTCGGACGGCTGGCTACTTGAAACTCATGACTGCAGCCCATCGACGTCTTCGGGAGCGCGTCGGTCTCAGAACGGTGTTGCCCTGATAGATGCTGCGGCGGCTCGGTCGGAGTGTGAAGAGATCAAGCGCGAATGGGTGCTGAACTGTCAATACTGGAAGCACGAACTTCAGGTTGCTCAGCAAGACGCTGGTATCGTGGAGGAGCGTATGTCTTCAGAGATTCGGGACCTCAAGGCCCATTATCAAGACCAAGTGGAAGCTCTGAAGGCGGACAAGGCAGCTCTGAAATCTCAGATTGCCGATCTCCAAGCCCAAGTCTCTATTCTGAAGTCTCGTCCCGACGTCAAGCCGACGGATCCATGGGGGTTTTCGGAGTTCTTGCAAGAGAACTCTGAGATCTCGGGTAATTGGAATCGCCTACACGATCTCTTGGTGTCATATCAGGAGGACACTATCATTCCAGATCATTGGACAACTATCATCAACGTGACGGCTCTGGACGAGCGAAAGAAGCCTGTTCCTGATTTCAAGAGACGCCTTTCTGAAGAGCGAGCTCGTCAAGCTGCCGAGGAGGCTGCAAAAAATACCAGAGTTCTGGATCTCACTCGTTCGGATACTGGTGTTCCTGATTCACAGTCCAAGAGTCCCAGGTATCTCGTGTACTCCTCGAAATCTCCGGTTCAGACGTTATCACCTAAGTGGCCGCTCACGTCAGACCTCAGGAGTCTCAAGCGTCGTCCCTCTGGACACCAGCCTGTTGAAGACTCCGTACTTTCGGCGAATGCAAGTACCACGGTGGCCAAGTCTGAAGTATACAAGAAGCTTCCTGGAGATGTGGTCTGGAAAGAAGTTCGTCCTGACCTTCGTCAAGCTTTGTTGTCTGGCGTCGCTTATGACAAGGCCATGGAATGGTTGGCGTCGGACAAAGAGGCTCATAGTCTCTTCAGTAGTCCGGTTCTTGTCCAGATGCTGGTGAGTGTGATTTTCTCGCGTCACTTGGATTCCACCCCTTGGACCAAATACGTCCCGGAAGTATACTATCAGATGGCTGACGAAGTGGTGGATCGTCATATCTCGGCTGGTACCAAACCCGCTGCTTGGGGTGATCTGGATGGTCACGTCAATTATCCTGAGAGCGACGTCGAATCTTCAGTCGACAACCCCAAAGAGGATCCTGACTACAAAGATAGTGGTGTCGTCGACTCTGAGGACGATGACGACAATTCTGGGAGTGACACGTCCAAGAGCAAAAAGTCTGGAAATGACAAGTCAGGAGTCAAGAAGTCTGGGAGCAAGAAGTCTAGAAGAAGCAGTCTGATGACCATTCACGTTCTGGCTCCAAGCGTCCTCGTGAATCTGAAGACGACTCCGACTCTGACGATGGACCGATCGTCCCCACCCAGAAGTCTAAGAGAAGCCGTGCGTCCGTGATTGCCCACACCAGTCCCAAGTCCCATCCGAAATCCACCAGCGGAAGTGGATCGAAGTCTAAGGTTTCTTCTGGAAAATCACGAAGTCTGGTGTCCAAGCCCTACAAGTCGCTGTCAGTTAGGGAGCTCCAGGTGGTGGAGACACCAAATCGTGATGACTCCTCCTGGTTGTACTATGGTATCAGAGTACAACGCGTGAGTTCTACCAAGACTTCGACAGTCCAAACGTTGGGTTTCCGGATTATGAGGTCCACAAACACTCGTGCTCCATTCTCAAGGGACGTTGGGACTCAGAACGCTACTGTGCTGTGATCCGCAAGAAACGTGCTCCTTGGGAGATCATGTTCAACAACCGGTTCTCTGAATTCTACTTCCACAAACGTGATGAGCTGGAACCCATGGTGCTGGCTGACGTAGAAGAGATTGTGCGCAGCATGAAGAAGCACGCTCAGGCTTTCTGGGAACGGACTCACTGGGTCACTATGGATGTCGAGGCTGATGACAAGTCGGCGGAATTGCACAAGTACCGGGCCATTCGTCGAGCTGCTTTGATTCGTCAGCACAACGCCCTCATCCGGAAAGCCTTGGCGAACAAGGATTTCCCAGAGTCGTTGCTCTCGGAGCCTGGCATCTGGACTGTTCCTGACAAGGCGTGTCCCTGGATCTGGCAAGACCCCAGAGTCGCCGAACTTGGTGGTCCCAAGTGTCTGAGTCTGGAGACACAACTTGGGGACTTGGATGCCATTGAGCCTGCTCGCATGCAATGGGCCACGGTGAACGTGGACGAAGAATGGCTCCAATATGTTCCTGACGATATCAAGAAAGATCTCTTGACGCCGGCCGAGCGCTCTGAGAACCCCGTCTCCCTCAGCTACTGAAGTCCCCAGCCTCAGTCAAAAATTTCGTAGGAAGACTTCATACTGATAGGCCACTTAGTTGTCTGCATTTGTGACGTAAACCCCGGCCTCAGTGGAGTCATTTAATCTTTCATCTTCTAATATCTTCCACTTAATCATTGATTCACCTCTCCTTTTTCAACTTTCAATTGTTCATAATCTCGTATTCATCAGCACGTAATCTCCACAAATTCCTTTTTCTCCACATACACATCGTCGTTTTCATACAAGCAATAACATAGTCGATCACAACGTCTGAACACACGAATCTCAGAAATATAATCTCTGAAGAACATGCATTCATACTCTCATTCTCTGAAAGTCAGTCTCTGCAATCTCTCAGATATCGGACTTCCAGATGCGTTTTCAGAGTTGTTTAGACTCTGGGGTGATCGTCTCCAGCTTGCATTGCCTGGAAACGAGCTCGTGCTCGTGCACTCTGGTTGAACTCGTAAAGTAATGCGCCACAATTCAACTTCGATAACGGTAGCCACTCAGCTTCATCGTAACCTTTCCATTTAACGAGATATTCACGGAGACGTTTGGACGTTCTGGTACGTTTACCCCAACGAGTATCCAAAATCTTTTCCACTTCATACTCATCATTCTCAGCGTCAGGTTCCCAACTATCTTCAGGTAGCAAAGCGGCATCAAAGTCATCGTCTTCTGGAATCTCGAGCTCTATTGTTGGTCGCCTGGGGAACAGGGCTCTGGGTTTCAGACGGCTCACATGCACCCAGGGATTCACACGATAACCAGTATCTTCAACCTTGAGTCGTACGCGGAAGTCATCCAACATCTCATCGATTCTGAAAGGACCATGCCACATGTGCGCTAGCTTCCGGCTTAACCCCGTTTGTACTTTAGGGATATAAAGCCATACAGCATCACCTATAGCAAAACCTGATTTCAGACGTTCTGATAACTCGTTCCACTTTCTGTTTTGTTCTTCAGACCGGTCGCGTTTCGCTTTCTTCTGGAGATCTTCGGCACATGCCACAGCATAACTGTAGTCTCGTTGCATCTTCCTTCTCCATTCGTAGGCGGTTCGTTCCTGAGTCGTCGACGGCTTGGGTCCTAGCATAGCGGACACAGTTCCGAGAGCATCCCAACCATGCACCAAATAAAAAGGCGTTTCCAGACGGGTGGCATCGAACGACGTGTTCAGGGCGAACACCAGGCGCTCGGCATGATCATCCCAATCACTTTGATCAGCTTCAGAAATATATGCCTTGATCGCGCGCACCACAGTTTGAACCGACCGTTCCTGTTGGCCATTAGCTTGTGGTCGGTATCCTAGAGTAGCTCGTTGTCTACTACCCAGGAGTTCTCTGAAACACTTGAACACCTCACTCATAAAGCGGGGATCCTGGTCATGACGAATCAGAGAACTGGCTCCGAAGTTTCTGAAAACACGTTCTTCATAGGCTTCCGCTACGTCTTGAGCCGTGGTGCTACCCATTGGCTTACACATCACGTACCCTGAGAACATGTCTTGGAACAGTAGAAGGAAGGTGTTGCCGCGTGCTGACTTCGGCATATGCGTCACAAAATCCATAGACACGACCTCAAACGGCCTGCTGGGTTCAATATTCCCCGGTGATGGTCCAGGATTTTGGGGTCGCCCCTTGCCGCTAGCACAGTCCACACATTCCTTCACGAATCTTTCCACATCGGCATACATACCCAACCAGTAGAACTCTGAACTCAGTTTCTCGAACGTCCTCTTGATTCCCTGATGTCCACCTTGATAATCTTCGTGGCATAATGCAGCAAGTCTGAGTGCAAATCTCTGGGGACGACCAGTCTGAGTTCATCGACGTTGTCTCGAGGCCGCTCTCGGGTAGCACGACTTAGACGATACAGCACATCTCTGGAATCCAAGATGAAATCTTCAGCGACCCTTGCTAGTTTCCTGACTCGGGGGCGTGGTAAATCCCCCACGTCACCTTTCAGAAACTTCATGAGCTCAACCAAATACGGGTCGTGGCTCTGATGTGCCTTAATTCGCCGCCATCGTTCTGCCTGGAACTCCAAAGGCCCCAGGGGTTCATGCTCATCGTCGTCCTCAGGCAGATCAGTGTTATTCGGAACTTGGGCACGGGTCACGGCAATCAATACTTTAGCTGATCGTGGCAGAGGTGCGGATTCGGGGCCTGGAATTCCATCAGACTCGGGTGTCACACCGTGGTTTTCGGAGCCTGATACTTCGGACTCCTGAACTTCTGCATTTGGAGCTGGGCAGGGCTTCATCAATTTTTCTTGTACCTTAGACACTAGTTGTAGATGAATGAGCTCGTCAGCGTCTTGTACCTGCCAAGCTTCCCCAAGTGCCAGAGTCTTCGAAGTTAAGTAATCTGCCGCTTGGTTGAACTCACGTTTCACATGTACTAATTTCAGGGCCTGAAATTTGGTTTTCAGAGATTCAAACTCTGCCAACCTCCGCTGCAAATTAGGTTGGTTGCAGTTAATCAGTCCCTGAGCCTGTTGTATTGCGATACGTGAGTCCCCAACAACCACTAGCTCATGTATTCCATGTTCCAACGCCATCCTCAGACCGTAGTTCAATCCACAATACTCCGAGTCATTCACAGTGACGTCCTTCAGGGGAAATCCTCGGGCTTCCAAGACATTCCAACCAGGGAGTTTCCAGAGTATGCATCCGCAACTTCCCAGACGAGTAGACGTCTTTGCTGCACCATCGAAACTCAGGACATGACCTTGATAATTCGCTTCCAGCATTTCCACACTGACAGGAGCTGGCGGTTTGACTCGCCCCTTGGCTGGAATCAGGTTTTCAGATACCTCGTCTAAATGTTCTCGGGGTGTGATGCCTGCGCCGAATATGGCTGGAAGTCCGTCTTCATCGCGCTGGATCTTGCGAATTTCTAAGTCCCAGTGCGAAAACTTCAGACCCCACTTCACGTTTCTCCCATCGGTAGAATTCGACGCCAACAACCATTTCAGCACAGAGTATCTGGTATACACCACAATCACTGGACTTGACTCTACTAGCGCTCTGAAATTTTCCAAGACTCTGAGAATCGCAATCACCTCCTTTTCGGCGATATGATACCTGAGTTCAGCGTCATTCAGGACACGGCCCGTGAACCGGACTGGATGAATCACTCCATCGTACTCCTGCCCTAAACCTGCCGCGGCAGCCCAAGGGTTCGCATGTGGGATGATAACAAACGGTCTGGTTCGGTCCGGGTGTCTGAGAAGTGGGGTGGAAACTATCTTGCGTTTCAGGAGCTCAAATGCTTCTTTGGCACAAGTCAGATCCTTCCCAGAGCGGATCTGTTCATCCGTCAACTCGTACAAGGTGGCAGCGATAACTGGTAAATCTTCAATAAACTTGTTGTAGTAATTGAGACTTCTCATGAAACTCTGAACTCCCTTTAGCGTGGACGGGAACGGCAGTTCTTTGACTCCTTTGACGATCTTGGGCGTCGCTCTCAGACCTTCGGCGCTGATTTCGTGGGAGAGATACGGGATTGATAGTTTCCCAAATTCGCTCTTGGGCAAACTCACAGAGATGTTCCAGTAGCGAAGTCTGAAAAGCAGAGCGTTTAAATCGTCACAGAGTTGGTCCCAAGTCGGTGCTCCATGTGCAATGTCATCGATATACGAACTTCTCCCCAGGACTGGACCCATATACGTTGGAACCGGAATGTTCATCTGGAAAACGGTCATCTGACTTGTGAGAGCCGACATCTCTGGTTTCAGCGCATGGTTTTTAAAGTCTGAAGATTGATTTTCAGAGTCTTGAGGCTTCAACTGCAAGAATTCCAGAACGTCTGCGTCAACTTCAGCCTCTTCCTCTGGCGACAATCTCACAAATCCCACAGGCAATTATCCAGCATAGCTTGATACACAAGAGGAGCATTCTTCAGGCCGAAAGGCATTCTCACCCACTGGAAGTGTCCAAATGGGCAAATAAATGCGGATATCAATCGAGCACGCTCCGTCATCCTGATCGCCCAGAAACCGCTAGCCATATCCAAACTCATAACCACATCGCAGCCTCGAACCCAATCAGGAGGTCATCAATGAGAGGCAACGGGTAGGGTGATAGCTGGATGAAACCATTCACAATCCGATAGTCGATACACATTCGTATGTCAACACCGTTCTTCTTCAGAACGATCACAATTGGGGATGCCCACGGCGAATTGGAGTACCCGATCAAACCAGTTTCCAGAAGTTTCTTGAGAAGCTCATACACCTTCAACATGAGATGAGGGGTAACGGACCTTGGACGTTGGGCCACCGGTTTGGCGCCCCCTACATCTAGATCACAAACCACGCCCCTTGCCGGTGCGGGCGCTGCATTACCATCTCCTAGGAAGATCTTTCTGTGGTATCTCAGAATGTCACGTAGTTTCTTCTCCATTTCTGGTGTTGTTTTTCCTGGTTCTCCAACATCAGCACTGTCAATATCGCACTCCGGTGTCAATTCCTCAATCTCTGGTAACATGACCAGTTGATCGCGCAACTGGGCAAGGAGCTCCGTGCCTTCTCGCATATAAACACCTGGTTCCAAATCCAATTCCTCGTTCGAGACTTGCATACACCGCTCATACTCCACTCGTAATTTTTCCACAGGTGTTCCGGGCATCCCTTGAACAGGGATATCCCAAGACTCCATTAAGTCCAGATCATCTGCTGGTAACTGGGAAGTCTGAAAACCACTTGCAGGAGACTCTAGTTCCGAGTCCGAGGAGCCGTCATCCGAACTGATGCAATCGTCACCATAGTCGCTGGGAGAGACACTTTCAGAGGACATCTCAGAATCTCTGGTATCCATACTTGCGTCCAAGCTGTCCGCCACTCCACTGCAGCAGCAATCATCTGTCTGAGTGGATGCATCTAGGGCAAAACGCACTCGCTTCATGACTGGGGTCGGATCTGATTTCACGAATTGCACTCGAGCATTATCCAACCTCGGATGTTGCAGTATCTTAGTCGGCCATGGATAATCTGGACGCTCCACACAAGGAGGTTGCGGCATCAGAGCCTCCAACCTTGCCTCTCGTTCCATGCGCTTCTTCGTTTCTGGCGACGGAGTGCTTTCCCGAATCAGTACCTCCCAATCACGATATGCAGCGGAACCTGGATGCACGAAACGCCCATGTCTCGGGAAAAAACCATATTCCACGATCCTCGCGACATCAGAGAGCTCATTGACCCAGGTGTTCTTATCGGAAATATTCACCACACGAACTGCCACAGGCCATGAGCGGGCAGCATAGATCAGCTGCGTAACCCAACGATCACCACGTCCAGCCCACACGACTTCCCGTTGCGGATTCGTCGGACCGTAATCAATCCTAACAATGAACTCCTCACCAGGACTCAGAAGAACAGCCTCGCTTGGTCTGACAAACCTGCTGCGACCAATGTGGTCACCAGGTTCCCAGTTACACATCATCACCACGACTTCGTCTGGTAACGACACCAGACCTTCGCGAGTACTGATCCTCACTCCAGCGGCAAACATAAAGCCCATTCCTAAAAGCACATCAATTCCTTCACCAATATTCGCGACCCAAACATCCACAATGTAAACCACTCTTGGCCCAAGTGTCAACTTGATCTCAGCGCTGGCGCCAATGTACGTCGGAACACCACCCATCCCTGATACCTTAATTTGCTTGTGCGACTTGAGTCTGAGTCAGAGCTTACGCGCAAAGTCGTAACTCAGAATGTTTATAGTTGCACCGGTATCCAGGAGAATCTTAGTCCGGCGATCATTCACAGCACCATACATGTAACGGGGTTACACGTGAGGTTACCCTTTTCGTCTGTATGACACAAGGGTTACCTCTGTTGAGGAGTGTGGCCTCAGGTCCACTCATTGAGCTAGTATCTAGCGTTAGCTATAGGCTATAGTGAGGTGCAGGTATTCGCACCGTAAGCGGCAGAGCCGCAAGATCAATACATTCAGTTTGCATTTTATCTAGTCCTACGGACTGTGTTTGGGTTCTCCGATAGAACCCTCCCTTTGACTCTCTGAGTCGTACGTCTTCCTCTGACGCAAAGCTACGGCAGCCCCGCTGCACTTGGTAGCACTTGTAGTCAATCCCTCACCTGAGTCTGACTAGACTGTTCCTCTGTGAGGATGGAACAAGCTGCGTTTGCAAACCTCGCCCCCGGGCAACAAGAGGCGCTTAAAAAGCTGATGTCCTTGTTGGGCCCGGAGGGCGTGGCGCATCTTGCTTCGCAAGGCCCGGACGCTATCAACGCGCGTCTCGAGGCTTTCTCAAGTTATGAGAATGCTCTGCTGGAGCACATTCAGCAGAGGATGAGCACGGCGGCTCCCTCAATGACAGCAGCCGCGCTGCAAGGGTCGACCCGACCAAAACCACTCATGTTGAGTGTCCAGTCCTTCGAAGGGAAGGAAGGAGAGAACCTCATGCTGTGGATCAGAGAGGTTGAGATGGCCATGAGTTCGGCCTTGCTCCAGACTGAGCACCAGCGCGTAGCGCTTGCGATTTCTAAGCTCAGTGGGCGAGCGCGTGAGTGGGCACTCACGAATGGGTCGTCAGTTGACGGTGCTTTCCCGACATGGGATGAGCTGAAGCGGCAGCTCTCGCGAGTATTCTTTCCTCCGAACCATGCGTACCGCGTGCGTTCGCGCTTCCTGGCATGTCGCCAGGGCAAGAAGGAATTACTGGACTACGTCCAAGAGCTCCGAACGCTCATTGCTGGCATGTTTGCCGATCCTCTACCGGAGGTAGTCACCACAACGGTGTTCATGGACGGTCTCCGGACCGGTGTGGCGCGCACGGAAGTCTTCCGTAGCCGCCCATCCTCGTTCGAGGAGGCTGTGGCCGTGGCGTTGAACGCCGAGCACAACTTTAGGTCAGCCCGCATGGGCTGGAGTGTGCCTCAGGCGAGTCCGTCATAGGGTCCGGTGCCAATGGACCTCAGCTATGCTGAAGATGAAGCTGCTGAGCTTCGAGCTGCTGAGCAGCGTCGTGGCATTCGTCGCTGTTTCTCCTGCGGTAGTACAGACCACCTTAGGACGGGCTGTCCGTTGCGCAGATCGCGCAAGGCTCAACTGAGCCGAAACACCGCTTCGAGTCGGAAATCTGACTCGTCGCGGGGAAACGACCACTCCCAGTAGGCGCGGGGCCGCCTGCTGGGAAGAACTAGGTTCTGTTGTACCTCAGGGAGGTAGAGGTCAGCAGGGCTTGGCCCGGAGAGATCGATATTCTCTCAAAAGAATCGCGCATGCAAGCCGGGCTTGCTGGTCGTTGAGGCGACCGTGAAGGGCTTTGAGAAGCCGTGGATCGTGTTGATCGATTCAGGTGCGTCGGGCAATTACGTCCGGCGCTCCACTGTGGAAGGTAGTCAGCTGTATGCTGAGGCGCTGCGAGCGCGTGCTAGTGACGTAGTCACTGTCCGTCTAGCGACGGGAACCCGTGTTACGGTGCCCAAGGTCCCATTGGATTTGGGCGTGAAGTTCTTAGACTTCGACAGCAGGGAATGCTGTTTGGTCTTAGACCTGGACTCGAGGTATGACCTCATACTTGGCATGGCGTGGCTGGAACGCCACGAGCCATGGATCGACAGGAAGTCGAAAACATGAGGTGCTACGCACTTCTCTCCTGATGGAGCTTTGGCGAGTCATGAACCCACCTCTGTCAGGACGCAGAAGCGCTATTGGCGCGAGCATTGGACCGGGTCGGTCTCTTTGCTGGACGTTGGCGTGTCCGAGTAAGTGACCGCCTGTGTCAAGGACACTAGCCCCGAGTTAGGAGCGACGTTGACAACGTCTGCTGGTCCCGAGCGTAGCTCGTTGGACGAACGTGGAGTGGTACGTAAACCACTGGGTGGTGTCGGTTCCGACGAGGGACGCACCACCGCGTGTCCAGGTGGACGCGGTCGGCAATGAGCCGAGATTTCACGGGCTACGCCCGGATGAAATTGTGTAGTGGCACGTACTCCACTGAGCAGCAGTCGGCCGGATGGCAAGTTGCTGTGTGCTCGTTTGAGCATTGTCGACGGTACGTCGAGGCATTTTGGGCGCGGCCCTACTAATGCGCATGGGGTGGCATGTAATCCACCGGTTCAAGGGCATGGAATGCCTCGTGTCTCGAGAGACATTGGTTCCTGCGGGAACGTCAGTGCCGCGGCACTTGGACGGGGCGATAGTGATGTCGCCTTGTTGCCCTCTTCCACCCGGTCTCGGGCACAGAGGAGGAGGGGGATGAGACGCAGAGCGTCTGCGACGTTGTATACGTCGGACGAGGTGTCCAGCGTGTCGAGCGAGGATGCTCCACGCGACTGCAGTGAGCAGTTATACACACTCGTAAATGGAGTGACGGGAGAAGTCGATGGCGACATCAGCCTTAGTGACCTCCCCACTGTTGATGCTTTGCTCAAGCTAGACGAGATGTCTGTGGGCGAGCTCGGAGACGCCTTGAAGGCGGGCGGCTTAGCCGAAGTGGTCTTAATACGACCAGCCGAAGAGTTGAACTCGTCGTCACTTGTTGACGAAGCGGTCCTGGAGGACACGAAGCAGGCGCTTAATGCGCGTAGTGGATCGGTGATCCTGAAAGATCCGTCGGATCCTTTTCACTCCTTGTTACTGGAGTATGGAGACGTCGTCTCAAAGACCCCGCCTATGGGTCTGCCTCCGGATCGAGGTGTTCGTCGTGAGATCATGAGATTGACCTGGTTCCAGGAACCAAATACTGCGTAACACGGCAGTGGCCTCTTCCTAAGGAACAGTGTGACGTCATTGACGCCTTTTTCCGTGCGAAGCACGAGGCTGGGTTAGTGCGAGAGAGTAAGTCTCCACACTCCACGCCAACGTTCTGTGTCAGAAAGCCAAATGGCAAATGGCGCATTGTCCATGCTTTTAACAAGCTGAATGCGGCCACCATTCCGGCGCAGACGCCGATTCCTCGACAGGATGTTCTCCAGAACAACATGGTGGGGTGTACACTGTACACTGTATAGTGCGCTCGACTTAGTCGATGGGTATTACCAGTTGCTCATGTGAGCTAGTGACATCCCGCTTACGGCGGTTAGCACTCCGAGCGGTATGCTCTGGGAGTGGTTGGTGATACCCCAAGGGCTGTCGAACGCGCCGGCAACGTTTAATCGTCTGGTGACGCAGTTATTCCGGCCCGATCGGGCGTACGCACAGACGTACTTTGAAGACATATTCGTCCATAGTCGTGCGGAGCACGGGAGGTCTGACGTGGAGAATCACGTCGACCATTTGAGAGCGGTGCTCGAGTGCATGCGCACAAACAAGCTATACGCCAATGCTGATAAATGCATTTTCGGCGCGGAGGAAATCCCGTTTCTGGGATGCTTCATTGGGAAGCGTGGCCTGAGAGCAGATCCTGCTAAGGTTAAGGCCATTGTTGATTGGCCGGTTCCTGTGAACCTGAAGGACTTAAGGAAGTGGCTTGGCCTTGCCAATTACTTGCACAAGTACAGCGAGAATTACGCTGAGTTGGCGCGGCCGCTATCCAACCTCCTGAAGAAGGACGCTGAGTGGTGTTGGAACACCGAACAGCAATCGGCTTTCGAAGCCATTAAGGAGAGCCTCCTCCAAGCGCCAATATTGGCTCTTCCGGACCCGGATCGTCCGTTCAGTGTCGTCTGTGACGCATCTGATTTTGCCATTGGCTGTGCACTGCTGCAAGCAGACGCCAATGGGCGTGAACGCGTCATTGCATTTGAATCTCGGCAGCTCAAGGCTGCTGAGAAGAACTATCCAGTTCATGACAAAGAGCTACTTGCTATGAAGTACGCTCTCGTCAAATTCAGGGTGCACCTGCTGGGCTCTAAGCCGTTTGTGATCTTCACTGATCATGCGTCATTACGCACCGCGACACAGTCGCCACACCTCTCGCAGAGGATGGCCCGTTGGCTCTCCTTCTTTGCGGAGTACAACTTCGAGGTGAAGTATAAGCCTGGCAGGCAAAATGCTCTTGCCGATGCGCTTTCGCGCAGACCGGACTATGAGCTCGCTCATGTTACGAGCGTGAGCTCGTCTGTAACAGAGCTGATCCGTGCGGCGTATGCACGAGATGATGTTTGTGTAGCTGTGCTACGTGCTCTTGGGAGCGAGGAGTTTAAAGACTCAAACGTCACCCTGTCTGCGCGGCTGCGAGCGCGATTACATCGCTATACCCTCGAGGGAGGTTTGCTTTATTACAGCACGGGTACGGATGATACCCCCGAGTGGTGGTTTCTCATGATGAGGAGTTGAAGTATCGTATCCTCTATGAGGCACACGACGTTCCGCTGAGCGGTCACCTTGGTCGTGAGAAGACTTATGGCTCGGTGAGCCGGGATTATTGGTGGCCCAAACTATACAAGTGGGTGAAATCGTACGTGAGTACGTGTGAGTCGTGTCAACGGGTGAAACCCTCGCCGCATTCGGCAGCGCCTTTGGCGAGTTTGCCTGTCCCTTCTGGGTGTTGGCAGTCCATTAGTATGGACTTTGTGTTTGGTCTGCCGAAGGATTCGGCAGGCAACACAGGCGTGGTGGTCTTTGTGGACCGATTGAGCAAGATGGCTCACTTAGCGGCGGTGCCGGATACCATTGATGGTAAGGGTACAGCGTCGCTGTTTTTGGATCGTGTCTTTCGACAACATGGACTCCCTGAGTCAATTGTTTCTGACCGTGATCCCCGTTTCACGGGTGAGTTTTGGTCTGCGGTGTTTAAGGTGCTAGGCACTAGACTGGATATGTCTACGGCGGACCATCCGCAGACCGACGGTCAGACTGAACGCGCGAATCGCGTTGTCGAAGACATTCTGCGCAGCGTCTGCGCTGAAACGCCGAAGCGTTGGAGCGCCATGCTCCCTGTTGTGGAGTTCGCAATGAACAATGCGGTGCATGCCTCGACAGGCTTCACCCCGTTCTATGTGAATGGCCTCACGCACCCTCGCGTCCCGTTGACGCCGTCACGTCGTGACTCTGGGCTTGATGGGGGAGAAGCCGAGTGGCTAGCTGACGTCAGCCTACCGCTGTGCGGAAACAAGTGGATGACTTCCTGTCACTACGCCTCAGCGTTTTACGTCACGTACGTGACGCGATGGCTGAAAGCCAAGACGTTCAAAAGGAACAAGCGGATGCAAGAGGCAGAAGAAATGTGTGGAACTTTGAGGTCGGAGACCTGGTTTTATTAAAAGTCAAAAGTCAAGGTCGTTTGAGCACTAGATGATAAAATGCAAAGTGATTGATTTAGGTCCTTAGTTCGCAAACTGCCTGCTACCTCTAAGCCTACTGGATGTCCTACCTGGATACACACTACTGGATTCCTAACTGGATACTGAGCTACCCCAGCCAATCAGCGACTGCCACGTCGACGCCCATCTTGTACCCACAATCTTGCACCCACGCACGCCTGTAGCGTAAACACTTGTCCCGTAATCAGCTTCACGTAATCACGGGAATGCTTGTGGTGCCACTTGTAGTCAAGAAGGCGCCTCGACCTGCCGCGGTGTACCGGTAGATACCGGTACGACCTTCACTGTGGTGCCACTTGTTGTCAAGAAGGCGCCTCGACCTGCCGCGGTGTACCGGTAGATACCGGTACGACCTTCACTCAGTGGTGCCGCAAGCATTCCCGTGATTACGTGAAGGTGATTACGGGACAAGTGTTTACGCTACGGTCGTGCGTGGGTACAAGATTGTGGGTACAAGATGGGCGTCGACGTGGCAGTCGCTGATTGGCTGGGGTAGCTCAGTATCCAGTTAGGAATCCAGTAGTGTGTATCCAGGTAGGACATCCAGTAGCTTAGAGGTAGCAGACAGTTTGCGAACTAAGGACCTAAATCAATCACTTTGCATTTTATCATCTAGTGCTCAAAAGACCTTGACTTTTGGTTATGAGCCCAAGCCCCGTTTTCCCTGCCCAAGACTCCGACTACGCCTTCGCCATGGACACTGCCTCGACGACGACCTCCCGCATCAACAAGTTCGACGGAACTAACTTCCACACGTGGAAGTTCAAGATGCGCATGGTGCTCGAGGAGCGCGACCTGTGGGAAGTGACAAGTGGAGAGATCAAGCTGGAGCACTGCACTACAGCGCTGGACCAATCGACGTTCAAGAGGAAGTCTCGCAAGGCGCTGGCGATCATCTGTCTCGCGATGGAGGATTCGCAGTTGCCGCTGGTTCGGTCGGCCAAGGATGCGTATGATGCATGGTCAAGAATGGAAGGACACTTCGAGAAGAAGAGTTTGGCCAACAAGCTCTTCCTTCGTCGACGTTTCTTCACGACGATGATGGGCGAAGGTGATGATGTGCTGGAGCACATCAACAAGGTCAAGACGCTGGCGGAACAGCTCGACGCGGTGGGCGCTCCGGTCAGCGAGGACGACTTGGTGATCACGCTTCTGGCAAGTCTGAGTGAGTCGTACCAGTTCCTCATCACGGCGTTGGAGTCGAGGGCCGACTCGCTGACATGGGAACTCGTGACGTCTCGGCTGCTGCATGAGGACTTGAAGCGCAAGGAGCAAGGTGGCGGTACTGAAGGAACCGCGCACGGTCAAGCGTTCATGACAAGCGGTAACGGGAAGAGCAAGGGACGGCAGGCGCAGAAGACTAGTGCCTGCCACTATTGTGGCGAACAAGGACATTGGATCGCCAAGTGTCCTGTACGGATCCGTGAGAACGCGGAGCGGCAGAGGCCGCAACGAGCGAACGTCGCCGATGATGATGAAGACTGCGGCGACTACCTGTTCTCGGTTGGTGGTGGGACCTCCAAGTCGAGTGAAGTTTGGCTGGTCGACTCGGGTGCGACGCAGCACATGACGTACTCGAAAGAGTACATGAAGAACTACAAGAAGATGACTCCGGTGGACGTGCATCTCGCGGATGACGGAGTGGTACAAGCGGTCGGCAGTGGCGACATTGTCATGTCAATGAAGACTCCACGTGGGATCAAGAAGGGTGTGCTCACGAAGGTGTGGCACATCCCTAAGTTGTCGCGCAACCTGTTTTCGGTCGGGAGGTTCACCAAGGATGTTGGTCCCGTGACGTTCGAGCGCGACGGGTGCTTCGCCGAGACGAAGAAGATCAAGTGGCAGCTCGGAGCGCGTGAAGGCAAGGGACTGTTCAAGCTGTGCATGACTCCGATCATGCCTGACGAGGCCAATGTGTCGAGTTCGAAGGATCGCAAAGGGGACACCACGTCGTACCTCTGGCACCTTCGACTTGGTCACATTGGCCATGGCGGTCTAGATGCCATCGTCAAGAAGGGTTATGGGGTTGGCATCAACATGACGGCTGTGAAGCAGTGGGAGTTGTGTGATGGGTGTGCACTTGGCAAGCAAACGCGAGTGAGTTACATGCCCAAGTCGCCGAACCACGCCAAGAAACTGTTGGAAGTCATCCACAGTGATGTCTGCGGTCCCATGAAGACGTCGACATTCAGTGGCAAGAAGTACTTCGTCACGTTCATTGACGAGTACTCGCACTTCTGTGTGGTATACTTGCTGCGGAACAAGTCGGAGGTGGCTGCCAAATTTGCTGAATTTGTGGCATTTGCCGAAACTCAGACGGGTGGTCGCGTGAGAACTCTCCGTGTGAAGCAACTTCGCAGTGACAATGGTGGCGAGTACAAGTCTCGTGAGATGGCCAAGTTCTGCCGAGAGCGTGGGATTGTGCAGAAGTTCACACCGCCGTACACACCTCAACTGAACGGAGTGGCGGAACGGATGAACCGGACGTTGGTGGAATGTGCGCGATGCATGTTGGAGCATGCCGGACTGTCGAAGTCATATTGGGGTGAAGCGGTGATGACAGCGACGTTTCTTCGGAATCGCTGTCCGACACGCGCTACCAGCCACGGCAAGTCTCCGCACCAAGTCTGGACGGGCAAGAAACCGCTGCTGTCCAACCTTAAGGTGTTCGGTTGCCATGCGTATGTGACGGTCCCGAAGGAGAAACGCACCAAGTTCGACGCTCGGTCGGTGCGTTGTCGGTTTCTCGGGTATTCGGAGCACGAGAAAGCGTATCGGTTTGAAGAGATCAAGAGCGGTCGTGTGCTAGTGAGCCGCGATGCGCAGTTCATGGAAGACGTCTTCGACGGTGGGAGACGCAACTTTGGTGAAGACGTGGTCGTGGACCTTCGCGATGAAGATGCCACAGACCAAGAAGAATCGTCTGAACCAGAAGAAAGCAAGGAAGAAGAAGCTGCGCAGGACGAATACGTCGAGCCTGGCAGCAAGCGACACCAGCGGACTAGGTCGTTAGAGGAAGCGGTGGAGATCCCAAGGTCTAAGCGGCATAGTCGGTCACAAGCGCTGGATGAGCTGTCAGCCATCGCAAATGAAGAAGGCTTCGACGCGGCCTTCGTTGTGGATTCAGTGGGAGAAATGCCGACCACGTTCACGTCGGCGATGGAATCCAGCAACGCGGCCAAGTGGAAGGAAGCGTGCGATTCGGAAATCAACTCTCTTCGCAAGAATGAGACGTGGGTGTTGGTGCCGTTGCCCAAGGGACGCAAGGCGATCAGCTGCAGATGGGTGTTTCGGATCAAGGAAAACCAGGCTGGAGAGATCGAGCGGTTCAAGGCACGACTGGTGGCCAAGGGTTTTTTGCAGAAGTACGGCATCGACTACGAAGAGACCTTCGCGCCGGTGGCCAAGTTCACGTCAATCAGGATCCTGCTCAGCCTGGCAGCCAAGTACAACCTCACGGTGCACCAGATGGATGTCAAGACGGCGTTCCTGAACGGGTGGTTGGACGAAGACATCTACATGGTGCAGCCGGATGGCTTTATTGACGAGGCGCACCCAGACTTCGTGTGCAAGCTCAAGCGTTCGTTGTATGGTCTCAAGCAGTCACCGCGAATGTGGAACCAGACCATCGACAAGTTCATGCTGGAGCTGGGGTTCAAGAAGTGCGAAGCGGATCACTGCATCTACGTCAAGCGGGACGACCAAGACATGATCTTCGTGGCGCTGTACGTGGACGACTTGATCCTAGCAAGCAACAACGACGAGCTGCTCAAGTCGACCAAGGAGGCACTCAGCAAGCGATTCGAGATGACGGACATGGGTCAGCTCAAGTACTTCCTCGGCATGGAAATTGATCAAGATCTTACAGCTGGAAAGGTGTCGGTGCGGCAGACCAAGTTTGCGAAGGACATCCTGGAGAAGTTCAGCATGGAGAAGAGCAACCCTGTCAAGACACCACAAGACCCAGGACTCAAGCTGACCAAGGCCATGTGCGAAGGAGGCTGCAAGCACGAAGAGACCATGGCGAAGGTGCCGTACCGGAATGCAGTCGGCTGCCTGATGTACCTCATGGTGGGGACTCGACCAGACCTTGCAGCCGCAGTGGGAGTTCTCAGCCAGTTTGCCGCGGATCCGTGTCCGACACACTGGCAAGCGCTCAAGAGGGTGTTTCGCTACATCCAAGGTACGAAGACTCATGGCATCGAGTTTCAAGCGAGCAGCGAGGACGGACTCCAAGGTTATTCGGATGCAGATTGGGCCGGCGACATCGAGTCTCGACGAAGTACAAGCGGCTACGCGTTCATGATGAACGGCGGATGCATCAGCTGGAGAAGCAAGAAGCAGCGGACGGTGGCGCTATCATCGACGGAGGCAGAGTACATGGCGTTGACGGAAGCAACACAAGAAGCTATCTGGCTCAAGGCATTCCTGTGCGAGATCGGCGAGATGAAGACCAAGTCAGCAGTCAAGATCTACGAGGACAACCAAGGCTCCATCGCGTTGGCCAAGAACCCGGAGTTCCACAAGCGCACCAAGCACATCGACATTCGCTACCACTTCGTGCGCGAGAAGGTTGAAGACGGCCAAGTGGTGTTGGAGTACTGCTCGACAAAGGACATGCTGGCGGACTTGATGACCAAGCCGATCACCGCCGTGCAGTTCGATATCCTTCGGAGCAAGCTCGGGATCCAAGGCGCCATTACGGCCGAGTCGAGTGGGAGTGTTGTCAAGAAGGCGCCTCGACCTGCCGCGGTGTACCGGTAGATACCGGTACGACCTTCACTCAGTGGTGCCGCAAGCATTCCCGTGATTACGTGAAGCTGATTACGGGACAAGTGTTTACGCTACGGTCGTGCGTGGGTACAAGATTGTGGGTACAAGATGGGCGTCGACGTGGCAGTCGCTGATTGGCTGGGGTAGCTCAGTATCCAGTTAGGAATCCAGTAGTGTGTATCCAGGTAGGACATCCAGTAGGCTTAGAGGTAGCAGACAGTTTGCGAACTAAGGACCTAAATCAATCACTTTGCATTTTATCATCTAGTGCTCAAACGACCTTGACTTTTCAGATCACGATACTGCGACTAGTGATCTAATGTTTATGGTTCAGATGCAGGGTGATCTGCCAAGATGTCGACTACTATGATGGTGAGGACAAGAAAGGACAAGAATCAGGATAGCGTAATCAGTCGATGTGTCGTTAAGGATAGGGTACAGGATGGGATAGGTCTTAACATTAAATCAGAACCGAATTTGCATTGTACGACACAAGTGCTTCGCTACGCGCCTGGAAACGGGGACTACATTGGCCCTACGGTATTAATAGCGATTTAGGTGTATAGATCTAGGGTGGTTGATAATATCTAGATAATATATTGGCTAGATCCAACCTCCTAGTATCTTACCCTAAGTGCAGATCCAAGATCCCGGTATTAATTGCTTAGCCGGTAGATCTTCGGTTTCTCAAGTATCAAGATCGCGCTATAGGAAGCGCCAAGCAATCAAAGGACCCCGCGTAAAGGGAATCAACACAAAGGAATTACTACAAGGCCGGATCCAGATCTAGGCCGCCGGATCCAAGCTCGATCTAATCGCTTGGATTCCGGATCTACTACTGGCGAGTGGTGTGAAGACTCCCACGCTACTCTACGACCCCAACGTCACGCCAAGACGTTCAACCAACGCAGATCGAACAACTTAGCGGTCGCCAAGAGAGGAAGATCCAGCCCAACCGACGGGTACACAAGGTGAGCAAGTTCAGCAGATCACAGATCATCGGAGGACCCCCTTCGTTAGTCGGTGTCCGGGCATTGGTGGGAAGTTGGATCTAGCGATCTCGCAGATTTTGCTGATCCCGCTACACCACAATGGTGCGCGTGCCCGGATCTGTTGGTGACTCGGGATTTCACCGTGAGTCTCAAGAAGATGTTCAAGTGAGGTTGAACAAGGGGAACAAGCGTCATCGGACCTCGGATCGACGATGATGCCGCTGAATGAATCAAGATCTGCGGATCAGCAGAGCGCTAGGAGGAACTCTGCTGACGGAAGAGAGGGTGATCTGGATCCAGATCCAGATCTAGAAGAAAAACCTCTACCTCCACAGGTCCCCACGGGGACCCCGATGGATCTCGGCGTAAGTCGAGATCCGTCAACAAAACAAGGAAAGATGAAAGTGGAACCGTACAGATTGGTCGGATCCCCGATCGAGCCTCCACCATATCCACCGAAGTATCCGTCAATCTCCAGATCCGATAAGAAGAAGCCTAAAAAGAAGTCAACACGGAAGAAGATGAAGGCTCCAGAGATTGACGACGAAGATCAGATCGGATCTAAACCTAGATCCAGATCGGGACAAGGCTGGTCAGACGAAGATCTGGAGAATCTATTCTACCACAAAGAACTTCGCGAGTTCCTGGATCAAGATCCCGTGATGCGGATCCTGAGGCTTAAGCAGATCGGAGATCCAAGGGTGTTGTCAAGAAGGCGCCTCGACCTGCCGCGGTGTACCGGTAGATACCGGTACGACCTTCACTCAGTGGTGCCGCAAGCATTCCGTGATTACGTGAAGCTGATTACGGGACAAGTGTTTACGCTACGGTCGTGCGTGGGTACAAGATTGTGGGTACAAGATGGGCGTCGACGTGGCAGTCGCTGATTGGCTGGGGTAGCTCAGTATCCAGTTAGGAATCCAGTAGTGTGTATCCGGGTAGGACATCCAGTAGGCTTAGAGGTAGCAGGCAGTTTGCGAACTAAGGACCTAAATCAAATCACTTTGCATTTTATCATCTAGTGCTCAAACGACCTTGACTTTTGGTTATGAGCCCAAGCCCCGTTTTCCCTGCCCAAGACTCCGACTACGCCTTCGCCATGGACACTGCCTCGACGACGACCTCCCGCATCAACAAGTTCGACGGAACCAACTTCCACACGTGGAAGTTCAAGATGCGCATGGTGCTCGAGGAGCGCGACCTGTGGGAAGTGACAAGTGGAGAGATCAAGCTGGAGCACTGCACTACAGCGCTGGACCAATCGACGTTCAAGAGGAAGTCTCGCAAGGCGCTGGCGATCATCTGTCTCGCGATGGAGGATTCGCAGTTGCCGCTGGTTCGGTCGGCCAAGGATGCGTATGATGCATGGTCAAGAATGGAAGGACACTTCGAGAAGAAGAGTTTGGCCAACAAGCTCTTCCTTCGTCGACGTTTCTTCACGACGATGATGGGCGAAGGTGATGATGTGCTGGAGCACATTAACAAGGTCAAGACGCTGGCGGAACAGCTCGACGCGGTGGGCGCTCCGGTCAGCGAGGACGACTTGGTGATCACGCTTCTGGCAAGTCTGAGTGAGTCGTACCAGTTCCTCATCACGGCGTTGGAGTCGAGAGCCGACTCGCTGACATGGGAACTCGTGACGTCTCGGCTGCTGCATGAAGACTTGAAGCGCAAGGAACAAGGTGGCGGTACTGAAGGAACCGCGCACGGTCAAGCGTTCATGACGAGTGGCAACGGGAAGAGCAAGGGACGGCAGGCGCAGAAGACTAGTGCCTGCCACTATTGTGGCGAACAAGGACATTGGATCGCCAAGTGTCCTGTACGGATCCGTGAGAACGCGGAGCGGCAGAGGCCGCAACGAGCGAACGTCGCCGATGATGATGAAGACTGCGGCGACTACCTGTTCTCGGTTGGTGGTGGGACCTCCAAGTCGAGTGAAGTTTGGCTGGTCGACTCGGGTGCGACGCAGCACATGACGTACTCGAAAGAGTACATGAAGAACTACAAGAAGATGACTCCGGTGGACGTGCATCTCGCGGACGACGGAGTGGTACAAGCGGTCGGTAGTGGCGACATTGTCATGTCAATGAAGACTCCACGTGGGATCAAGAAGGGTGTGCTCACGAAGGTGTGGCACATCCCTAAGTTGTCGCGCAACCTGTTTTCGGTCGGGCGATTCACCAAGGATGTTGGTCCCGTGACGTTCGAGCGCGACGGGTGCTTCGCCGAGACGAAGAAGATCAAGTGGCAGCTCGGAGCGCGTGAAGGCAAGGGACTGTTCAAGCTGTGCATGACTCCGATCATGCCTGACGAGGCCAATGTGTCGAGTTCGAAGGATCGCAAAGGGGACACCACGTCGTACCTCTGGCACCTTCGACTTGGTCACATTGGCCATGGCGGTCTAGACGCCATCGTCAAGAAGGGCTATGGGGTTGGCATCAACATGACGGCTGTGAAGCAGTGGGAGTTGTGTGATGGGTGTGCACTTGGCAAGCAAACGCGAGTGAGTTACATGCCCAAGTCGCCGAACCACGCCAAGAAACTGTTGGAAGTCATCCACAGTGATGTCTGTGGTCCCATGAAGACATCGACGTTCAGTGGCAAGAAGTACTTCGTCACGTTCATTGACGAGTACTCGCACTTCTGTGTGGTATACTTGCTGCGGAACAAGTCGGAGGTGGCTGCCAAATTTGCTGAATTTGTGGCATTTGCCGAAACTCAGACGGGTGGTCGCGTGAGAACTCTCCGTGTGAAGCAACTTCGCAGTGACAATGGTGGCGAGTACAAGTCTCGTGAGATGGCCAAGTTCTGCCGAGAGCGTGGGATTGTACAGAAGTTCACACCGCCGTATACGCCTCAACTGAACGGAGTGGCGGAACGAATGAACCGGACGTTGGTGGAATGTGCGCGCTGCATGTTGGAGCATGCCGGACTGTCGAAGTCATATTGGGGTGAAGCGGTGATGACAGCGACGTTTCTTCGGAATCGCTGTCCGACACGCGCTACCAGCCACGGCAAGTCTCCGCACCAAGTCTGGACGGGCAAGAAACCGCTGCTGTCCAACCTTAAGGTGTTCGGTTGCCATGCGTATGTGACGGTCCCGAAGGAGAAACGCACCAAGTTCGACGCTCGGTCGGTGCGTTGTCGGTTTCTCGGGTACTCGGAGCACGAGAAAGCGTATCGGTTCGAAGAGATCAAGAGCGGTCGTGTGCTAGTGAGCCGCGATGCGCAGTTCATGGAAGACGTCTTCGACGGTGGGAGACGCAACTTTGGTGAAGACGTGGTCGTGGACCTTCGCGATGAAGATGCCACAGACCAAGAAGAATCGTCTGAACCAGAAGAAACCAAGGAAGAAGAAGCTGCGCAGGACGAAGACGTCGAGCCTGGCAGCAAGCGACACCAGCGGACTAGGTCGTTAGAGGAAGCGGTGGAGATCCCAAGGTCTAAGCGGCATAGTCGGTCACAAGCGCTGGATGAGCTGTCAGCCATCGCAAATGAAGAAGGCTTCGACGCGGCCTTCGTTGTGGATTCAGTGGGAGAAATGCCAACCACGTTCACGTCGGCGATGGAATCCAGCAACGCGGCCAAGTGGAAGGAAGCGTGCGATTCGGAAATCAACTCTCTTCGCAAGAATGAGACGTGGGTGTTGGTGCCGTTGCCCAAGGGACGCAAGGCGATCAGCTGCAGATGGGTGTTTCGGATCAAGGAAAACCAGGCTGGAGAGATCGAGCGGTTCAAGGCACGACTGGTGGCCAAGGGATTTTTGCAGAAGTACGGCATCGACTACGAAGAGACCTTCGCGCCGGTGGCCAAGTTCACGTCAATCAGGATCCTGCTCAGCCTGGCAGCCAAGTACAACCTCACGGTGCACCAGATGGATGTCAAGACGGCGTTCTTGAACGGGTGGTTGGACGAAGACATCTACATGGTGCAGCCGGATGGCTTTATTGACGAGGCGCACCCAGACTTCGTGTGCAAGCTCAAGCGTTCGCTGTATGGTCTCAAGCAGTCACCGCGGATGTGGAACCAGACCATCGACAAGTTCATGCTGGAGCTGGGGTTCAAGAAGTGCGAAGCGGATCACTGCATCTACGTCAAGCGGGACGACCAAGACATGATCTTCGTGGCGCTGTACGTGGACGACTTGATCCTAGCAAGCAACAACGACGAGCTGCTCAAGTCGACCAAGGAGGCACTCAGCAAGCGATTCGAGATGACGGACATGGGTCAGCTCAAGTACTTCCTCGGCATGGAAATTGATCAAGATCTTACAGCTGGAAAGGTGTCGGTGCGGCAAACCAAGTTTGCGAAGGACATCCTGGAGAAGTTCAGCATGGAGAAGAGCAACCCTGTCAAGACACCACAAGACCCAGGACTCAAGCTGACCAAGGCCATGTGCGAAGGAGGCTGCAAGCACGAAGAGACCATGGCGAAGGTGCCGTACCGGAATGCAGTCGGCTGCCTGATGTACCTCATGGTGGGGACTCGACCAGACCTTGCAGCCGCAGTGGGAGTTCTCAGCCAGTTTGCCGCCGATCCGTGTCCGACACACTGGCAAGCGCTCAAGAGGGTGTTTCGCTACATCCAAGGTACGAAGACTCATGGCATCGAGTTTCGCGCGAGCAGCGAGGACGGACTCCAAGGTTATTCGGATGCAGATTGGGCCGGCGACATCGAGTCTCGACGAAGTACAAGCGGCTACGCGTTCATGATGAACGGCGGATGCATCAGCTGGAGAAGCAAGAAGCAGCGGACGGTGGCGCTATCATCGACTGAGGCAGAGTACATGGCGTTGACAGAAGCAACACAAGAAGCTATCTGGCTCAAGGCATTCCTGTGCGAGATCGGCGAGATGAAGACCAAGTCGGCAGTCAAGATCTACGAGGACAACCAAGGCTCCATCGCGTTGGCCAAGAACCCGGAGTTCCACAAGCGCACCAAGCACATCGACATTCGCTACCACTTCGTGCGCGAGAAGGTTGAAGACGGCCAAGTGGTGTTGGAGTACTGCTCGACAAAGGACATGCTGGCGGACTTGATGACCAAGCCGATCACCGCCGTGCAGTTCGATATCCTCCGGAGCAAGCTCGGAATCCAAGGCGCCATTACGGCCGAGTCGAGTGGGAGTGTTGTCAAGAAGGCGCCTCGACCTGCCGCGGTGTACCGGTAGATACCGGTACGACCTTCACTCAGTGGTGCCGCAAGCATTCCCGTGATTACGTGAAGCTGATTACGGGACAAGTGTTTACGCTACGGTCGTGCGTGGGTACAAGATTGTGGGTACAAGATGGGCGTCGACGTGGCAGTCGCTGATTGGCTGGGGTAGCTCAGTATCCAGTTAGGAATCCAGTAGTGTGTATCCAGGTAGGACATCCAGTAGGCTTAGAGGTAGCAGACAGTTTGCGAACTAAGGACCTAAATCAATCACTTTGCATTTTATCATCTAGTGCTCAAACGACCTTGACTTTTAAGGGAACCCGTATCAGCTCCGATCAAGACTGCCAACAAATTAGAAGCAGTCAAGGATTTATTACGACTGTTGAAGGAAGCAGGAATGACCACGGGAGCTTTCGATGCGGATGATGTCTTTGATCTAGATCTCAAGGTGATCCAGACTGCCACCAAGGATCTATTCTCCACGCTCAAGATCCTCGTCGGCGAGATTCCCCAGATCACTGATCCAGTGCCATCACCTCCGGCAAGTATTACGGATCGCCAAACGTCCTCATCACATTACGCCTCGGCTGCCGAGGACGAATCAGATCTCTCATCGGAACCAAAGCGAATGTCTCTGGGACCCTCCGGTACTTCAATGCTGGAGGCGAGATCCAAGATCCAACGTCGGAATCAGCCGAGATCCGGCCGCTCAAGGACGATCCCGACATCCGAAGACCAGATCACAGCAGCCACGACGTCAGATGCCTCATCAGGCACCTTACAGAAGTATTTCGAAGCAGCCATGAGTAGATTCCTGGCGGAACAGCGAGGGCCGATCATCGACCAAGGAGCGGTGAAGGTACAGGATCCAGGATCGCAAGATGTAGACATGGAGTCTGTATGATCTGAACACAGCGCATCTCGATGGGAGTATGATCCAGACGATATCGACTTCCCCATGGCCGCTCGAGCGACGGTCGCGACAGCCACGACCGGATCAGCCGGATCAACCATGATCCAGAGAGTCCGGATTTCCGCGATCTCAGACCTCAAGGAATTCACGGGGAAAGATCAAGACGAAGATCGGGCCAGAGCGTGGATTGGCAAAGTGAAATCGGCGTTCATGCGAGATCAAGCCTCCGACGAAGAGAAATGTTTGACCTTTGCGGATCTATTGGCTGGATCCGATAAAGAACTGGTATCTCCAGCTAAGCAGATCCACCCGTAACAAATGGTCTGATCGGCTCCGAGCTTTCCAAATCCAGTATTGCGGATTGGGGGTATCAGTGGCCCGACAGTATTATCATGCCAGACGCCGACCAGAGGAATCTCCCCTCGATTATCTTTACCGCCTAAATGTTGCCGGACTACGTGCAAAGTTGAAGATCAAGGACGGTAATGCGAAGGATCGACGCGAACATGTGGATCATTACATTGAAACTCTGGAAGATCAAGATCTAGCTGACAGGCTGACTCTGCTACGACTATCCGACGCGGATGATCTCGAAGAAGTGCTACGAGCCCGTGAACGTGCGAAGAGCAGACAGAAGAAGGCCGCATTCGGATCCAGCAAGTACCGGCAGAAAGCGACTAATCCAGCACCTGCAGCTACGACAAAACATGTCCGCGCGGTGCAGATCCGGACCATGGAGTCTGAATCTGAGTCTGGATCCGACGGATCGGATGGATCTGACTCGGATGGAGACAATCATCGGCGGATCTACCTGGCAGCTGAGCAGGATGTCACTCCAAAAGTGGAATCTGGTATGGAGAAGGTCGAGCAAGTACCAATCACCCACAAGTCGACAGATCAAGCCTCACCAGATCACAGATCCCGGATCCAGAGTGGCGGATCCGACCGGAACCGTTGCTCGCATTGTGGATCTAAGAAACATTCGGATCTAGGGTGCTGGAGACGTCTCACCTGTCATAAGTGCAGCAAGCGAGGACATCCGGTAGATCACTGCCTCTTTGTATGCCGGGGGTGCGGGGAACTACATGAATGTCCTATGGAAGCGTTTTATAATCAGATCCGCCAATGGTTCAACCCAGCCAAACATGCAGGTATGCTTCCGGAATCTGCAGAAAAGATGTTAAACTAGGACGCTCGCCGGGTTGGAATCCGGTACGAGCCGAGCGTTCTAGATATTGCATATATGCATTTGTGAACAAGAAATCGGTAGATCAAGGTAGCAAGAACCCAGATCTACACGGTAATACATATGATCTGAATGGGAACCGTGCTGCCGCAATCTCGGGTGTTCGCCAGGTTGATGACTACTCCAGATCTGAAGTAACCATGATGGTGGACCTTCACCCAGGAGAGATAAGGGGCTATTGGAAGCAACGGGATCCAGACCTGTGGTTCAAGCCCGCAGATCAAGAGGATATACCATTAATCCAGAAGCCAAGTCAGGTTAAAGAGATCCGGAGATCTGAGGTCATGGATCTCTTACCAGTAGAATCCCGGGGATATTGGAAACACTACGCCCCGGGGAAATGGTTCCGACAAGCCAAGATCGCTGGTAAGATCAACAATGAGAGAGGGATCTTGCTCTTAGATACACGCGCCGAAGTATCCATAGTGGATACGGCCTTTGCTCGTAAGGTGGGGTGCTATATCGATACGAGCCAGATCCAAGATTGCGTTGGGATTGGCGAAAGTGTTTACAAGACAGAAGGGAGAACCCGGATCAAGATCACTATGGCCGGATCGCTAGTTTATTTTTTTGATATTTGGGTTGGAGATCTAGCAGGTCAAGATGCCATCCTGGGTATGGATTTCATGGTACCGGCGGGGATCCGACTGGATTTGGCCTATGGATCTATAAGTTTACTTGATGAGGTGCGGATCCAGCTTAGTGGGCGTCGACAGCTCTACAGTGACAAGGCCAGGCTGGTAACCGTAGGAGGCATGTCCAGATCGAGATCGGACAATCGGTAGAACTTCAACTACATCTCCGGATGTCAGATCATGAGAAGTTTTGGGTTAACCGGGGGGATCGTTGAGTATCTACGGTGGTGAAAGGTCTAGGGGAGAGACGATATCTGCAGATCACCAACGTTAGCGATAAGGCGATCATATTGCAAAAGTCAAGGTCGTTTGAGCACTAGATGATAAAATGCAAAGTGATTGATTTAGGTCCTTAGTTCGCAAACTGTCTGCTACCTCTAAGCCTACTGGATGTCCTACCTGGATACACACTACTGGATTCCTAACTGGATACTGAGCTACCCCAGCCAATCAGCGACTGCCACGTCGACGCCCATCTTGTACCCACAATCTTGTACCCACGCACGACCGTAGCGTAAACACTTGTCCCGTAATCAGCTTCACGTAATCACGGGAATGCTTGCGGCACCACTGAGTGAAGGTCGTACCGGTATCTACCGGTACACCGCGGCAGGTCGAGGCGCCTTCTTGACAACACTCCCACTCGACTCGGCCGTAATAGCGCCTTGGATTCCGAGCTTGCTCCGGAGGATATCGAACTGCACGGCGGTGATCGGCTTGGTCATCAAGTCCGCCAGCATGTCCTTTGTCGAGCAGTACTCCAACACCACTTGGCCGTCTTCAACCTTCTCGCGCACGAAGTGGTAGCGAATGTCGATGTGCTTGGTGCGCTTGTGGAACTCCGGGTTCTTGGCCAACGCGATGGAGCCTTGGTTGTCCTCGTAGATCTTGACTGCCGACTTGGTCTTCATCTCGCCGATCTCGCACAGGAACGCCTTGAGCCAGATAGCCTCCTGTGTCGCTTCCGTCAACGCCATGTACTCTGCCTCCGTCGATGATAGCGCCACCGTCCGCTGCTTCTTGCTTCTCCAGCTGATGCATCCGCCGTTCATCATGAACGCGTAGCCGCTTGTACTTCGTCGAGACTCGATGTCGCCGGCCCAATCTGCATCCGAATAACCTTGGAGTCCGTCCTCGCTGCTCGCGCGAAACTCGATGCCATGAGTCTTCGTACCTTGGATGTAGCGAAACACCCTCTTGAGCGCTTGCCAGTGTGTCGGACACGGATCGGCGGCAAACTGGCTGAGAACTCCCACTGCGGCTGCAAGGTCTGGTCGAGTCCCCACCATGAGGTACATCAGGCAGCCGACTGCATTCCGGTACGGCACCTTCGCCATGGACTCTTCGTGCTTGCAGCCTCCTTCGCACATGGCCTTGGTCAGCTTGAGTCCTGGGTCTTGTGGTGTCTTGACAGGGTTGCTCTTCTCCATGCTGAACTTCTCCAGGATGTCCTTCGCAAACTTGGTTTGCCGCACCGACACCTTTCCAGCTGTAAGATCTTGATCAATTTCCATGCCGAGGAAGTACTTGAGCTGACCCATGTCCGTCATCTCGAATCGCTTGCTGAGTGCCTCCTTGGTCGACTTGAGCAGCTCGTCGTTGTTGCTTGCTAGGATCAAGTCGTCCACGTACAGCGCCACGAAGATCATGTCTTGGTCGTCCCGCTTGACGTAGATGCAGTGATCCGCTTCGCACTTCTTGAACCCCAGCTCCAGCATGAACTTGTCGATGGTCTGGTTCCACATCCGCGGTGACTGCTTGAGACCATACAGCGAACGCTTGAGCTTGCACACGAAGTCTGGGTGCGCCTCGTCAATAAAGCCATCCGGCTGCACCATGTAGATGTCTTCGTCCAACCACCCGTTCAGGAACGCCGTCTTGACATCCATCTGGTGCACCGTGAGGTTGTACTTGGCTGCCAGGCTGAGCAGGATCCTGATTGACGTGAACTTGGCCACCGGCGCGAAGGTCTCTTCGTAGTCGATGCCGTACTTCTGCAAAAAACCCTTGGCCACCAGTCGTGCCTTGAACCGCTCGATCTCTCCAGCCTGGTTTTCCTTGATCCGAAACACCCATCTGCAGCTGATCGCCTTGCGTCCCTTGGGCAACGGCACCAACACCCACGTCTCATTCTTGCGAAGAGAGTTGATTTCCGAATCGCACGCTTCCTTCCACTTGGCCGCGTTGCTGGATTCCATCGCCGACGTGAACGTGGTCGGCATTTCTCCCACTGAATCCACAACGAAGGCCGCGTCGAAGCCTTCTTCATTTGCGATGGCTGACAGCTCATCCAGCGCTTGTGACCGACTATGCCGCTTAGACCTTGGGATCTCCACCGCTTCCTCTAACGACCTAGTCCGCTGGTGTCGCTTGCTGCCAGGCTCGACGTCTTCGTCCTGCGCAGCTTCTTCTTCCTTGGTTTCTTCTGGCTCAGACGATTCTTCTTGGTCTGTGGCATCTTCATCGCGAAGGTCCACGACCACGTCTTCACCAAAGTTGCGTCTCCCACCGTCGAAGACGTCTTCCATGAACTGCGCATCGCGGCTCACTAGCACACGACCGCTCTTGATCTCTTCAAACCGATACGCTTTCTCGTGCTCCGAGTACCCGAGAAACCGACAACGCACCGACCGAGCGTCGAACTTGGTGCGTTTCTCCTTCGGGACCGTCACATACGCATGGCAACCGAACACCTTAAGGTTGGCCAGTAGCGGTTTCTTGCCCGTCCAGACTTGGTGCGGAGACTTGCCGTGGCTGGTAGCGCGTGTCGGACAGCGATTCCGAAGAAACGTCGCTGTCATCACCGCTTCACCCCAATATGACTTCGACAGTCCGGCATGCTCCAACATGCAGCGCGCACATTCCACCAACGTCCGGTTCATCCGTTCCGCCACTCCGTTCAGTTGAGGTGTGTACGGCGGTGTGAACTTCTGCACAATCCCACGCTCTCGGCAGAACTTGGCCATCTCACGAGACTTGTACTCGCCACCATTGTCACTGCGAAGTTGCTTCACACGGAGAGTTCTCACGCGACCACCCGTCTGAGTTTCGGCAAATGCCACAAATTCAGCAAATTTGGCAGCCACCTCCGACTTGTTCCGCAGCAAGTATACCACACAGAAATGCGAGTACTCGTCAATGAACGTGACGAAGTACTTCTTGCCACTGAATGTCGACGTCTTCATGGGACCGCAGACATCACTGTGGATGACTTCCAACAGTTTCTTGGCGTGGTTCGGCGACTTGGGCATGTAACTCACTCGCGTTTGCTTGCCAAGTGCACACCCATCACACAACTCCCACTGCTTCACAGCCGTCATGTTGATGCCAACTCCATAGCCCTTCTTGACGATGGCGTCTAGACCGCCATGGCCAATGTGACCAAGTCGAAGGTGCCAGAGGTACGACGTGGTGTCCCCTTTGCGATCCTTCGAACTCGACACATTGGCCTCGTCAGGCATGATCGGAGTCATGCACAGCTTGAACAGTCCCTTGCCTTCACGCGCTCCGAGCTGCCACTTGATCTTCTTCGTCTCGGCGAAGCACCCGTCGCGCTCGAACGTCACGGGCCCAACATCCTTGGTGAAACGCCCGACCGAAAATAGGTTGCGCGACAACTTGGGAATGTGCCACACCTTCGTGAGCACACCCTTCTTGATCCCGCGTGGAGTCTTCATCGACATGACAATGTCGCCACTGCCGACCGCTTGTACCACTCCGTCGTCCGCGAGATGCACGTCCACCGGAGTCATCTTCTTATAGTTCTTCATGTACTCTTTCGAGTACGTCATGTGCTGCGTCGCACCCGAGTCGACCAGCCAAACTTCACTCGACTTGGAGGTCCCACCACCAACCGAGAACAAGTAGTCGCCGCAGTCTTCATCATCATCGGCGACGTTCGCTCGTTGCGGCCTCTGCCGCTCCGCGTTCTCACGGATCCGTACAGGACACTTGGCGATCCAATGTCCTTGTTCGCCACAATAGTGGCAGGCACTAGTCTTCTGCGCCTGCCGTCCCTTGCTCTTCCCGTTGCCACTCGTCATGAACGCTTGACCGTGCGCGGTTCCTTCAGTACCGCCACCTTGTTCCTTGCGCTTCAAGTCTTCATGCAGCAGCCGAGACGTCACGAGTTCCCATGTCAGCGAGTCGGCTCTCGACTCCAACGCCGTGATGAGGAACTGGTACGACTCACTCAGACTTGCCAGAAGCGTGATCACCAAGTCGTCCTCGCTGACCGGAGCGCCCACCGCGTCGAGCTGTTCCGCCAGCGTCTTGACCTTGTTGATGTGCTCCAGCACATCATCACCTTCGCCCATCATCGTCGTGAAGAAACGTCGACGAAGGAAGAGCTTGTTGGCCAAACTCTTCTTCTCGAAGTGTCCTTCCATTCTTGACCATGCATCATACGCATCCTTGGCCGACCGAACCAGCGGCAACTGCGAATCCTCCATCGCGAGACAGATGATCGCCAGCGCCTTGCGAGACTTCCTCTTGAACGTCGATTGGTCCAGCGCTGTAGTGCAGTGCTCCAGCTTGATCTCTCCACTTGTCACTTCCCACAGGTCGCGCTCCTCGAGCACCATGCGCATCTTGAACTTCCACGTGTGGAAGTTGGTTCCGTCGAACTTGTTGATGCGGGAGGTCGTCGTCGAGGCAGTGTCCATGGCGAAGGCGTAGTCGGAGTCTTGGGCAGGGAATACGGGGCTTGGGCTCATAACCAAAAGTCAAGGTCGTTTGAGCACTAGATGATAAAATGCAAAGTGATTGATTTAGGTCCTTAGTTCGCAAACTGTCTGCTACCTCTAAGCCTACTGGATGTCCTACCTGGATACACACTACTGGATTCCTAACTGGATACTGAGCTACCCCAGCCAATCAGCGACTGCCACGTCGACGCCCATCTTGTACCCACAATCTTGTACCCACGCACGACCGTAGCGTAAACACTTGTCCCGTAATCAGCTTCACGTAATCACGGGAATGCTTGCGGCACCACTGAGTGAAGGTCGTACCGGTATCTACCGGTACACCGCGGCAGGTCGAGGCGCCTTCTTGACAACACTCCCACTCGACTCGGCCGTAATGGCGCCTTGGATTCCGAGCTTGCTCCGGAGGATATCGAACTGCACGGCGGTGATCGGCTTGGTCATCAAGTCCGCCAGCATGTCCTTTGTCGAGCAGTACTCCAACACCACTTGGCCGTCTTCAACCTTCTCGCGCACGAAGTGGTAGCGAATGTCGATGTGCTTGGTGCGCTTGTGGAACTCCGGGTTCTTGGCCAACGCGATGGAGCCTTGGTTGTCCTCGTAGATCTTGACTGCCGACTTGGTCTTCATCTCGCCGATCTCGCACAGGAACGCCTTGAGCCAGATAGCCTCCTGTGTCGCTTCCGTCAACGCCATGTACTCTGCCTCCGTCGATGATAGCGCCACCGTCCGCTGCTTCTTGCTTCTCCAGCTGATGCATCCGCCGTTCATCATGAACGCGTAGCCGCTTGTACTTCGTCGAGACTCGATGTCGCCGGCCCAATCTGCATCCGAATAACCTTGGAGTCCGTCCTCGCTGCTCGCGCGAAACTCGATGCCATGAGTCTTCGTACCTTGGATGTAGCGAAACACCCTCTTGAGCGCTTGCCAGTGTGTCGGACACGGATCGGCGGCAAACTGGCTGAGAACTCCCACTGCGGCTGCAAGGTCTGGTCGAGTCCCCACCATGAGGTACATCAGGCAGCCGACTGCATTCCGGTACGGCACCTTCGCCATGGACTCTTCGTGCTTGCAGCCTCCTTCGCACATGGCCTTGGTCAGCTTGAGTCCTGGGTCTTGTGGTGTCTTGACAGGGTTGCTCTTCTCCATGCTGAACTTCTCCAGGATGTCCTTCACAAACTTGGTTTGCCGCACCGACACCTTTCCAGCTGTAAGATCTTGATCAATTTCCATGCCGAGGAAGTACTTGAGCTGACCCATGTCCGTCATCTCGAATCGCTTGCTGAGTGCCTCCTTGGTCGACTTGAGCAGCTCGTCGTTGTTGCTTGCTAGGATCAAGTCGTCCACGTACAGCGCCACGAAGATCATGTCTTGGTCGTCCCGCTTGACGTAGATGCAGTGATCCGCTTCGCACTTCTTGAACCCCAGCTCCAGCATGAACTTGTCGATGGTCTGGTTCCACATCCGCGGTGACTGCTTGAGACCATACAGCGAACGCTTGAGCTTGCACACGAAGTCTGGGTGCGCCTCGTCAATAAAGCCATCCGGCTGCACCATGTAGATGTCTTCGTCCAACCACCCGTTCAGGAACGCCGTCTTGACATCCATCTGGTGCACCGTGAGGTTGTACTTGGCTGCCAGGCTGAGCAGGATCCTGATTGACGTGAACTTGGCCACCGGCGCGAAGGTCTCTTCGTAGTCGATGCCGTACTTCTGCAAAAAACCCTTGGCCACCAGTCGTGCCTTGAACCGCTCGATCTTTCCAGCCTGGTTTTCCTTGATCCGAAACACCCATCTGCAGCTGATCGCCTTGCGTCCCTTGGGCAACGGCACCAACACCCACGTCTCATTCTTGCGAAGAGAGTTGATTTCCGAATCGCACGCTTCCTTCCACTTGGCCGCGTTGCTGGATTCCATCGCCGACGTGAACGTGGTCGGCATTTCTCCCACTGAATCCACAACGAAGGCCGCGTCGAAGCCTTCTTCATTTGCGATGGCTGACAGCTCATCCAGCGCTTGTGACCGACTATGCCGCTTAGACCTTGGGATCTCCACCGCTTCCTCTAACGACCTAGTCCGCTGGTGTCGCTTGCTGCCAGGCTCGACGTATTCGTCCTGCGCAGCTTCTTCTTCCTTGGTTTCTTCTGGCTCAGACGATTCTTCTTGGTCTGTGGCATCTTCATCGCGAAGGTCCACGACCACGTCTTCACCAAAGTTGCGTCTCCCACCGTCGAAGACGTCTTCCATGAACTGCGCATCGCGGCTCACTAGCACACGACCGCTCTTGATCTCTTCAAACCGATACGCTTTCTCGTGCTCCGAGTACCCGAGAAACCGACAACGCACCGACCGAGCGTCGAACTTGGTGCGTTTCTCCTTCGGGACTGTCACATACGCATGGCAACCGAACACCTTAAGGTTGGCCAGTAGCGGTTTCTTGCCCGTCCAGACTTGGTGCGGAGACTTACCGTGGCTGGTAGCGCGTGTCGGACAGCGATTCCGAAGAAACGTCGCTGTCATCACCGCTTCACCCCAATATGACTTCGACAGTCCGGCATGCTCCAACATGCAGCGCGCACATTCCACCAACGTCCGGTTCATCCGTTCCGCCACTCCGTTCAGTTGAGGTGTGTACGGCGGTGTGAACTTCTGCACAATCCCACGCTCTCGGCAGAACTTGGCCATCTCACGAGACTTGTACTCGCCACCATTGTCACTGCGAAGTTGCTTCACACGGAGAGTTCTCACGTGACCACCCGTCTGAGTTTCGGCAAATGCCACAAATTCAGCAAATTTGGCAGCCACCTCCGACTTGTTCCGCAGCAAGTATACCACACAGAAATGCGAGTACTCGTCAATGAACGTGACGAAGTACTTCTTGCCACTGAATGTCGACGTCTTCATGGGACCGCAGACATCACTGTGGATGACTTCCAACAGTTTCTTGGCGTGGTTCGGCGACTTGGGCATGTAACTCACTCGCGTTTGCTTGCCAAGTGCACACCCATCACACAACTCCCACTGCTTCACAGCCGTCATGTTGATGCCAACTCCATAGCCCTTCTTGACGATGGCGTCTAGACCGCCATGGCCAATGTGACCAAGTCGAAGGTGCCAGAGGTACGACGTGGTGTCCCCTTTGCGATCCTTCGAACTCGACACATTGGCCTCGTCAGGCATGATCGGAGTCATGCACAGCTTGAACAGTCCCTTGCCTTCACGCGCTCCGAGCTGCCACTTGATCTTCTTCGTCTCGGCGAAGCACCCGTCGCGCTCGAACGTCACGGGCCCAACATCCTTGGTGAAACGCCCGACCGAAAATAGGTTGCGCGACAACTTGGGAATGTGCCACACCTTCGTGAGCACACCCTTCTTGATCCCGCGTGGAGTCTTCATCGACATGACAATGTCGCCACTGCCGACCGCTTGAACCACTCCGTCGTCCGCGAGATGCACGTCCACCGGAGTCATCTTCTTGTAGTTCTTCATGTACTCTTTCGAGTACGTCATGTGCTGCGTCGCACCCGAGTCGACCAGCCAAACTTCACTCGACTTGGAGGTCCCACCACCAACCGAGAACAAGTAGTCGCCGCAGTCTTCATCATCATCGGCGACGTTCGCTCGTTGCGGCCTCTGCCGCTCCGCGTTCTCACGGATCCGTACAGGACACTTGGCGATCCAATGTCCTTGTTCGCCACAATAGTGGCAGGCACTAGTCTTCTGCGCCTGCCGTCCCTTGCTCTTCCCGTTGCCACTCGTCATGAACGCTTGACCGTGCGCGGTTCCTTCAGTACCGCCACCTTGTTCCTTGCGCTTCAAGTCTTCATGCAGCAGCCGAGACGTCACGAGTTCCCATGTCAGCGAGTCGGCTCTCGACTCCAACGCCGTGATGAGGAACTGGTACGACTCACTCAGACTTGCCAGAAGCGTGATCACCAAGTCGTCCTCGCTGACCGGAGCGCCCACCGCGTCGAGCTGTTCCGCCAGCGTCTTGACCTTGTTGATGTGCTCCAGCACATCATCACCTTCGCCCATCATCGTCGTGAAGAAACGTCGACGAAGGAAGAGCTTGTTGGCCAAACTCTTCTTCTCGAAGTGTCCTTCCATTCTTGACCATGCATCATACGCATCCTTGGCCGACCGAACCAGCGGCAACTGCGAATCCTCCATCGCGAGACAGATGATCGCCAGCGCCTTGCGAGACTTCCTCTTGAACGTCGATTGGTCCAGCGCTGTAGTGCAGTGCTCCAGCTTGATCTCTCCACTTGTCACTTCCCACAGGTCGCGCTCCTCGAGCACCATGCGCATCTTGAACTTCCACGTGTGGAAGTTGGTTCCGTCGAACTTGTTGATGCGGGAGGTCGTCGTCGAGGCAGTGTCCATGGCGAAGGCGTAGTCGGAGTCTTGGGCAGGGAATACGGGGCTTGGGCTCATAACCAAAAGTCAAGGTCGTTTGAGCACTAGATGATAAAATGCAAAGTGATTGATTTAGGTCCTTAGTTCGCAAACTGTCTGCTACCTCTAAGCCTACTGGATGTCCTACCTGGATACACACTACTGGATTCCTAACTGGATACTGAGCTACCCCAGCCAATCAGCGACTGCCACGTCGACGCCCATCTTGTACCCACAATCTTGTACCCACGCACGACCGTAGCGTAAACACTTGTCCCGTAATCAGCTTCACGTAATCACGGGAATGCTTGCGGCACCACTGAGTGAAGGTCGTACCGGTATCTACCGGTACACCGCGGCAGGTCGAGGCGCCTTCTTGACAACAATTGCAAGAAGATGTAAGGGTCGGGATCTGCTAGCGGGTGATCATATTCCTCGAATGCCAGGATTTGTCTTAGTTGGGTCACGTCGGTACATGGAATGTTAAAAACTGGCTCTGGAAGCCACGGTGGAAAGAGAATCTGAGCAAGCAGAAGTCTCGGTGGAGTCAACAGAGCCGATGGTAGATCGACCTTCCTATCCTACACCTCGGGCTATCTTGAAACGACCCGAGATCTCGCAGATACAGGTAAGATCAGTGTTGATGATGGAAGATCAATCGGTGACGGAAGTAGATCCGTCGGATCCGACCCCGAACCAAAATGTAAAGACCGAGGTGACAAACCAATATATGGATCATGTAAGGGCGGATCAGAAGGCGGAGGATTTGGATCTAAGTATAGGAGGATTGGTGAAAGAGATCTACCCGGACAGCGGCCCCGATACAGGAGACGTCAGCAGAAAGCGGGACGATCCCATACAGATGTCATCTGTGGACCCTCATCCAGTCGCCCAAGTGCCGATCATGAAGTACAGGGACCGGCCGATCCCTCCGATATGAAGCCGGATCCGGATGTCCACTACCACGAAGCCAACGATCTGATGTAGATCAAGAAATGGCGACCCTCCCAGAAATCAACCCCACCACGGATGAGGTGAAGATCGAGGATATTCAAGCAGGAGATCCGGGGATCCAGGCAACTGCGGAGATCGAACGATTACGCCAGAGGATCTGGAAATACCGACATCTTCTCATCGTGAAGAAGGGTATGGATCTTGGACGAGGAGAAGGGAAGAGAGAGTCACCACTCGGAGCTTGACCGGAGCGAGGACAGTAGACCACTTGAGCGGAAGAAGGAAGATTCGAAAGTGATTGATTGAGGTCTTTAGCTCGCAAGACTACTTGCTATCTCTAGACCTACCGGATACACACTACTTGATTCTTTTCTGGATACTGAGTTACTACAGCCAATCAGAGAGCGCCACGTCGCTTCCCCATCTTGTACCTACAATCTTGTACCTACATGTAGCGTAATCGACGGTGGCGTAATCACTGATGGCGTAATCAACGTGGGATCGCATTGGACCGGTTCGGGTTAACCGGTTCACGGTCAATAACCGTTATCAAACCGGTTACCCTCAATACGCCCTCTCAATGCGAAGTCCCATGAATGCCGAGAGCAGCCGTCAGATCCATGTGGCGAGGTCCCGGGAGCGCTTTCGTCATGATGTCCGCCAACATCACAGAAGTCTCGCAATACTCGAGCTTCACTTCACCACGCTTGACCTCGTCGCGGATATGATGGTACTTGATGTCGATGTGCTTGGCACGACCGTGGTTCACTGGGTTCTTGGTCATCTTGATACACGACTGATTGTCTTCGCGGATCTTGAGCTCGGGTCCAGTCTCGTTAGCGGCCACCAAAATCTCGCACAGCAGGCGATGAATCCACTTGCCTTCTTGGATCGCCAGACTGAGCGCAATGTATTCCGCCTCGCTCGTAGACAGCGAAACACTTGACTGCTTCTTGCTTCCCCAGCTCACTGGTGCACCCATGAGCATGAACGTGTAGCCTGAAGTCGACTTGCGGTCCGCGAGGTCACCAGCCCAGTCCGCGTCCGAATATCCACGAAAGTCGACCTTGTCACCCGGCTTGAAACAGATTCCATGCGACTTGGTGCCTTGCAGGTAGCGAAAGATGCGCTTGACCGCAACCCAGTGTTCTTCTTGGGGGTTCTCCATGAAGCGCGACACATACCCAACTGCAAACGCAATGTCTGGGCGAGTGGCAGTCATCAAGTGCATGAGAGCACCAACTGCTTCGCGAAATGGAGCATTCACCTTGGTCGCTGCGTCGCTTGGAACAAGTCGAGTACTCATGTCCACCGGACTCACCACAGCCTTGCACTCATCCATACCGAAGCGTTTCAGGATGTCGTCCACGTAGCGTCGTTGGCACATCGTCACGCTGCCGTCCGGGCCATCAACCAACTCAATCCCCAACACGAACGCACACTTGCCGCTGTCGGTCATCTCGAATCGTGTCTTAAGGTCACTCTTGGTGCGTGCTATCAGCTCGGCTGAACTTCCGGTCACCAACACGTCGTCCACGTAGACCAGCACGAGCACACAGTGGCCATCGACAACCTTGATGTAGAGACACGGGTCGAAGGCAGAAACTTGAAAGCCGATAGAGCACACGAACTCGTCAAAGGTCTCGTTCCATACGCGCGAAGCTTGTTTGAGACCATAGATGGCCTTCACCAATTCCAGGCAGTCGAAATCGCCATCTAGCTCGACGCCTTCTGGAACCACGCAGAACACCAGTTCCTTCATCACACCGTACAGGAATGCAGTCACCACGTCCAGTTGATCGAGGGGCCAACCGAAGTACTTGGCTAGAGCGATCACCATGCGCAGTGTCACGTACTTGACCACGGGTGAGAACGTCTCGGTGTAGTCGATGCCATACTTCTGCTTGAAACCCTTGGCACGAGGCGCGCCTTGTACTTCTCGATGGATCCGTCCGCTTTGCGCTTGATCTTGAACACCCACTTGGTGCCAATGGCGCGTTGTCCGTTGGGCAACTTGGCAGCACGAAACACACCACGAAGTCGCATCGACTTGAGCTCGGCACGTATTGCCTTACGCCAGTGCACTTGGTCCGGACCATTTACCGCTTCTTGGAATGTCGATGGCTCCGATAAATCCACAGTTGCTTCGACTGCGTTAGCACTTGCACGCAAAACACAGGAGGTGTCGACTCGTCATCTTGGTCGCCAGATTTTTCTTCTTCGTCAGGGTTCACTCGGTTCGGCGCACTTGCTTCCTCTAGTCCAACTCGGTGACGGACAGTGCGAGCCTTCTCCACAACATCATCTTCGTCACTTGAACGACTCTTGCGCTTCCCCGCCTGCTTGTAGTCCGTTTGCGGAGGGCCATTATCATCGATGTCGAGGGAGGCGAAGTCCAGCGCAGTATCATCGACATCTTCGTCGGAAATCGGCTGTGCAAGTCCAAAGGTCGATTCATCGAAGTTGACATCGCGACTGATTACCACCTTCCCGCCTCGATGTCATAAACTCGATACGCCTTCGGCACTTCTTCATAACCAGGAAAATACCTTCACGAGCCTTGGGGTCCCACTTGAGTCGCTTCTCTCTTGGCGTCAAAATGAACGCCCGCAGCCGAAGATCCGCATGTGCTTCACACTCGGCTTGGACTTATACACGATCTCGAACGGAGTTTTGTCCGGCGACTTCGGAGACGGCAGACGATTCTTGATGTAGATGGCCGTCATCGCCGCCTCAGCCCAGAAACACTTGTCCAAGCCAGCGTAGTGGAGCATGCTGCGGCCAATAGTCACGATTGTTCGGTTGGCGCGCTCAGCAGTCGCGTTGGTCTGGTGCGCATACCGAACCGTAGGCTGGACTTCGATGCCGTGATCTTCGTAGAAAGCCTTGAGCGAGTTGGTCGCGAACTCCTTGGCTCCGTCATGCCGCACGAATTTCACCTTGGCATCGAATTGCCTCTCCACCTTGGTGATGAACTTGCGCAGACAGCCTTCACTCTCCGACTTGGCACGCAGACAGAATCCCGACATGCAGCTACTTGCTTCATCTGTGATGAGCAGTAAGTAACGGCTGCCACCCAGCGATCTTCTTCCATGGGTCCACAAATGTCGAAGTGGAGGAACTCGAATGGCTTGTACTTGGTTTTGTTCGGGTTGCTCGGGAATGGTTTTTGGACCATCTTTCCTTGTTGGCAACCGCGACACATACTTGATCCACTCGACTTCGAGGGTACCTTCGCGTCCTTGATCATGTTGTTGTTGACCATCTTGCGAAGTACCTCAACCGAGAGCGTGACCCATTCGCGCGTGTAAGTCGACAGTCTTTCCTCCTGTCACCGCATTCGCCGATCGCTGAGGCGTGTGAAGCCAGTAGAGTCCGTCCACGAGATCCGCCGTTGCCACCACTTGCTTCGAGCCCTTGCGCGCAACGTGCATCTTGTTGCCATCGAACACCACTTGAAATTGCCACTTGCATCTTGTTGATCTGTGGCACTGACAGAAGATTCTTGCTCATGCTCGGCACGTACAGCGCGTCCTTGATCTCGATGTCGTGCTCGTTGCCGTTGGGTAGAAACCACTCGTTGCACGATGGTCCCCACACCCTTGATCGCGGCCTTGTTGCCGTCAGCCACCGAAAGTTCATCTTCATCTTGCTCATTCAGCATGGTGAACTTGGCCTGTCGTTGCAGATGTGGTGCGTTGCGCCGCTGTCGACCGCCCACATCACGGACACATTCTTGCCCGTCGAAATTCCACACTCCAGAGAAACTGCAAATGCCACTCGATCGTAGTCGTAGTCGTAGTCATAGCCGTCACTGCCGTTTCTCCATTGGATGTTGTTGGCCCCGCGTCCACGGTCATTGTTGTTGCCGCCGCGTCTTGGGCCCCGATTCTCATCCTTCTGCTTGGTCCAGCACTTGTCAATCACGTGCCCCAATTTCCCACAGTACGTGTGCATTGACGAGATTCGCGGTCGGTGTTGAACGCCTTGGCCGCATCTTCTCATCTTCACGTCGCCGTATCTCGCGCTGCCTCTTGATATGCTCGTTCGTGAGCACCTTCACAACGTCTTGCGATCGCAGCTCTGCGTTGCTCATCTCCAAGTTTAGCACGACGTTCTCGTAGCTCTTGGGGGACTGCGCAGCAAACAGATCGCCACGTCCTCGTCCTCCATCTTGGCGCCGATGCTGCTGAGTTGGCGCTGATGTTGAGAACTTCATTGCAATGATGAAGCACATTGCCGCCTTCGCCATCTCCATGCTGAAGAGCTGTCGCTTCAGGTAGATGCGACCAGCCTTCTGCGATCCTCCGTACAGCGTCCTCAGGCGCGACCACGCCACCCACGCTTCCTCGCAGTTGTCCACCACGTGATGGTAGTCCCGCGTCCATGTGGAGCAGCATCAGTCGAACGCGATTGTTGCTCGATGTGACGTAGTCGTCCTTGGCCCGAGTGTCCGCGAAGGTCGGAGTCGTCTCACGGTTCACGACATGCCACACCGACTTGGTCAGGAACACGCCAGCATGTAGCGGTTCCACGTCGCGTAATTGTCGCCGTTGAATTTGTCGATGGAGACCTTGGTGGAGACGTCTTGGGCAGAGGACATGGTGCTTGGGCTCATAACCTGAAGAGGGTTATGGATCTTGGACGAAGAGAAGGGAAGAGAGAGTCACCACTCGGAGCTTGACCGGAGCGAGGACAGTAGTAGACCACTTGAGGGGAAGAAGGAAGATTCGAAAGTGATTGATTGAGGTCTTTAGCTCGCAAGACTACTTGCTATCTCTAGACCTACCGGATACACACTACTTGATTCTTTTCTGGATACTGAGTTACTACAGCCAATCAGAGAGCCCACGTCGCTTCCCCATATTGTACCTACAATAATCTTGTACCTACATGTAGCGTAATCGACGGGTGGCGTAATCACTGATGGCGTAATCAACGTGGGATCGCATTGGACCGGTTCGGGTAACCGTTCACGGTCAATAACCGTTATCAAACCGGTTACCCTCAATAATCGGGAAGGGAAATGCGTTACCACCGGCCGC
>VOQZ01001061.1:0-192748 GCA_008079305.1 Phytophthora palmivora | reverse complement strand
GGGTATGGATCTTGGACGAAGAGAAGGGAAGGAGAGTCACCACTCGGAGCTTGACCGGAGCGAGGACAGTAGACCACTTGAGCGGAAGAAGAAGATTCGAAAGTGATTGATTGAGGTCTTTAGCTCGCAAGACTACTTGCTATCTCTAAACCTACTGGATACACACTACTTGATTCTTTTCTGGATACTGAGTTACTACAGCCAATCAGAGAGCGCCACGTCGCTTCCCCATCTTGTACCTACAATCCTGTACCTACATGTAGCGTAATCGACGGTGGCGTAATCACTGATGGCGTAATCAACGTGGGGTCGCATTGGACCGGTTCGGGTTAACCGGTTCACAGTTAATAACCGTTATCAAACCGGTTACCCTCAATACGCCCTCTCAATGCGAAGTCCCATGAATGCCGAGAGCAGCCGTCAGATCCATGTGGCGAGGTCCCGGGAGCGCCTTCGTCATGATGTCCGCCAGCATCACAGAAGTCTCGCAATACTCAAGCTTCACTTCACCACGCTTGACCTCGTCGCGGATATGATGGTACTTGATGTCGATGTGCTTGGCGCGACCGTGGTTCACTGGGTTCTTGGTCATCTTGATACACGACTGATTGTCTTCGCGGATCTTGAGCTCGGGTCCAGTCTCCTTAGCGGCCACCAAAATCTCGCACAGCAGGCGATGAATCCACTTGCCTTCTTGGATCGCCAGACTGAGCGCAATGTATTCCGCCTCGCTCGTAGACAGCGAAACACTTGACTGCTTCTTGCTTCCCCAGCTCACTGGTGCACCCATCAGCATGAACGTGTAGCCTGAAGTCGACTTGCGGTCCGCGAGGTCTCCAGCCCAGTCCGCGTCCGAATATCCACGAAAGTCGACCTTGTCACCTGGCTTGAAACAAATTCCATGCGACTTGGTGCCTTGCAGGTAGCGAAAGATGCGCTTGACCGCAACCCAGTGTTCTTCTTGGGGGTTCTCCATGAAGCGCGACACATACCCAACTGCAAAAGCAATGTCTGGGCGAGTGGCAGTCATCAAGTGCATGAGAGCACCAACTGCTTCGCGAAACGGAGCATTCACCTTGGTTGCTGCGTCGCTTGGAACAAGTCGAGTACTCATGTCCACCGGACTCACCACAGCCTTGCACTCATCCATACCGAAGCGTTTCAGGATGTCGTCCACGTAGCGTCGTTGGCACATCGTCATGCTGCCGTCCGGACCATCCACCAACTCAATCCCCAACACGAACGCACACTTGCCGCTGTCGGTCATCTCGAATCGTGTCTTAAGGTCACTCTTGGTGCGTGCTATCAGCTCGGCTGAACTTCCGGTCACCAACACGTCGTCCACGTAGACCAGCACGAGCACACAGTGGCCATCGACAACCTTGATGTAGAGACACGGGTCGAAGGCAGAAACTTGAAAGCCGATAGAGCACACGAACTCGTCAAACGTCTCGTTCCATACGCGCGAAGCTTGTTTGAGACCGTAGATGGCCTTCACCAATTCCAGGCAGTCGAAATCGCCATCCAGCTCGACGCCTTCTGGAACCACGCAGAATACCAGCTCCTTCATCACACCGTACAGGAATGCAGTCACCACGTCCAGTTGATCGAGGGGCCAACCAAAGTACTTGGCTAGAGCGATCACCATGCGCAGCGTCACGTACTTGACCACGGGTGAGAACGTCTCAGTGTAGTCGATGCCATACTTCTGCTTGAAACCCTTGGCCACGAGGCGTGCCTTGTACTTCTCGATAGATCCATCCGCTTTGCGCTTGATCTTGAACACCCACTTGGTGCCAATGGCGCGTTGTCCGTTGGGCAACTTGGCAGCACGAAACACGCCACGAAGTCGCATCGACTTGAGCTCGGCACGAACTGCCTTGCGCCAGTGCACTTGGTCCGGGCCATTTACGGCTTCTTGGAATGTCGATGGCTCTGATAAATCCACAGTTGCTTCGACTGCGTTAGCACTTGCACGCCAAAACACAGGGGGTGTCGACTCGTCATCTTGGCCGCCAGATTTTTCTTCTTCGTCAGGGTCCACTCGGTTCGGCGCACTTGCTTCCTCCGGTCCAACTCGGTGGCGGACAGTTCGAGGCCTTCTTCCAACGTCATCTTCGTCACTTGAACGGCTCTTGCGCTTCCCCGCCTGCTTGTAGTCCGTTTGCGGAGGGCCATTATCATCGATGTCGAGGGAGGCGAAGTCCAGCGCAGTATCATCGACATCTTCGTCGGAAATCGGCTGTGCAAGTCCAAAGGTCGATTCATCGAAGTTGACATCGCGACTGATTACCACCTTCCCCGCCTCGATGTCATAAACTCGATACGCCTTCGACACTTCTTCATAACCCAAGAAAATACCTTCACGAGCCTTGGGATCCCACTTGAGTCGCTTCTCTCTTGGCGTCAAAATGAACGTCCGGCAGCCGAAGATCCGCATGTGCTTCACACTCAGCTTGGACTTGTACACGATCTCGAACGGAGTTTTGTCCGGCGACTTCGGAGACGGCAGACGATTCTTGATGTAGATGGCCGTCATCGCCGCCTCAGCCCAGAAACACTTGTCCAAGCCAGCGTAGTGGAGCATGCTGCGGCCAATAGTCACGATTGTTCGGTTGGCGCGCTCAGCAGTCGCATTGGTCTGGTGCGCATACCGAACCGTAGGCTGGACTTCGATGCCGTGATCTTCGTAGAAAGCCTTCAGCGAGTTGGTCGCGAACTCCTTGGCTCCGTCATGCCGCACGAATTTCACCTTGGCATCGAATTGCCTCTCCACCTTGGTGATGAACTTGCGCAGACAGCCTTCACTTTCCGACTTGGCTCGCAGACAGAATCCCGACATGCAGCCACTTGCTTCATCCGTGATGAGCAGTAAGTAACGGCTGCCACCCAGCGACTCTTCTTCCATGGGTCCACAAATGTCGAAGTGGAGGAACTCGAATGGCTTGTACTTGGTTTTGTTCGGGTTGCTCGGGAATGGTTTTTGGACCATCTTTCCTTGTTGGCAACCGCAACACATGCTTGATCCACTCGACTTCGAGGGTACCTTCGCGTCCTTGATCATGTTGTTGTTGACCATCTTGCGAAGTACCTCAACCGGAGCGTGACCCATTCGCGCGTGTAAGTCGACAGTCTTTCCTCCTGTCACCGCATTCGCCGATCGCTGAGGCGTGTGAAGCCAGTAGAGTCCGTCCACGAGGTCCGCCGTTGCCACGACTTGCTTCGAGCCCTTGCGCGCAACGTGCATCTTGTTGCCGTCGAACACCACTTGAAATTTGCCACTCTTGTTGATCTGTGGCACTGACAGAAGATTCTTGCTCATGCTCGGCACATAGAGCGCGTCCTTGATCTCGATGTCGTGCTCGTCGCCGTTGGGTAGAACCACTCGTTGCACGATGGTCCCCACACCCTTGATCGCGGCCTTGTTGCCGTCAGCCACCGAAAGTTCACCTTCATCTTGCTCATTCAGCGTGGTGAACTTGTCCTTGTCGTTGCAGATGTGGTGCGTTGCGCCGCTGTCGACCGCCCACATCCCGGACACATTCTTGCCCGTCGAAATTCCACACTCCAGAGAAACTGCAAATGCCACTCGATCGTAGTCGTAGTCGTAGTCATAGCCGTCACTGCCGTTTCTCCATTGGATGTTGTTGGCCCCGCGTCCACGGCCATTGTTGTTGCCGCCGCGTCTTGGGCCCCGATTCTCATCCTTCTGCTTGGTCCAGCACTTGTCAATCACATGCCCCAATTTCCACAGTACGTGCATTGACGAGATTCGCGGTCGGTGTTGAACGCCTTGGCCGCGTTCTCCATCTTCACCGTCGCCGTCTTCTCGCCTTGCCTCTTGATATGCTCGTTCGTGAGCACCTTCACAACGTCTTGCGATCGCAGCTCTGCGTTGCTCATCTCCAAGTTTAGCACGACGTTCTCGTAGCTCTTGGGGAGACTGCGCAGCAAACAGATCGCCACGTCCTCGTCCTCCATCTTGGCGCCGATGCTGCTGAGCTTGGCGCTGATGTTGAGAACTTCATTGCAATGATGAAGCACATTGCCGCCTTCCGCCATCTCCATGCTGAAAAGCTGTCGCTTCAGGTAGATGCGACCAGCCTTCTGCGATCCTCCGTACAGCGTCCTCAGGCGCGACCACGCTACCCACGCTTCCTCGCAGTTGTCCACCACGTGATGGTAGTCCGCGTCCATGTGGAGCAGCATCAGTCCGAACGCGATGTTGCTCGACTTGACGTAGTCGTCCTTGGCCCGAGTGTCCGCGAAGGTCGGAGTCGTCTCACGGTTCACGACATGCCACACCGACTTGGTCAGGAACACGCCACGCATGTAGCGGTTCCACGTCGCGTAGTTGTCGCCGTTGAACTTGTCGATGGAGACCTTGGTGGAGACGTCTTGGGCAGAGGACATGGTACTTGGGCTCATAACCTGATAAAGGGGTATGGATCTTGGACGAAGAGAAGGGAAGGGAGAGTCACCACTCGGAGCTTGACCGGAGCGAGGACAGTAGACCACTTGAGCGGAAGAAGGAAGATTCGAAAGTGATTGATTGAGGTCTTTAGCTCGCAAGACTACTTGCTATCTCTAAACCTACTGGATACACACTACTTGATTCTTTTCTGGATACTGAGTTACTACAGCCAATCAGAGAGCGCCACGTCGCTTCCCCATCTTGTACCTACAATCCTGTACCTACATGTAGCGTAATCGACGGTGGCGTAATCACTGATGGCGTAATCAACGTGGGGTCGCATTGGACCGGTTCGGGTTAACCGGTTCACAGTTAATAACCGTTATCAAACCGGTTACCCTCAATAGTGCGTTAAAGGAGAAGAAGAGATCCTAGGGGTGATTGCGGCTAGTATCACGCCCAGATCCATGGTGGATGAAGCGTTGATCCAGATCTCGCCCAAGAAAGAGCCACGACGGAAGATCCAAGCTCCGATCCCTGTGATCCAAGCGGATGAGGAGCTGTATGTTGTCAGTTTCGATGGATCAGCCCGCGTGAAGCGTGGAGGTGGCGCATACAGTGCGATCTTGTGGAAGTTGCCTGAATGGACGGTGATCCAGGCCAGATCGGCCTATGCGGAAGATCTTACCGTCAATGAAGCTGAATATCATGGGTTGTTACTATGTCTGGATCTGTTGAGTACCGTGGATCGCAAACGAGTGGTGTTCTGCGGCGACTCTAATCTGGTGATCCGACAAGTCAGGGGTGAGATCGAGTGTAAGGCACCCGGTCTGACCTTACTCAAGCAAAGGGCTTTAGATCGTCTGAGGGACTGGCCAGATCACGAACTTGTGCATGTGAAACGAGATTGGAACGGCAGTGCGGACAGTTTGGCTAGTGCAGCGCTACAGCGACAAGGTGGAGTGAAGATCGAGTCGGATGAGGGTAAGCAGGATCTGATCACGTTGAACCGATTGGATGAGGTATTGGTAGTCAAGAGGACGGATCAAGCAGCCCAGATCACGGCGGTAGTGACACGATCAGGCTCGCGATCTACGACACAGACGACTTCAGATCCTCACTCATTACGGAAAGAAGTGATTGGGGATCTCAGGATCGATCGGATCCGACAAACCCAAGACGAGGAGGCGTGGATCTCGGGATTGAAGAAGTATCTGAATGGAGATCTACAAGATCTGACTCAGCAAGAAGCCAAATCATATGCTAATCTGGCAGCCGATTATGATTTGGATCACCATGATCTACTGTTCTACTGTCCCTCCACGAGACCGACGGATGCAGATCGAGACAAGCTGATGCGACTAGTGATCCCAGAAACTCTATATCAGGACATACTACATCACTACCATGTGAGTCTAGAAGGTGGACATCAAGGGATCGGCCGAACTTATCAGCGGATCCGGGATCACTTCCATTGGAGAGGTCTGTATAAGAGCATCCAAAGATACGTGGGTGAGTGTGTGGATTGTGAGACCGGCAAAAGTAAACCTCGGATCCAAGGAGAGTCGCCAGGTAACCTTCAGGCAACGTATCCTTTCCAGATCATAGCTATGGATCACATCCCGTCGCTACCCAGATCGCACAAAGGGAATACAGAATTATTGATCTTCGAAGATCTATTCACTGGATATGTGATCGCGAAAGCCAGCTCATCAAGGACTGCTCAGACTGTCGCCGAACCATACGAGGAATGTGTCTTCCGAAGATTTGGGGCCAGCGAAGCGATAAGGCATGATCGTGAACCAGGATTTATGTCTGATTTTTTCCGAGCGTTTAATAAGATCTTGGGTCAGCGTCAACGTGCCACGATGGCATATCGGCCCCAGGCTAACGGATCTGCAGAACGTATGGTCCAAACCACAACTCGAGCGATTAAGATGTATGTGCAGGATCTGGATCAACGAGATTGGGACGAGTATGCCGAGAGGATTACTTTCGCGATTAATACCGCACATGATCGGATCCGAGGAGAAACACCCTTTTATATAGTACATGGGTGGGATCCTAGATCCACCTTGGAAGCGGTGATCCCGGTGGGAAGTACGCGAAGACATGATCGAGATCCACGGCGGTGGAGGTATCAGATCCAGCGGTATTATCAACAGGTTCGGGAACAGGTCAACCAACGGCTGCGGGAGGCAATCTCAGATCGAGCGGATCTACACAATCAGGAGATCCGCCCGCATCAGATCGAGGTCGGATCTTGAGTGTGGCTATATCTGGATCGAGTGAAGGAGGGATATGCTAAGAAGTTAGCACACTTGTGGCACGGACCATTTCGGATTGTAGAGAAAGTTGGCAAATATGCGGTGAAGGTGGAGATCGCCGGATCCGGATATCACATTTTCCCTATGGTACATGTGAACAAGTTGAAGCTAGTGAAAGAATATCCAGATCGACCACTAATGCGACTCAATGTGGAAAGTCAAGATCGTCTGGATTTTGATGAAGATCTATTACCAGGGGATAGCTGGATCCAAGATCGCGATCCCGATGAGTATGAAGTGGAGAAGATCACAGATATGAGATCAGGGAGAAGAACGAGATATGGACGGATCTACCGAGAATTCCTCGTATATTGGCGAGGATACGATGATCCGACTTGGGTGGATGAAGCAGATCTCAACTGTGGCGCTCTGCTGCATGAGTTCCTGCGAGATCGCACGAATCACAATCGATTCGGTGTGATGCAATCTCACGAGGAATCGTGAGGTCGCAATCAACGACAACAAGCTGGTTGTTGTCGTGGTGAAGTCGGTTGAAGGATCTACATGAAGGATGTAGATCGGAGGAAGGGGCATGCATATATACATGTGAAATGCGACGATAATGGAAGATCAAGTCTCGAGATCCAGAGATCCTAGCGGATCGAGGTAGATCACGACTCTATGAGAATGGATCGAGGTAAACGGGAAGTATACAAGCCAAGATCATCGAACATATATTGAGGGATGTTATGGAAGGAGACAAATCACTTAAGAGAGCTAGTCATTACGGTCTAGCTACTGGTCGGTGGTTGCGCTACTTGGAGACCGAAGAACTTACGATCCAGACGAGGGAGATGGCGCGCTGGGTGATCCGCGGTGTGATCCCGATAGTGGTTGCGCCAGGGATCTGCTGTGTCAGCCTCGGCTAACGCCTCCAGCAGATCGGCGGGTTCCCGGCGATCAAGCTGAGGATCGGCCAGATTAGCACGTCTGGTCTCGATCCCGGGATACCAAGCCACCTCATCAGTCCGCTTTGGGAAGTGGAGGAAGAATGGATCCAAGAGTAGATCCAGATCACACCACCCCTCGATCATAGCCTGGATCAACGTGAGCAATATGCGCTTCCATCGATTTCCGGCGTGTGATCTGCGGTTATTGCGCTGCTTGGCGAAGGATCCCAGCCATGGCGACTGTGCGATCATAGCAGCGGTGATCGGGAATTTATGTGTCGACTCCCAGTACGCGATCAGCTCGGAAGCTTCGAAGTCACGGTACTGTCGGAGGAAGATCCCGAGTCGACCACCAACATCGGCCTCGAAAGAGATCGGGGGCAGGGTGTTTCGGATCACCCGCCATGGCTCCGCCGCTTGCAAGGCCTTAACATTGGCCTCCGTGATCAGATGACCACAGAACGCAGGAGCAGTTGGAGAGGTGAAGATCGTCGGCCGGTGAGGGAAGATCCAGTCGGGCCGAAATGGTAAGATCGGGAACAGGAAGTTCACGGTCATGGCGATCAAGGTTTGATTTGCCAACCGGGACTCGATCCACGGATCTATGTCGGCGGCAGCCATAACTCGGACAATCCGCCGACCGGGGATACACCGACCCTCAGGGAATGGAACCTGAGGGACGAAGGTGATCCGAGGAGGCCGACGTCCAGGGGGCGGATTGGCCGGGCCAGATCCGCCTGTGGGGCCGGATCCGTTGCCCTGATCTCCGGATCCAGCATCAGAGTTCGAATCGCCGGATCCACCAGGAGATCCGCCGGATCCGGCTGCAGATCGGCGTTGGGGAGACGCATGATCTCGACGGCGGGCTTCAGATCGGGATTGGGAAATGGCCATCAATGTTTGAGCCTCATAGAGGTCATCGGCCACTTCCGCGTTCTCCTCCTCCTCCTCCTCCTCATCGGATCCGGATCCAACCTCAATCACCTCGCCGGATGATTGACTAGGTCCAGCACCTTTGGAGGGCGGAGTTGAGGCTTGATCTGGGGAAGGCGATCTTCCTCCGGTAGATCCTCCACCCAGATCAAACTCGGATTCGTCCTCTTCATCCATGGACTCATCCTCCGCCTCGAGAGGAACGGATCGCTTCTTCTGAGGCCGCGAAGGGGAAGGCGAGTTGGATCTGCTGCGAGATCGCTTTGATTTGGAGGCATCAGCACCCTGATCCTCACTGCCCGAAGTCTCCGCAGAAGGAGAGCGTGGGATCCCTCCCGCGGGCTGATCCGTGTCGGATCCAGGATCCAGACGCAATTGGGTCTGAGGAGGAGGCGCCCCGATTGTGGCCGAGATGGATGTGAGGCGTTGGAAGGCAGCAGTATATTCGTGACGGAGGGCATCCCGTTCACGGACCACTTTGCCCAGATCTCGAGAAAGCGTACGGATCTGAGCCTGATTCTCAGTGATGGTACGTTCCCGATCGGCATAGGCCTTCTGGGCCACTTCGACATCATGGCGCGCGCGGGTCAAATCACCCTCCAGCGTCCGCAGCTGGGTCATATCTGAAGCCGATCTGGCCCGATGGGCTGCCAGATCCGACTGCAATAACCCCAAAGTCCGCTGCGCTGATAGGATCTCGGCATCCCGCGCACGGATCTGATCGTGTAGAGAGTCGCGCTCTCGGGTGATCTGATCAAGATCGGCTTGGGTGGGGCCCCCGGGTGGAAGATTCGCCTGTGGGGACTGCGGATCAGGACCCGAAGACCCGCGATCCGCGCGATCGGAGCGAGATAAGAGCAGCTCTGCCTCGACCCAATCCAGGTCTGATCGAGTCCGGCGCAAACTCTCCTCGGTCGCGGACAATGCAGATTCCGCATCCTCCCGGCTCCGATCCAGATCGTGATTGATCTGCTGGAGATCCAAGATCTCTCCGCCGGCTTGGGTCATCTCAGACGTGAGATGACGGATTGTGGACTCCAGACGGCCTCGATCTTGGCCCAGATCATCGATGTGGGCTTCCAGTTGGTGGATCTCGTCGGACCGACGATCGAGATCTCGGTTGAGATCGGCGATCTGGGCTTCCAGGGCCGAGATCTCGGATGCAGGCTGAGGCGGCTCCAAACCGATAATGCGATCGGATTCCAGGGAGGATTGGAGGGCATCACGCTCCTCTCGGAGGCGATGAACTTCAGCCCGATAATGCCCGATCTCCCGACCTTGGGTAGCGCACATCATCTCGAGCGACTCGAGAGAGCAAACATGCTCACGATTTTGATCCGCGGCCTCATCGGTCCGGCGGGTGGCCAGCCGTAGATCGTCGCTCAAACGCAACACTCGACGACGCAAGGCGACCACAGATCGACGCAGATCTTCAGGTGAACCCCCAGTGGGCCCACTGATCTCGGATCGAGATGAAGGAGGATCGTGGCGGCCAGATCCATGTTGTGATCCATCGTGACCGTGATCTGACATAGTTGATTGAAGAGGTGAAGAGACTTGGGCTTGGCAAGGTGATTTGCAGAATGGACGCAGTGAAGTTGTTGTGCAACCACAACTGACGATCAGGAGGCGGCTGTGGTGAAGTGGATTGAAAGATTTGGCATTGGAGTATCCAGGAAAGATCCGATTTGGACGTGATCGGACCTGACGTGATGTGATTGGAGTAGATGACGAGCTGATGTGGGTGGATCCGGTGGTGGATCCAGTTGACGGATAAGATTGATGGAGATTAGTGACACCTTGAGCGGGACGTGATAGATGTATTGACATACGATCTATACATGTATCCAGATCCGAAGAGCTGGGAAGATCTCGTATGGATATGGATGATGTGGGACTTGCGTGGTTGTAATATGGGTGCAACAGTATGTCTATATAATCTGTGGAAACTGGTGATCTAAGCCTAGATGTCCAGATCTAGGCTATAATCTATATCCGTGAAGACCAGATCGGTTCACATATGTGGGTCTATTCGAGGAATGTGGATCAAGGCTCATTGAACCTAGATCCATAGGCGGATCCGAGTGATCCGGGATCTAGGGATATTATGGCAAAGATGAACGATGATTGGGGGATTAACGGCATGGAATAAGCTCGGATATGTTATAATTATGATTATCACGAAGTATTGTCACCGGATCATGCATGGAAACCCCTGATCAACAAGATCAAGGAGATCTAGCTGACCTGAGATGGGATCAGCATGATCTAGCCTTAATAAGGCATGATCTGACTCGGGAGACGTGTGATCTGGACATTACGGTGGATGATTACGATATTGGAGAAAGGAGCAGTCCAGATCACGATATTGCGACTAGTGATCTAATGTTTATGGTTCAGATCCAAGGTGATCTGCAAAGATGTCGACTGCCAGGATGGTGAGGACAAGAAAGGACAAGGATCAGGATAGCGTAATCAGTCGATGTGTCGTTAAGGATAGGATACAGGATGGGATAGGTCTAAACATTAAATCAGAACCGAATTTGCATCGTACGACACAAGTGCTTCGCTAACGCGCCTGGAAACGGGAACTACATTGGCCCTACGGTATTAATAGCGATTTAGGTGTATAGATCTAGGGTGGTTGATAATATCTAGATAATATATTGGCTAGATCCAACCTCCTAGTATCTTACCCTAAGTGCAGATCCAAGATCCCGGTATTAATTGCTTAGCCGGCAGATCTTCGGTTTCTCAACGATCAAGATCGCGCTATAGGAAGCGCCAAGCAATCAAAGGACCCCGCGTAAAGGGAAATCTACTACAAAGGAACTACTACAAGGCCGGATCCAGATCTAGGCTGCCGGATCTAAGCTCGATCTAATCGCTTAGACTCCGGATCTACTACTGGCGAGTGGTGTGAAGACTTCCACGCTACTCTACGACCCCAACGTCACGCCAAGACGTTCAACTAACACCGATCGAGCAACTTAGCAGTCACCAAGGGAGGAAGATCCAGCCCAACCGACGGGTACACAAGGTGAGCAAGTTCAGCAGATCACGGATCATCGGAGGACCCCCTTCGTTAGTCGGTGTCCGGGCATTGGTGGGAAGTTGGATCTAGCGATCTCGCTGATTTTGCTGATCCCGCTACACCACAGGGGCGCGCACAGTCACGTACGACGGCTTGCATGAAGCTCTACGCGTTTGTCTTGCCGAAGTAGGCATTCATGACTTAAGCAACCAGCACAGCTTCTCCAGACACAATGAATCCAGCAGCTTCCGATGAACGTACAGTAATGCCTAACTTCTATTGGGCTGGAAGGTTTCGTAGAGTCCCTCCCGATTTTGCTCTCCCTAAGTGCTCGGTTGCTCACTTGTGGACGCTGTGGCGGTGCGGGAACGCTGAAAAGCAGGTGCCGCCTCTGCATCTTCTTGAAACTGCTGACCTACCAAACCGAAACTGTGACGGGGTCACACGAGCACCTTGCTTGAGGAAGCGTGCTATTAAGAGTATACAAACTCTAAGTGAACGGCAGTTCACTAGTCCCTGGTCTGGGGGGACTTAATAGCCAGTTTTGAGTAGATTTTAGACTGATTTATTTATAGTTAATTAGGTTCATTTGGCCTGTAATACAAACTCCTAATTAACTATACTTTAAGCTAATTATGCATATAAAAGGTAGGTTTAAAACTATTGGTTGGCCCTCAGCCACCGAACCTACGTGGCAGTAGTGTGGCCCACACCACAGTGTGGCTCACACAACTCCATCAGAGTATTAAAACAAATACTCACAGAAGTATATCAACTTCTAAAGGCGGTACCCTTTCTGGGGTACCCCTTTCATGTAACCCCGTTACATCCTCCCCCACTTAGGTTGGAAACACCCCCAACCAATGAGGAGCTAGGAGGAGAGCTCCGCTCTCTTTCCTGTCCTTGTCGATACCCATCGACGAGCCACCGTTGTGGCTTTAAGGCTTTCATTCAGCCTTTTCGCGCGTTCAAGACACCAGAGGTTTCCACGTCAACCTCCCGAGATGCCTAAGAAGGCAAGCACCCGCGGCGCTTCGGCGCCTTCCAAGTCTAAGACCGCGAGGTCGAAGACTGCTAAGGCCAAGTCGAAAGACAAGGCCGCTTCGCGCAAGGAAGTCCGCAAGGCGGCTTCCGAGGCAGCCAGCAAGCGCACCGCTGCTGCTGCCAAGCAAGGAGGGAGTCCGCGACGCAGTCGCTCGCGCTCCCTATCACCCGACGATAGGCCGAACCCTCGGTTCGCCTATCGGGACCACAGTCCTGGGTCGGAGTCCCCGGAATTCAACATTCCTATGATCACAGGATCAGAGTCGGACGGGGACTCTCCTGGATCCACCAAGGATCCCTCTTCTTCTCAGGATGCTCCTGCACAGGACGCTCCTTCACAGGACGCTCCTGTTGATGATACTAAGTCATCTGAGGCAAAGGCAGCTTCGTCGAGCTCGCCTGCCAAGAGCCTTACCTTAGCCGAAGGTAAAGCTCGAGCCCAAGCTGCGAAAGCAGCTTCTCCAAAGCGGGCTGGTGAGGGTGCTGCTGCTGCTAAGAAGCGCGCAGCCCCTGAGACTCCTTCTCGCGAGTCTAGTTTCTCGAAAGACTACCATAGTCTGTTCGACTCCTCTTCGGATGAGGCAGAAGAGGAGGGGGCTGTCTCTGAGCCCCGAGAGATCTCCAACGATCTCGATGAGCAACAAGAGCGTTATCAAACTGCTCAGCTGCAAGGCACTCCTGTGCCTGCCACGCCGGTGTATCCTCGCGGATACTACCCACCGGATGCGGGGTCTGGGTCTCCCATGTTTCTGGAGCACCTCAAGTCCCCTCGTGGTCTTAACCATGGGCGCACTTCTCGTGGCGCCTATGAGCGTGCCTTGGTTCAGGACGAACCGCTCTTTGTCAACGACATCGAGGCCGCTAGGTGTGTGCTGCTTGCACCACACCGAATTCCTCTCAAGGAATTTACGAGTCTCCGGAAGAAACCGGAAGACCGTGGTGGGCTCTTCCCCGTGTGGGGGTACCCTTGGGTACAGCCCGAGAACACCGTAACCCAGACCCAGGCAGAAGACCTGTTCTGGAGATGGGTTTCTCTAAAGAACTTCACAGTTCAGGAGTTGAAAGAACTCCGGGAAGATCGCCTGCTGTCCTATGTATTGGACCAGCGAGATCTTCGTATTGAGTTTGCCCACTTAGTCGCTAAGCGGCAACTCCACTCCGTCATGGAGGGACTTAGACAGCAGTCTAAGTCCGGCGCTCAAGATGAGCGCGGGTACGGTTCCGTCAACCCAGGGACCGTACACCGTAAGGCGGCTAAAAAGCCGCGGACTACTTACGCCCCGGCTGTTGATCCCAAATCTCAACAGCCTTCGGGCAGTCAACCCGGAGCCGGTCTTCCGGCTCCCACGAGTTCTGTGACGAGGGGTAACCCCGCCACTTCACAAGCAGCTGGCGCTTCCCAGAGCGCCGCCGCTCCTGGACGACCCGCTCCACATGGTAGTGGAGCTCGCCGTTCCGGTCAAGGAGGGCAGGAGGAGCTCTCGCACGCGTATGAGTACGAGGCTCCTTCTCAGCCTTATCCTTCTGGACCCTCATCTTCGGGTCGGGACTCTGTGGGGTCCCTATTAAGCGACGAGGTCCGTCAGCTTCGAGATCGCGTCTATGCGATCGAGATAGCCCTTGGGCTTGGACCTGGTGGTCAGGCTGCCTCTCAGGCTGGCAAGCCGGGTGCCCTTGAGGTCCTTCGTCAGGACTTGGACGCTCTTGGTCGTGAGACTCATGAGCTCCATGGGCGCGTTGACCGCCGAGCTCCGGCTGCTGCCTTGAAGGAGCTCCATCGAGGCTTAGAGACTCTAAGCCATGAGGTGCATGGTCGGATGTCCTCTTATGAGCCGCAGGGGTATTCGTACCCCTCGACTTATGGGTACAGCTCTTACCCAAGCTCTTCCCATTCGGTACCGTCATACCCTTCGTATGACTCGCGTGGGTACCAGCCTGCGTTTTACTCGCAGGCTTCGACACCGGTAACTCCGGTTGTCCAGAGAGCTCAGCCTCGTTTCGAGGAGGTGAGTTCTCACCTTGGTCTTCCTCCGTCCGAGAAGGAAGGCCCAGCGGATCGTGATACCGCTTAAGACGCCCCACGTAGAACGTCGGGTGCGTCGCCATTGACTTTGGGAGGTCAATGGTATACGCCGCGCCATGTCTGGCCAGGACCGCAAAGGGTCCGATGAAGCGGTGCTTCAACTTGTTGCTCTCTACAGAGCTAACCACCTTTAGCGGTAGGTTTTTAGTGTCTAACAACACCAATTCACCCACTTTAAAAACACTTAAGTTTCCTCTGTTTTTGTCTGAGTACTCCTTTTGTTTATCTTGGGCTGATGCCATTGCATCTCTAACCCGGCTGATCAACGTCAGCCTGTCGTCTATAAATGACGACAACTGTCTTTTTAAAGACCCGGGCTCAATTTCTGAGACCTGGGAGGAAAAGGCTTTCCGAGCCTCTCCCCCACTTACGATGGAGGCCACAGTGCCTCCCCGCAAGGTTAGCGGCACCTGGGGGTGTCGTAACCCATTCAAGTAGAACGGGGTAAACCCCGTTGATGCGTGTACCGCATTGTTGAGTGGAAACTCAACCATAGGAAGCTGGTCCGACCAGGACCGAGGTGCTTCCGCACAGATACTGCGCAGAGTATCTTCGAGCACGCGGTTGACGCGCTCCGTCTGACCATCCGTCTGCGGATGGTCTGCAGTTGACATCGTCAACTTAGTTCCCAACAATTGGAACAGGGTGTCCCAGAACGCACCCGTGAAACGCGGGTCTCTGTCCGAGACTATGGTCTCTGGTAGACCATGATAGCGAAACACGCTATCTAGGAACAGCTGTGCAGCTTGTTTCCCGGTGACCTTGTCACGTACCGGAGCAAGATGCACCATCTTGCTCAAACGGCAGACAAACACCAATATGCCGGTGTTGCCCCTGTCATCGGCCGGTAGGCCGAAGACGAAGTCGAGACTCATCGACTTCCAGCAGTCCGCTGGTACTGGTAGGCTCTGCAGTGGAGCCGAGGCGTGGCCCGAAGGCTTCACCCTCTGACATGTTTCACATGTCTTGACATAGTGTGCCACCCACACTTATACATGCGGGGCCACCAAAATGTCTGAGAGACCATTTGGTAGGTCTTCTCCCGGCCAAGATGGCCACTTATCGGCGCATCATGCGCCTCCAGAAGTATGTCATACTTCAGATCCTCGTCGTTTGGAACGACAACCCGAGGAGGATCTCTGGGGTCTACTCTGTAATGGAGTAACCCATCGGCCAGCTCATAACGATGGAGCTGCGCCCGCTGTCGAGGCGAAAGCCTGTCGACTTTGGCGTCCTTGCCATCGGACAAGAACTGCACCAGTGGTGTGTAGTTCTCGTCCTCCTGATACGCCAAGCGTATCCGATCGTACAGATCTGTCGTGACCCGACTGACATGAGCTAGCTCATAGTCAGGTCGACGCGACAATGCATCGGCAAGCACATTCAGCTTGCCCGGCTTGTATTCAACGCGGAAGTTGTATTCCGCGAAGAATGACAGCCACCTCGCCATCCGCTGTGACAGATGCGGCGAGTTGGTGGCAGTCCGCAAGGACGCGTGATCAGTATAGATCACAAAGGGCCTCGTGCCCAAGAGATGAACTCTAAATTTGACAAGAGCGTACTTCATTGCAAGTAGCTCCTTGTCATGAACGGGATAGTTCCGTTCGGCAGCCTTCAGCTGCCTGGACTGGAAGGAGATGACACGTTCATGTCCTTCATCGTCCTTCTGCAATAACGCACAGCCTCTCCCCCACTTACGATGGAGGCCACAGTGCCTCCCCGCAAGGTTAGCGGCACCTGGGGGTGTCGTAACCCATTCAAGTAGAACGGGGTAAACCCCGTTGATGCGTGTACCGCATTGTTGAGTGCAAACTCAACCATAGGAAGCTGGTCCGACCAGGACCGAGGTGCTTCCGCACAGATACTGCGCAGAGTATCTTCGAGCACGCGGTTGACGCGCTCCGTCTGACCATCCGTCTGCGGATGGTCTGCAGTTGACATCGTCAACTTAGTTCCCAACAATTGGAACAGGGTGTCCCAGAACGCACCCGTGAAACGCGGGTCTCTGTCCGAGACTATGGTCTCTGGTAGACCATGATAGCGAAACACGCTATCTAGGAACAGCTGTGCAGCTTGTTTCCCGGTGACCTTGTCACGTACCGGAGCAAGATGCACCATCTTGCTCAAACGGCAGACAAACACCAATATGCCGGTGTTGCCCCTGTCATCGGCCGGTAGGCCGAAGACGAAGTCGAGACTCATCGACTTCCAGCAGTCCGCTGGTACTGGTAGGCTCTGCAGTGGAGCCGAGGCGTGGCCCGAAGGCTTCACCCTCTGACATGTTTCACATGTCTTGACATAGTGTGCCACCCACACTTATACATGCGGGGCCACCAAAATGTCTGAGAGACCATTTGGTAGGTCTTCTCCCGGCCAAGATGGCCACTCATCGGCGCATCATGCGCCTCCAGAAGTATGTCATACTTCAGATCCTCGTCGTTTGGAACGACAACCCGAGGAGGATCTCTGGGGTCTACTCTGTAATGGAGTAACCCATCGGCCAGCTCATAACGATGGAGCTGCGCCCGCTGTCGAGGCGAAAGCCTGTCGACTTTGGCGTCCTTGCCATCGGACAAGAACTGCACCAGTGGTGTGTAGTTCTCGTCCTCCTGATACGCCAAGCGTATCCGATCGTACAGATCTGTCGTGACCCGACTGACATGAGCTAGCTCATAGTCAGGTCGACGCGACAATGCATCGGCAAGCACATTCAGCTTGCCCGGCTTGTATTCAACGCGGAAGTTGTATTCCGCGAAGAATGACAGCCACCTCGCCATCCGCTGTGACAGATGCGGCGAGTTGGTGGCAGTCCGCAAGGACGCGTGATCAGTATAGATCACAAAGGGCCTCGTGCCCAAGAGATGAACTCTAAATTTGACAAGAGCGTACTTCATTGCAAGTAGCTCCTTGTCATGAACGGGATAGTTCCGTTCGGCAGCCTTCAGCTGCCTGGACTGGAAGGAGATGACACGTTCATGTCCTTCATCGTCCTTCTGCAATAGCGCACAGCCTATTGCATAGTCAGAAGCGTCACAGACGACGCTAAATGACTTGTTCTCGTCCGGCAAGGCCAGGACTGGCGCTTGCTGTAAGCTCGCCTTGATGCTATCAAAAGCATCTTGGTGCTGTCGCTCCCAGACCCAGTCGGCATCTTTCTTTAAGAGATCCGACAAGGGTCGAGCTAGTTCAGCGTACCCTGCGCTGTACTTATGAAGATAGTTGGCTAAGCCCAACCACTTCCGGAGGTCCTTCTGCGACCTCGGGGTCGGCCAAGCCGCTATGGCCTTGACCTTCCCTGGATCGGCGCGTACGCCGACCCTGCTGACAAAGCAGCCGAGGACCTTTATCTCCTCAGCTGCAAAGACGCACTTGTCGATGTTGGCATAGAGCTTGTTAGCTCTCATGACCTCAAACACTCGACGGAGGTGCTTCAGATGCACCTCCATAGCCGTCTGGCCACCTTCGGCACGGCTATGGACGAATATATCGTCAAAGTACGTCTGAGCGAACGTACGCAATGGTCTAAACAGTTGTGTGACCAAGCGATTGAACGTCGCTGGGGCATTCGATAGCCCCTGTGGCATCACTAGCCACTCCCAGAGCATCCCACTCGGGGTGCTCACTGCGGTGAGAGGAATGTCACTCTCCCGCATCAGGATCTGGTAGTATCCGTCTACCAGATCCAGGGCACTGTACAGCGTACAGCCCGACATGTTGTTCAACAACACATCCTTGCGAGGGATCGGCGTCTGTGCCGGTACCGTCGCATTGTTCAGCTTGTTGTAAGCGTGAACCAGACGCCACTTCCCGTTCGGTTTCCGAACGCAGAAGGTCGGCGTCGAGTGCGGGGACTTCGACTCCCGCACCATGCCCGACTTCGCCTTCTCGGCGAAGAAGGCATCTATGACCTCGCACTGCTCGCGAGGTAGAGGCCACTGCCTCGTGACACAATACTTTGTGCCTGGCACGAGATCAATCTCGTGCCGAACTCCCCGATCCGGCGGGAGTTGGGATGGTGGGTGCTTCGACACCACATCCGAGTACTCTTTCGCAAGAGGATACACTGGATCCTCCGGGTTCTTGAGAATCTCAGAACCCAAGCGCGTTGCGCGCTGCTTCGTGAACCCCTCCAGGACGTCCTCGTCCATTACGGAGGAAGAGTTCAAATCTTCAGGAGAGGTCTACGGCTTCAGGAGCACCATCTCCGCAATCTCTCCGGCCTTCAACTCGGCCAGGAAGTCCTTCATGGACAATTCCTCGAGGTTCAGCAGTGCTGACACCTCTGGCAGTGCCTCCAGATGGACGGCACCTGCCTTCACTTGACGACCGGACACGCCGTCGAAGACATGGCATTGTTCTTCGACCGGCCGTGCCGGTGGAGTCTCAGACTCCGAGTGTGGTACTTGGTTATCCACACGGGAGGTGTTCATCGGCACCTCCGCACTCGTACTGGTCTTCTTGACCCCGCGTGGAACTCTGTTACCCACGCTAGAGACGCACGCTGCGCTCTCAATCTTCTCGGTCTCCTCGACCTTGTGTGGAACTATGTTACCCACACCGGAGGCGCTCACGGCGCCCTCCCCAGCAGCCTCAGCTGCTTGCGGACCTATGTTACCCGCTTGCGGAACTACGTTACCCGCCTGTGGACCTATGTTACCCACTTGTGGACCTATGTTACCCACACAGGAGACGCCTTCAGCGCTCTCCTCAGCAGTCTCTGCTGCTTGCGGACCTATGTTACCCGCCTGGTCAGTGCCGTCCGGCACTGCCACAGTCGAAGCCCATACGGCGCGACGACTCTCAGCGTTGGGACTTGCCGTCGTGGCAATCCCACACGCTTGGCAATGAGCCTTGGTCTCACGACCGGTTGCGAGGCTCATCGCAACATCTTCACTGGAGTCAGTGACTCCCAGTACTTCTTCGGGCGCATAAGCGCCTTGGCGACCATCCCTGGCGCCCCAGTCCCGGACAGAGGTGGGAACATTACTCACCAAAGCTCTGTCGGAGACTGCAGGCCGGCTAGCCCCAATGGCTTTGCCGCGCCAATCGATCCAGGGCTCGTGCTTCTCGAGCCACGGCATGCCCAGGATCAAGTCGTACTTGTCCATGTCTAGGACAAGAAACGACTCCGTGCTGTCAAAGTCTTCAAACTTTACAGCCAGGTCCATACGGACCCCAGGTACGTTAACCACTGTACCATCGGCCAGTCTCACCGAGACCTGGCCCCTGCCTTTGCTTTCTCTCAAAGCATCGGCATACTTGTCGCCATTCCGCGCGACCGTCTGGCGTCGAGCAAAGTTCGTCGACGCCCCAGAGTCAATCAGGACTCTAAAGGGATCTCCATATCCCCGTACACTTGCGTGTACCACGAGCAGTCCGCCGCTGCTCTTTCTCGTCTCGAGAGCACCCAGGCTCTCAGGGGCTAAGCCTCCATGGCGTGCGCCGTCCGCACTCCTACCATGGGGACTTAGATCTTCCCCAGTAGGGCGCCCCGCCCCTACTGGTGCCCCCAGTTCCCCTGGCTCTTGGGTCGCGGCTTCTGCCACGGGCCCCTCGAGCCCCTAGGTTTGGAAGGGAACTTCCTTTGCCCTCCCGCAGGGCAGGCACGTTGCATGTGCCCGAGCTTCCCACATCCGTAGCAACGGATGGAGCTCTGTACGGCCGTACCCAGTTCCATGGGTACTGGCCCGGTGCTAGCTCCAGCTGCTGGAGCTCCTTGCACTGCGCCTGATGACGCATTGTGGCCTTGCCACACCGACGTAGGAGTACGAGCCTGTCGGTGGCTGTACTCCTCTTGGAGGGCGATCTGTATCGCCTCCTCCATAGTGTTCGCATGCACGCGGAACAACTGTGTGCGGGATGGGCCCACCTTCAGGCCATCCATGAACACTGTCACCTTGATGTGTTCAGGTAGGGGGTTCCCCACCAGAGATGCAGCGAGCACTCGCATCTCTTGGATGTATTCGTGCAGCTCACGCTTCCCTTGTTTACAGGCAAGGAAGCGCGAGCGCTGGCGATACTCGTAGTTCGCCGGAAGGAAGGCGGCTCTAAGCTGTTGACACAGCTGAGCCCAGGTTGTGAAACAACCCGGCGTTGTCGCTTCGCGCGTGTACGCCCAGGTCTTCGCCCGACCTCCTAGGTAGGACAGGGCGAAAGCGACCCGAAGTCGCTCGGTCGAGATTAGAGCCGCGTCCATCGCGAGCTCGACCTCTCGGACCCAGAAGTGGAGGTTCTCCCCCTCCTTTCCCTCATAAGGATTAACCTTAAGCCTCAACGGCTTAGGTTGGGCTGGCTTCATCTCAGCCACGGGGGTCTGCAACCCCTGTACGTGGGCGATTAGCCCTCTCTCGTACGTGTCGAACGCCTCGATGCGTTCGACCTGCTCGGCCGGCGTAGCAGCCGCCAAGCTTCGGAGGGCATCTCCTCCAAAGATGCCCACCATCTTCCGGACCGACTCAAACTGAGAGTCGGTCAAATGAGGGAACTCCCCTCTATCCATCCTGGCTTACCTTGTAGGAGCCACAGAGGATTCAGGTAGTCAATCTACCCGCGTAGGCGTGGATTGACTACAAGTGCTACCAAGTGTGACGGGGTCACACGAGCACCTTGCTTGAGGAAGCGTGCTATTAAGAGTATACAAACTCTAAGTGAACGGCAGTTCACTAGTCCCTGGTCTGGGGGGACTTAATAGCCAGTTTAGAGTAGATTTTAGACTGATGTATTTATAGTTAATTAGGTTCATTTGGCCTGTAATACAAACTCCTAATTAACTATACTTTAAGCTAATTATGCATATAAAAGGTAGGTTTAAAACTATTGGTTGGCCCTCAGCCACCGAACCTACGTGGCAGTAGTGTGGCCCACACCACAGTGTGGCTCACACAACTCCATCAGAGTATTAAAACAAATACTCACAGAAGTATATCAACTTCTAAAGGCGGTACCCTTTCTGGGGTACCCCTTTCATGTAACCCCGTTACAGAAACAGCCAAAAGCGACTTAGTGACGTGCGATACCTTATGAAGAAAATTGAGGCGTACGCTACAGCAAGAAACTTACTGCGATCAAGACAGTCGGTAGAAGAAGCTGTAAGAGTGTTTGCCTGCTGTCGAGGTGCCTCACAGCACTAATCACGCTAGGAAGCGACGCAGACGGCAGCTAAGCTGGGTGTCCATAGTGCGTCTGCACCGTCTTGCTGATAAGGCCTCAAAGCGGCAACTGTAGCCGAATTTCATAGGTCAAAAGTTAAACGTATTCATCGTTCTATTGGCTAAATTTTCTGTCCTGACAATGTCCTGCAAAATCCGTTCAAGAATCATTTTTTTGTTCTTTTGTTAGTTCGGGTTTAGGACTCCAGGTTCTATTGGCCAAAATTGGAAAGTGTAGTGGACCACCCAATATAGCAGCTTCCTCAATATTTTGATCGGCTGAACGACAGGGGGTCACCATGAAGCTCGTCAGGTGCGTGGGCGCTGCCTTAAAGGATATCTGCCTATCCAGATTCCAGTGCAACATGTTGCTTTATCTGTAATCCTAAGCTGATGAGTCTCTGCCGTCTTCTCCCTGTAGGTTTTTGATGAAGCTGTCGAATGAGACTGTCACAATTGAGCTCAAGAACGGAACGATAGTACACGGAACAATTACTGGTCCGGATGCCTTCTATGTTTTATTACAATTTGCTATATTAACACTCATGTGTTGCAATTGCGGCTGTATGATAGGCGTGGACATCAGCATGAACACTCACCTCAAGGCGGTCAAAATGACTGTAAAGGGCAAGAACCCCGTGAGTCTGGACTCGCTAAGTATTCGTGGCAACAACATCCGCTACTATATATTGCCGGACTCTCTGAATTTGGACACGCTGTTGATCGATGATACCCCGCGCGAGAAGGTAAAGGCAGGTGCTCCTACTGGAAGTGGACGTGGGCGTGGCCGAGGTCGCGGTCGAGGACGTGGGCGCCCCTAATAGATGGGCTGCAAGTGAACCAGCGAGCTGATGTGATCGTGATAAAGAGTAGTGATGGAGGTGAGATCGTGGCTACTGGAAAAAAGAGTGGGGCAGAACTCGTCGGCACTAGAATTCTACTCGCAAGGGTGCAGCAGATAGGCGTCTTTCCGTTCTAAGTTAAAAGGACTTCATTTGAGCGCAACGGTGAGTGGTGTGTATATTGTATATGCCAGAGACTTCATGAAGTATCACCACCTCGTTTCCATCACTTCCTCTTGAAAGTGGTGCTTGCTCTGAGCATTGTCATCCAGTGCGCTAGACTTTCGTACTTAATCAAATGCACCACTTTACTATTGACGCAACAACAGTCAAAGCAGTCGAAGATGCCGCAACAGAACAAGCGCAAGGCCGAGGAAGAAGCAGCCGACGCAGACGCCAATAGCTTCCTGGAGGACGCACAGCGCTCTGTGGACTTCCTCTTCTCGCCAGTTGTCGTGCTGCCGGGCGATGATGTCACAGCTACACTTACTAAGACCACACGTCGCGTCAAACTCGGTGGGTTGTTCGCTGCCTGAAGTTATATCGAGCCATCTGCAGTTGTTGACTTGTTGTTGCAATATTGTCATGCTTCTGGCTGAATAGGTGCTGGTCTGAAGCAGCTATTGGACGACCGAATCGTGTGCACGAATTCTGGTGTCCTCCGTTATCGTCCAGCCAATCGCTACTGGGTGGAATTCAACCACAAACGCGTACGTGAGATACTATGTTGGTTGCTAGTCTCGCTGTATCATCCTCGGTGTGGCTGCATAGGAGCTGACTGTTGCTATTGCTAGTATGTTGCTTCGATCGATGACGGCGTCATTGGCATTGTGACAGACCGTAACGCCGAGTTTTATCGCGTGAACATTGGAGCTGCGTACGTTCTATTAATTTAGTTGTGCTGACTGCGAAATATCTAGCTTACAGTCTTGCTACACAGTGCCAGTGCTACCTTAGGGTCGCTCGCGTTCGATGGCGCAACCAAGAGAAACCGCCCTAGCCTTCGTCTTGGATCTCTTGTGTATGCTCGTGTTAGCAAGACCAATCCTGACGTGGAGCCTGAAATTACTTGCGAAGGTGCGATATTAGGTGCATGCTTGTCCATCATCTATTGTAGTGAGTTAATGAGGTTACTGGTGTCGCTGTTTTAGCTCCTCCAAGTGTGACGAAGAAGGACTGGATGACAGGTTTGGCCATATATGGTGAACTGAATGACGGCTACGTGTTCAAGACGTCCATTGGTCTAGCGAAGTCGCTGCTGCACGAAGATTGCCAAGTGCTAGCATCGTTGGGCAAAAAGTTGGCCTTCGAGGTGGCTGTTGGAGTGAACGGTGTCGTGTGGGTAAATGCGAAGACTACGAAGAACATCACGATCATTTCCAACGCCATCATGAACTCCGAGACGATGTCTCCCAGCGAAGTCGACGCCATGGTGTCGCGCCTTGCGGAAGACGCCGATGACGCTTAATAGAGAGGAATACAATATTCATCCCGCCTTCACTTCGCTTCGTGCCATAAATTGCTGGAAATGCTGAGTCCGAGACGGCAAATTTAGCGGTGGACTAGTTGGTATTCATTTATTTCTGCTGTGTTCTTGACATTTCCTCAGTACGAGAATTGATCTCTAGAGGTTTCACGAGTACTACGATAGCAACCATGATGTCTGCAAACGATGACACCAAGGGCATGATTGCCCAAGAGGAACGAGAGTTGCGGCGGGTTTTCGATCACCTCAGCTCCTATCGTCTAAAGAAGAAATTGGCGCACACGATAAATGACTGCAAGGAGCGACGGCAGCGTTTAGAGGCCAGCCGAAACAACCCCGAGGTATCTGCAATGCTCAACGAGAAAGGAGCCAAGATGACTCGCGAGGAGATCGAGGACGAGTTGCGCAAAGTTGACCAAACTCTGGAGAAGGCTGTAGCCGATCAAACTGCAGTGCAAACCAGCAACAGTCATAACCGTGTGATCAAGAATGAGGACCTGTACGAGGCCATCAAGGCGCTGGGCAAAGTGTGTTCAAAGAAAGAGATCGCCGACATGATCTGGGAGGCTGACGAGAACCTTGATGGTGTGGTGGACTGGGAAGAGCTGCGTGCCATGTTCAATCGCAACCTGTTGGACAAGACGGAGCTGGAGCCTGCCAACCTCTTTAACGTCGTCCAATTCATGACATACGATAAGAAAAGCTGCGGAGTCATCACTGCAGACGACACTATGGCTATCCTCTTTGCGCGGTATGGCCAGTCGCAGCTTGAAATGCGCATGAAGCAACTCTTCGGTGACAGTGACGAGCTCAGATTCGTGGACTACCTGGAACGCGTCGGCAAACAGCGGCGCTCTAACGTCGAAGCTCGCGTCAAGTCGTAGGCAAATAAGCTTCGGCAGAGACAATAACACACAAACTACATAGATGAGTTCATGTTGAAGGTGACAGTGACTGTTTTCGCGTGCGTGTGCCATCTTGAGCGTGACAAATTGGCAAATGAGCACCGAATACTTCTTCGCCTGTTTCCGCTGCCATATTAGAGCAAGATCCAGTGGACTGTGCACATGTCATGTCCAGCAGCACCTAGACACTTTGCACTGGCTGCTCGTGGAGCAGCTATGGTCTTCATGAAGAACCGCCCAGCGCTGCAGTCAACGCGGCTATGATGGGTCTCTTCGGGAAACACCACCGGGAAGCTGCGTTTTTCTACAGTCCTTTGGAAGCCCCAACTTTGGCAGCTCGATGAGACCACCACAACAGGCAGAATACATTTGCACAAAGACACCCACAGAAACCAAACCTTAATGTGTACTCCACAAGAAACGTGCTCTCTTTTGCTTATGTCTCTCTTCTCGCACCTCTCCGTCCATTTGAGACGCTTTAAACTTCTCTCTGCTAGACAATGGCTGGATCGGTCGGTGGGGGAAACAGAAAACTTAGCCCAGAGTCAGACCCAGACCGAACTTGTGCGAGTCGCCCTCAAAGTTCTTGGCGTCCACGTGCACACTGGTGGTCAGTGTGACATACGGGCGCACCTTCTGAATGGAGGCCAGCGACAGGAAGCCCTCCGAGTCGATCTTACCACAGTACGTGGTGTCAGCGTCGGCCTTGTACCGGCCGCCCACGACCAGCGTGTTGGAGGCCGACTTAAGGTCGTAGTCCAGCACTGCAGCGTACACCGTGTTGTGCGACAGGTGGTGGTGGAAAGAAGCCTGCACAGCCGCAAAGTTCTTCTTGGTCACGATCGACGTGACAAAGTCCGAGCCCGTGAAACTAGCGCCCACGTTATGCTGCACAATGGCCGACTTGTCCACGTTGAAGGCAGTCTGACCACCGACGGCGAAGCCGCCCTGGGAGAGCACAGCCGCAGCCGAGACCGTGTTGGACACGAAGTCGGCCTCCGAGTTCACGGCCAGGTTCTTCTGCTTGTACTCGGCACCGAGCACACCGACCTGCTTGGCGCTCGTGTTCTTGGCAACGGAGCCGTCCTCGAGCTTGAACGTGAGCTTGAGTCCCTCAGTCAACACGTTGGGAAGCTCGGCCTCCGTGACCACACGGCCCTGGGTGGTGATCTGCAGCTTCTTGAACACCACTCCGCTGGCGCTGTGCGTGAATCCACCCGAGACCTTGGCCAGAATCGACTTGTTGGCGTTCAGCGCGCCCTCCGTCGTGAACGCGACGCCGTTCGACGCCTTGCTCTTGATCTTGAGCTTGCGCGAGAAGTCATAGTCGTCACGCAGGACGTTCTCCGCCGTCTTGGCCAGGTCCTTGTACAGCACAACCATTGTATCAACGCTTTGCGATGCTTGCTGCTGCTCCACTTCCGAAATGAAACGCGAGCCGCACAGACTTGGCTTACAATCAGCCTCCACACAAATCTCCCCCCCTCGCGAAAGTCGATACCATCAGGTCGGACAGGGCCAGCGTATCTTTACGATCGTATCTAAAGGGGTTCTGACGGTCAATGCGACACACCACTGCTACACAACTGGTTGAAGCCAAAGCGACACACGACCTGTACACAAAGGCAACAACTGCTTGAAGTCACAGACAAGCCTCACATACCGGACGTGGTTAGGGACCGCAAGCAAGTAATTGCTGGTACCGAAGGAGCTTGCGTGCTTTGAGCTACAGCCGTTGTCTTCTTTCAGGCTTCTCGACCACCGTCGCTGCGTAGTGGTGGACAACTGCTTCGGCAATACATTCATCATTTGTTCTTGGCAGTACAAGAACCTCTTGCGGTTACTGCGACTGCGGCCACACTGAGAGCAAGTCAGTTGATGTCGCACCTCTGTGAGTACTAGTACCGTGGCAGGACGGATTTTGGCCGGCATTTGCGACCTGGCTGTGCAAGCGGCACCGCATGCGTGAACTGCGGCAAGCAATGACGTCGTCGGGCAGCTCGGAAACAGCCGGCAGGTGTCTTCAATGCGTGTGGGTTTACCAAGTGATGCAAAACATGTTTCACCGAGAGGCATATCCGGCACCTGAGCCAAAACAGGTAGATAGCTCGCATCACCAAGTCCTGCCGGTGCACACTGTGATCACTGTGAAGTCTCGTATCCGATGCAGCAGAGGTCCGGACAGCACGCTGCAGGAATCTCTCTATCCTGAGCAAACAGGGTCAGGGCAACTTATTGCATCACCTTGAGGTTCGTATGATCCGTGACTTGACTTGAGTTAAGTAAGACGAAGGATTCCGATTATGTACGACGACTCGTATTTAGACGGGAGCCTACGTGGTCGAGATTCAACTGGCCCCCTTCCTGCGGCTACAGTGCCATTCACGAAAAAGATCAGCGCGTGGAACCAGCAACTCGGATTCGAACAAAATGGTTGTGCTTTACAAGGATATCGCCAAGACGGCTGAGAATGTGCTGCGTGACGACTACGACTACTCGCGCAAGCTCAAGATCAAGACCAAGGCGTCGAATGGTGTCTCGTTCACGACCGAGGGCGACATGGCCAGCAACAAGGCCATCCTCGCCAAGCTCTCGGGCTCCTTCACGCACGAAAGTAGCGGTGTCGTGTTCAAGAAGCTGCAGGTGACCACACATGGCCGTCTGATCACCGAGGCCGAGCTGCCGAACATCTTCACCAAGGGCCTGAAGCTCACGGCGAAGGTGGAGGACGGTTCGCTCGCCAAGAACGCCCACGCCAAGCGCGTCGGCGTTTTCGGCTGGGAGTTCCAGCAGTCGAACTACTCGGTGAACGGTGCCATCGACGTTGGCACCAGCACTGTCAGCAAGGCCGCCGTGTATGGCTTCGACAACGTACTGGTGGGTGCCCAGGCCGCTTTCAACTACAACAAGTCGGCGGTCGTGGACCACAACGTGGCCCTGAGCTACCGCGGCAACGACTTCACGGCTACACTGCAGACCAAGAAGAAGTTCAATGCGCTCTCGGGCTCGTTCCACCACCACCTGTCCCACGACACCGTCTATTCGGCACTCTTCAACTACGACCTCAAGTCGGGCCAGAACACGCTCAGCGTGGGTGGACGCTACAACGCCGACAAGCTGACTACGTACGCCGGTAAGGTCGAGTCGGACGGCCACGTGTCCCTGGCTCTAGTCCAGAAGATCCGTCCCTTCCTGTCGCTCACCACGAGCGCCCACGTGGACGTCAAGAATTTCGACGGCGATGCCCACAAGTTCGGCATCGGCCTCACCCTGGGTTAAGCAGGGAATGCAAATAGTCAGCGTAGACGTGGGATTGGCCTATTGTTGCTGGCTGCAATGAGCCGCTCGACACCGTACGGTAGCTTAATGTCTGAAGGCCGATTCACTGTCAATACACACTTCAGTTGCCACAGTAGCAATGCCACTTGTACATTTTTCTTTGCTGAAACGTATTTTAAGAGGACCTTGTGACACACCATTCACACGTCAATTTCGATAGATACTTTTGACTGCACATCCAAAGCGACGCCTAACCAGTGACAACCATGAGCGAGACGGATCGCTTCGACAGCATGTTGCTGACCATCGCACAGTCGCAGCGCGGCATTGAGCCGCTTCTGGACACGGTGTTCTCATTCCTGCGGCGCAAGACTGACTTCTTTACTGGAGCCGAACCGAAGGTGATCGAAGACACGATACTTAAGAGTGTGCGCAAGCAGGCGGTGCTGGCTGAGAAGGACCAGTTCCAAAAGAAGCAGCAGGAGGCTGAGAAGCGCCAGAAGCAGGAGGCAGCACGCAAGGCGGCAGAGCTAGAGAAGAAACAGAAGAAGGAAGAGAATGCGCCGCGCTTCGAGGAAATCCCTGACGACGATGAGACGGAGAGCAAGGAAAACAGACCCAAGCAGATGCCGCCTCAGAAAACGAGCACGGCTGAAAAGGAAGACGAGGAAGAGGATGACAATGGACCGCGTACGCTGGTTGATACATGTTGTAGTTCTTGTTCTGCTAATGGTGCTTGATATTTTGTGATGCAGCGCTTGTGGGTAACGGAGGCCAGACGGACAAGTATGTGTGGACGCAGACGCTGCAGGAAGCCCAAGTGAACTTTGCAGTTCCCGAGGGCACCAAATCTCGACAGGTTGATGTAGAAATCCGGGCTGGAAAGCTGAGGGTCGGTCTACGAGGCGGCGAGACTTTCGTGGATGGTCCTCTGTACAAGAAGGTGAAGGTAGACGACAGCTTCTGGACGCTGGAAGATAGCAACCGCATTTGCATCTACCTGCAGAAGGATAATCAGATGGAGTGGTGGAAGACCATCATCCAGGGCGACGCGGAGATAGACACGCAAAAGGTGCAGCCCGAGAACTCGAAGCTCGATGACCTGGACTCCGACACTCGCCAGACTGTGGAGAAAATGATGTTTGACCAACGCCAAAAGGCAATGGGCCTCCCCACGAGCGACGATATGCAGAAGCAGGAGGTTCTGCAAAAGTTCATGGCGCAGCACCCCGAAATGGACTTCAGCAAGGCCAAAATCAATTAAACAGAGACTGGTTCAGCGAATCATTTTGCAGTCATCCTTCCGTCCATGGCGGCTAAAGTATGAACTCAGGTGACTTGGATACCAGCTATTTCGGTGGTGTCATCTAATAATACTGCCCAGTCCTCGAAGCTGTTTGTTGCTATTCCTTGTGGTTGCAATGTGGCAAACTGAACAATGTCATTTATTTTTTGCATTCGTGGAGATAGTTCGGACAGCAACGGCGCGCGCAACATCATCAAGAAATGTCTACAAGTCGTCATCATGTTGTGTCTGTAGTACTTGGATCGGATTCGATTGAGTACCAGAGCAGTAGCGCGGCAATGAACCAGCACGTCGGCCAAAAACCTGCTGGCACTTCTCAAAACGATAGAAATAATATCAATAAGTTGTGCCACGTCCAATTCGGTGAACCCGGCACCAAACGAGAGTTCACAACCTCCAGCAAACTTGCAGACCCAACGGGAGAAATGCTCAAGTATCGAGGTGAGCTAGCTACAGAAGCCAAAGACTTGCTCACTCGCACATCTTCATGCTACGGAAACGACATTGTTCCCTATGTGTCGTCAACGCAGCTCGCTACGCAATGGGACAAGGAAGCAGTCGCAGAAACCATTAGATTACGAAACGAGATTCGAGCTCGAACAGGCCCACGACCAACTCGAGGCATGTCCTATGACGATGAGATAGAGTACGTCTCCGAAGCCAAAAGTGCCTACGAAAACAAATCTAAGATTCACAAACCTTCGATCATGGCTGCGTCTGTGAAGAACGGTATGCTTGGGCTGCGTAACTTTGTCCTTTGGCTATCCGCTGACGTTCTATTGCCTTGTAGATCTGCGATCTTCACACTTTGCACTAGGGCACGAAAAGCTGGACTACAAGACATCCAGCCATATCGATCGCCTCTCTCCAGAGCAGTTTGCGATTTACGCCACCCGGCCTCCACCACTTCACGATCTCAAGAAATCCACCGTGGAAATCTCTTGAACGCACAACTATTTCACGGGAACCCAATCAATGTATGGCATGAATGATGATATTATTATTGTTTGGAGCTATCATAGCATCGGAAATATGGCTTACGTCCCACGAGGGCCAGGAGAGGGTTTCTCTTTCTTGGTGGCTAAACAAGCTGAGTGCACTCGCGAACTAGACATTGAAGCTCTCGCCGCAGCCACAGCTTCCCTTAGCATTCGGGTTCTCGAAAACGAACTCTGACGAGACCGGAGTTACCTGTACGAACAGCACCACACAAATGTACGTTAGACCTCCTTCTTGGGCAAATAGAGATCGTTATCAACCCCAACCTGGAAGTCCATGGTCGTGCCGACCACGTGGAATAGTGCCTTGGGCTCCACAAAGACACGTACACCTAGAACAATCACAGCAAGCAGCTCGATAAGTCCCTCTCCACAGTCACCAAGCGTTCTTCAATCAGCGGGTCCCACCATTCTTGCTCACTTCCTCTTCCATCTTCTCCTTCTTGTCTGCGTAGTTCATTGTGTATGACAAACCATTGCATCCACCTACAAGTGCACATCAGTCAGCTCGTCTGTGAATTTGCACCACCACGATGCATTCGTGTACGTACGGGTTCTAACCCCTAGCCGAATCCCAATAGCGTCTGGTTTGTTCGCCAGTAGCTCCTTTATACGCTCCGCAGCGGCATCCGTCTGCAATTACCGAATACACATTTAGTCGCTGGGGTTCGCGCACCTCACATTCCAATTGTTAGGCGTACCAGGTTCAGCGGCGGTGGAAGCTCGCGCAGGCGCCGGCGTGTGGGAGGCGCTGTTTGTTCAGCCACGGTGGACAACAAGCGTGATGCGTGGACGGCTCTAGAGCGCGACACAGAGCGGAAGAACGGCGTCATCGGCAGTCTCGTTCCGACGGCTTGAGAGGCTCTCGACTGCCTTACCCAATACGGAACTGGCTGCACTGTAGCGACGCGACTAGGTGCGAATCATTGTATTTCGACGAATCGCAAAGAGCCCCCATCTCCCTTCCTGTTTAACGCCAAACTTCAATGCAAATTTCCACTTTGCCAAAGGTTTTTGCAAGGCAAACAGGGAAATGTTGAGAAGCAATGCAAAAGTAGTCTCATGATCGAGTGTATACATTATCTACATCTACAAGCATGATGCCAATGGAGAGCAGATTTCCCGAAGTCGATGATGTCGGATACCTTGGCTCTTTCGGTGCAGTAATCTGGCACATTCTTCGCTGACTCCTACACATCGTCTGGACTTTGAACCTCAACACTTGGCACATGTGTATATGACAGGAGATAGTCAAATGAATTCTTCTTGATGTTACGGTACCTACTATCGTAGCCCACAGCAACAGCTACTAATTGTTCGCCCCACCCGAGGCATCGGCCATGGGACCAGAGTTCGTAGGACCGTTCATCTGCATCGGGGCCATGCCTTGCTGGGGTATCTGCATGTTTTGCTGAGGCATGCCCTGTTGACTCATAGGCATGTTTTGCTGTTGGGGCATAGCCATACTCTGCTGGGGCATTGCCATACTTTGCTGGGCCATAGCCATGCTTTGTTGCGGCATAGCCATACTCTGCTGCGCCACCCCCATACTCATACTTTGCTGCTGCATACCCTGCTGGGGCATACTCTGTTGAGGTATTCCTTGAGTCGCCGTGTTCATGCGCTGCATCTGAGTGGGCGGCATCATGCCGTAGCCCTGAGGACCGACCTGGTAGCCCATATTGGGTGCCATTCCACCTCGATTATCTGAGTAACTGGTGGGAATTTGCATAGCGTTGCTCATGCGGACGGGGTGAGACATCGGTCCGCTACCAGGGACTCCATAGGGCATGCCACCATTTACAAACCGCTGTTGTTGTTGTTGTTGTTGCTGGGCCATCGGGTTCATTTGTCCATACTGCTGAGCCATCATTGGATTCATACGCGCCTGGTATTGGGCCTGTGCGTATGCCTGGGCTTGGGCTTGAGCTTGAAGACGCGCTTGAGCTTGGGCTCTCGCCTGTGCTTGAGCCTGAGCTTGAGCTTGGTACTGCGCTTGATTAGCCATGGGCATTTGCATCATACCTGCTCGAGCGTACTGCTGCTGCTGTGGGGTCATTTGGGGTTGTCCGTAGGCCTGTGGTTGTCTCGGGGAAGTCTCGGAGGATTCGTCAGCCCATTTGGCCAAGGTCATGAGGTTCTTATTGAGATTCTTGCGTTTCTTATCCAGTTTCTCCGTGAACTCTCCGAGCTGCGCTGTACCCTTGCCATGTTTGATCTGCGTGTTAAGCTCGATGATCTCCACGATAAGACTGGAGTTTTCATCCAGCATTGCCTACATAGACAATCTATCGCATTAAAAGGAGCTGAAAATGGTTAAAAACGCGTGCAATGACGCACCTGGATCTGTTCTGTGCTAATCTGCTTTGGTTCCTGTTGCTGCTGGGGCTGTTGGGGCTGTTGGAATTGCTGTGGTGCCGCATAGGCCCGATTCAGAGCCATCTGAGGGGCGGTGGCTGCCATGTCCATCGTTCAGGTATGTTTCCGAGTGTCTGTGCCTTGTGGACTCTGATAAGTACGATTACCATGATTGGATAATAATGTGAATGAGCGTTTTAACTGGGTGAAATTCAGACGCATGCAAACCGCTGGTTTTGGCATCAGTAAGCTGATCGAGTGACTATGAGCGGCATCCAGCGCTTCCTTCGACTAAGCGCGGCCGAGGCAGAGGCCGCCATGAAGCCCCGTCTGGTGGACGGCAAGTGGAAACAGCCGCTGATCTCCGGCCGCAAGATCGCCATGGTGAAGAAGCACGCGGCTCGCAATGGACTCGTGGGAACGTGGGAGGAAGGCAAGGGCGGCTGGCTCGAGACCTGGAACCGACCGCAGAAGCACCATGTGATGCGACCGCTCAAGGGCCACAAGAACCAGCGTAACGAGTTCGAACGGTGGGCATTGGGCTGTTGGGTAATTGCATGAATTGGGGCAATTGGACTGATGTGATTGTGTGTGCTGCTTCTTGTTGTGGACAGAGTCAAGAAGGTGCAAGCTGCGCTCGCGGCGATGCCCAGCAAGATCGCGGAGCACAAGAAGGCGGTGAAGCAGGCCAAGCCACTCAAGGGACTGGACAAGTGGTTGAACGAGACGGACCCGTACTAGATGTAGAGCAGATGCAGGGGCAGGAACGGAAGGAAGCAGTGTCTAGCCGGAGAGATACAAGACACGCACACTTTTGCTCCACTCCAGATCGAGAATATGAAGAGGTTGTTTACTTTATTGTAGGGAAGGGGAAAGCAGGACTGCAATGGGGTTTATGGGGGAAAGCTGAATGATTTCTGAACTGGTGAAACATGGCATATTGATGCAGGGGTGGCTACAGACAGACAACTAAAGCCAGTCTACATGTGCATATGTACTCACGGCTTTTGCGTACTTCGGGCTTGCATGCTGCTTGCATCCGCTCTCGATTCGTCTGTGTCTGAAACGTCACGCGCCCGTATAGTCGCGATCATCAATAAACGGCAAGCGTGCTGCTTCCGAGGTGCTCTGTGACCTTAGGCATCATCTGTACGATCCTCTGTAGCATTCCAGTCAAACCATGCGCTTATCAAAGCAAGTTCGAGGAAAGAAAAGTAGCGTTGCTCCTATTAGCGACGATGAAGACAGCAGTGGCGTTCAGCACTTCCACCAGAGCAATGCATACCAGTCAAGGCAAAGAACTAGAGGAGTTTCCTTCACGACATCCCGTGGCAAAATTTGGTGCGTGTTGTGCTTTTGGTACCATGTTGTAACATAGCAAACTGGTTCGACATTGTTGTTTGTGCAACTGCAACAGGTTGATCCTCGTCATCAACTTGTTCATCATCACCACGTTTATCTTCATGAGTTCGTCTCGTTTTCCGTCTCAATATGGAGACGGTATTGTAAGTGATGCGCTGGATCAGGATCAACCGCATCCTGGAACTATGAACAAGAACTCGGAGCAAACGCTGTCGCTTGCAATTGATCAATCAGCAGTAACGGAAGAACCCCGAGTACCAGAACAATCTCGTTCTGGGGGCTATATGAAATTAACAAGCACCGAAGTACCAGATAAAGAGTTCAACGCAGCGGATGCTACGGTAACCGAGGCACCATTGGAGGTGCTCAGTAATTTACCGTCAGTGACTCTTGCACCGCTGGATGATCGTCGAGAGCAAGAATCTCAACCACCATTCTCTGCAAATACTCAACAGCCTGATGCACCTGTCCCCGATGTCATTATTGACCGCGAGATAACGACTGCAAATGATGCATCGAAGGCACCAGTATCCGGTCAGCGTTCTCCAGCCGAGATCGCAGACATCATTTCGCGCATGAAAGAGTCCCAGAGATCTTCCTCGCAAACCGTGCAACCAGAAAAACAACCATCAGGTGCAGAATATTATAGTCCAAATGCTGCAACAGTTCCACTGCAATCAATGGAGAACGGACCCTCTACAGTTGAGTCAAAAGGTAACCTGCGCTTCGTAGAGGAATTTAACCACACGGATCACAAACTGATGACTCTGTTAGCGTTTCTAGACAACTTACTTCTATGGCTCACGAGTGACTCGGGTGTCGAGGTGGAAAATTTAGCAGTTTGTTTGGCCTCTTCAGGAGAAGACCTCGCTGCATGCGGGGTAACCAGGTGATGCGAACCAAATTATTGAGTTCCGAGAGTGTTGCAATTGACGTAGTTGTGTCGAATTTCCCTAGTTGGACTAACCAAGTCGTGAGCTCGGATCCCAACGCTGTAGATTCGACAGTTTTCCGCCCGGCATCATCACGACAAAAGCCCGTATGGATTCCGATCGTGCCAGATACGCATAACCAGCTTCCAACAGTGTACTTTTCGTGCCCAATGATCACCGATGCGCTGAGGGTCCACGAGTCAATGACACTGCTTTTCGTGCTATCCCCAGCTCAAATCGAGGTAAAAACCCAGACATAAATCTCGATGATAAACTTACTGACATTAACCGTGTCTTGAACCTCTAGGCTGGTGACTCATACACTGGGCAGAAATTCTTTGGTAACTCGCCGTACGGTCAGTTTGCCCTTCACGGTGGCAAACCGTCAATTTTTGCCAGCAACGGCCTTGTCGAGATTCCTCAGGTGCTGCCTACAGGGCAGTTCTCACTCTTGATATACCGTGTGCATCAAGGTTTCGCTGAAATTAAGGCGAACGGCTACCCGTGGGGTGGTGAAAAACCCATGGAAGATGGAACTGACGATAGACGAATTCGGTTCACCGTAAACGATGTGGTGAGCTTAGGGAACAGCAAAGGCGGATGCGATACAAATGCCTTCCAGGGTAGGATTGCCGAGATCTTGGTTTATGATGTTGTACTGGACGACGCAAAGGTTAAGGTGATGGAAAAGTATCTTCATGACAAATGGTGGGGGAACAAACCATTTCCAGAAAGTGCACCACCTTCAGCTACAGTCAAAGACTCTGAGCCTGCATCTGAAACTCCACACTGGGAGTTTGCTGACAATCCACCAACATTAGCTCCGGTGAATTCAGCTCTTGAACTAGCGTCAGACGTCCCAGAAGTTAAACCTGAAGCACAACCGCAAACCCCCTCAACAGTGAAAACACTCGTTGGAGATACCGAACAAGTTGCTTTGAGCTTGAAGCCACTCACGGGTAAAGACACTGATGATACTCCGTCGCTCTCCCCAACAGCAGAAAAAGAGGACACGACTCCAGCGCCCAAGTTCAATCCTCGAGTCAATATTTTTGAGTGGATACCTCCAAGCGCCAGCGATTCGGCGAAGGCGGCGCGATGGACAAGTACGGTGAAGGAGAAGGTGAACTACATTCGCAACTTTCAGCTGGGTGGTGACGTGCTGCGCGCACTCATCCGCCAGCACAAGGACGAGCTAGTGGCGCTACGTGAAGAACTCTTTGGTTGACAACTGATCAAAGCGATGGCTACACAAACTTCAATCAAGAAGTAATCAATAAGTATCTTTAGTCAATTAAATATGTGTCTTGAAGTAACGGAAGTTGAAGTAACACCATTTTCAAAGCCAACGGACATTTGGCGGGAAGCAATTCAGGAGCCGCGCCATGGCGTCCCAAGGCTTGTCTTCGTGGCTCAGTGGTCCCAAACCTGAGGCTCCAGGTACTACCGACGCGTCCGAGTCCCAGTTACAAGACAAGAAAACGTCTGATCCCAGTTCTAGCGACTCTCCGCTCGACATCAGTCTCGCCCAACTCCGAGCTAAAGAAACCATCACGCGCATCAGCCCCGAGAAGCGCTCGCTCGTGGAGGAAATCGACAGTGAGGCGGACGATGCAGAGTTCGACGAGCGGGCGCACTGGGCCAGACGCGGCTCCAGGAAGAAAGCCAGGGCATCACGTAGAGCCGCACGAGACAAATCCCAACCTTCGATTGCTCTCTTCTGCGTCAAGGAGTCGGCATCTACAGTCAAGAAACAGAAAGAGGAAGCGGTAACCAGTGACATTGTGGACTCACAGTTGGAGGAGAATGAAAAGAAGGAGAGCAAGAGCAAAGGCAGGAACAAGAAGGTCAAGAGCTCCGGACTCGAGTTGGACTCGGCAGTGGACAGCAAGAAGGAGGAGAATATATCTGGAGTGATGAGCTCTGGCGACCGAAACGACAGGCAGTTGTACGGGCAGAGATCTTACAGCAACAACAGAAATTGTTAGACGCAGTTGCTGCCAAGAAGAATGCAACTTCGTTCTTAACACCACCACCGTCAACGAAGAAGGCAAGTGGAGAAGGAAACTCGACGAGTAGTGGACGTAAGAGAAAACTGGACATGAACAAGAAGAAAACGTCACCACCCACCAAGGGCGGGTCGACGTCATCATCACCCGGTGCTAACAAGGCTGCACAGTCATTCTTTTTGAGTGAGCAGGAAAAGAAGCAGCTGCAGGAAATTGAGGCTGTATCACTGTTCCGTGAACAACTTAGACAAACGCGTGAGAAAGATCTTGCTTTCTTCGCTGGTAAAACAGCGAATCCATTCTTTCAAGCGCGATCAATCAGCAAACGAAGCAACAGCGTTGAAAATGATGGTAGAGACACTGTGTTTGACGAAGCTGGTGACATCGATGAAGCAAAGCAGCGACGAGGTACTGGTGGGGGTCGGTGGGGTAAGCCACTGCCCCTCTTTCCTGATGTGCAGCACGTTTTAACTGTGCATCTAGAAGCAGAAGACATGGGCACATATGTTAATGACTCAACACCACCGAAGAAGGTGACACCACCAGTAGCAGACAGTGTGGTAGTCATCGATGATGATCTAGTAGGCAGCAGGTTGCCGGATGAAGTGCTGGCTCAATTGAAAGCTTCCATGAATGGGCAAATTACTACGGAGTCTTCATTTTCAGAACAGTTTTGGTTCCGAGAGTGTTTGAATGCATCCAGTTTGCCAGCTCCGGTAATCGAAACTATTGATGTTTCATCCCCACGCCCAGTGGAAAATGCGGACGCTGCTGCTGCAGAGTTGGCACAACGAGAAACTTTGCTAATTGATGAATTGGTTGATTTGCATGGCATGCGCGAGAAGCGAGTGCGCGAGTTGCTTGAAGGACTGGAGCAGGCCAGAGTGAAACGATTGGACCGTGAACAAAACCTGTCTTTGGTGGACCGCTATTTACCGGTGAATGCAAGTGGTCTTGTTGGCAATCATGAATCGCTTCACACCCTATCATCGTGGCTGAGTGCGTGGAAAGTTGGTGGCGGTGACCGTGAAAGGCTAGATTGCTTTGCATCGGAGCTTTTTACATTTGAGGATGGTGACAGCGATAGTGAGGATGAGGTTGGTGATTTATGCCGTCTGTTCATCCTAGAGGGTGAGTCAGGCTCTGGTAAATCTGCTGCAGTCTATGCATGTGCAGAGGAGCTGGGCTACGAGATTATAGAAATCAATGCCGCTCAAAATCGTTCCGGAAAGAGCGTCGTGGAACTTGCAGGCGAAGCTACACAATCCACTCGAGTGTTGCATGTAGGAGGAAAGGATGACAAGAGCAAGAAGAAGAACAAGAAGAAAAGGAGGAGACGCTCCGAGAGCCGCAAAAGCTTGGAGGCACCGACAGCGGCGTCATTATCGCTTGTTTTGTTTGAGGATGTAGATCTGGTCTTTGACGAAGACAAAGGCTTCCTTAACGCTGTATGCTCCATCGCAAAGCATTCTAAATGCCCCATTGTTGTAACATGCGCGCAACTTCCTGATGCTTTTCCCGTTAAACCTGGACGGTTATGTCGCGAGCTTCACAAGCCTTCATTGGATGAGTTTGCAACTTGGATGCGTTTGGTGGCCTTTATCGAAGGTCTTCATTTGGCACCATCTCTCGTTGATACTTTGGGCAAATTCTTCGAGCGTGATGTACGACGCTCACTGCATTTTCTGGAAGTAAATTTACCAGTTTCCAACGCAAATACAACAACGCAATGGTGTTGGCAGCACAACGATGCAGACAAGAATGAGACAGATCGAGCTTCACATGTTGACATTCCTGCTTGGACTGTATGGTCAACGGGATGTTCATCTTTCGATGCACTATCAAGTAATTTGCTGAAGGAGTTAGATGCAGCTGCTGAAGCAGAGGAGAAGAAACCCGAGGACAAAAGCCGCGAAGAAAAGCAGGCGGATGTTAACGCAATGGCCGAGTTAGCGCAGATCATGGATTCGGCTTCTATTGCGGACATTTGGATGACACCTGCCAATTGTGATGACAACGATGAAGTCGAGGTACGACCGCTAGGCGATTTTCTCATTCATACGGGTTAGTTGTTTATTAAGATGATTTCATGCTGATGACAGGATTCGTTCTTCCTCTGCGAGCGCAAACGTCTTGCTGCGTTGGAACTGAGACGCTCTAGTCTTCACATGCTAGGATCGTCATTGAGCCCTCTCGGAGTGTCGTTGATGCGGGGCCAAGGAACTTCCGCCTCTGCATGCGTTCAGCGAACATTAGACTGTTCTCTCGAAGCTACTCGCCGATGCTCTCATCAGACAGCTTTGGCAGAGCTGAAGCCAAAGTTTGAGCTGCCACTGGCCTACAAAGGGTGCGTTGTAGACTTCGTCGTCACTTACCATGCTGTAGTTATATCACCTCACACTCCTTTGTACCTGATGCAGCTGTGGAAATTCGGAGCCGCGATTTACGCTCGACTATATGCCGATGGTGGGGCGTTTGTTGTCCAGCACGGGCTTGCAAGAAGGCCGGCGACGGGCATCCCGCCGTAACCACTATTTAGGCGATGTGTTAGGGGACATGTCTCTCATCGAAGACCTGCCAGTCTTCAACACGTACTTGCAGCCCAACGAGGACCAACTCGTCGCCGGATCGCCGGCGTCCACGCAATGACAGACGAAAGTATCTGCATCTCGGAATCGATACTAACTGAGACCTGTATTCCTGTAGCTTTGTACTCATCAGAACTCTTCCATTTGGCCTCCTTCACTCCCGTTTCCTCGCTATACCCGACCTCTAGACCTGTTCGTGCTGACTGTCGTTCTATCTATTCCGTGGTCTTTTTGACCTTTGCCACCACTCGCTTGGGTCCCTTGCCAACTGCATCCTTCGCCAACACATCCACCTTTGTCTTGACGATCTGGCTCAAAGACGCATGGAACGACGCGTGGTTCACAGCCGTCACCTGCAGCAAAGCCACAGATCAGTGAATCACTTGGTCCAGGCCTTAGTTCTCATTTGCAGCCTTACCACTGTGCTGTATTTCTTCTTGTGCTTGTTATTGCCGTATTTACAGGCACGGAACAGCAGCACGTGCTCTCCGTCCTCCACCGTGAGCTTGAGGATTTTCTGCTGAGCTTTATTGTTCACTTTGGCCACATGTACTAGATAGAACCAACAACGCATTAGAGTGCAGTGTTTTAAGGGATCATCGTTGCACCACGTACCGCTCTTGCAGGAGACAGCTACTGACCCCTTGGAGCCCTGCGCCTCTGCGTAGAACTCCGTCACCTTGGCCAGGAATGTATCTGTAGTCACCAATACCATCTTCCCCTACTACTGAGTGGGCAATCACAGTCAAAGCTCAAATTGATATCGATTTGAACAGGTTGACGCTATCTTTCAGACACATTTTGCTGCATTGATTCCTGCCTATTCAACCAACGCAATGTCTACCATATCACCAGGATGGAACCGAACACTTGCGAGCGTCTTGCTGTCGTCGGCGCATCGACGACGACTGCTATTTACATAGCCGACCTTCCGCATGAGTACTCTAGCAGCAGCACCTTGCATGAGTTACAACGTCTGCAGAAGACTTTTTGACCATTGATATGAGAAACAATTCCCACCTTCCATCTCTTGTTTCGGACACGACGCAAATGCTCATCCGCATATTCGGCTTCTGGGCGTCAGTATTTGAATCCTGCACCAGGTCAGCGATCTCTCGCAACGTGGCATCCGGCCTGCATGAATTGACACCAGGACGTTAGTCATGGAGCATAGTGACCATAGATAATCTTGCAGTATCGCTGTCAGACTTACCACGTGTAAATGTGCAACTCGTTGGCAATGGGCTTATCATCCAGACCTTCGAAAGCGTCCGCTCTGCATCAACAAGATATTTTCATTGCAACCGGGGTCAGTTCCTACTACCATGCAAAAGCACTCTAGTAGCAACATTACGCTGCCGCCCTGCCTGTTATGTGGCCCCCTGCTGAAGAAGACTCGAAGCAGAAAGGGGCAGTGCTTCTCGCGGTCAATCACACGCTCTTCCGGCATCGAAAACGACGAAAATGTATCATACGAACTTAGCCGGATGATTTGGTTAAGTTACCATTAATTTAGTCACCGTAACTTAATCGAGAGCCATATTGAGCGGTGGTGACAGTTCACCAGCAAAATGGCGGCGCGCAACGTGGTTCGTTTCCTCAAGTCGGCTAATGTGTCATTTTCCAGCTTTGACCGGCGGGCGACTGGCGCATGGTAAGTTGCTACGACATCTCGGTCTCTTTATCGACGGTATGTGGCACCAACTGACGTCTGTGGTTCGAAACGTCTTCAGTGAATTCTACCGGCAATTGACGGCGGAAAAGGTGAGCTGCGCCAGTGAATGCAAGGAGCACACGAATACGTTTCTGACTGGGATTTTGAGTGGACAAACAGACGCGCAAGGTAAACCCCAAGGCCGAGATCGCGCACGAGACGACGCTGACGGGTTCGCTGCCCACGATCAAGCTGGACTTCAGTACGTTGCTACAAGCCGCTGTTGCTGCAGTAGTAGTGGTAGGATCGGAGAGTCTAACCACTGTTATGTATGCCTTTGTGTGTAGTCAACGGTAGCAAGCACGTGATGGAGGTACCTGGCAAGAATGTGCGTGAGATCTTCGAGGAGGTGGATTTCCACTGCTCGCAGATTGAGACCGAATACGAGAAGCAGGGCAAGACCATCGAATAGACAACCAGCAGACAGAAGCAAGTGCAATGATAGGCGGTTCATGCTGCTCGAGTTTCAAGCAGAGGCAATACATAGAGCGGCGAGATGAGTTTGTGAGATCATGAAGCTTACTTTGCCTCAGTATGTCTGTCGTTTGAGCATTAAATAGCCTTTATTACTGTGGATCAACTAGCGCGATTTCCGCTTGTACCTCCTCGTCAAAGTTGGGCTGCGACGCATACAAACTCAAAGTCTTGGCCCGCTCCAAGGAAAACTTCAGCAAGTGCTCTCTGCACGTGCGACTCGAACCTGACAATAGACAGCAATCGCGCTCAGGTATCAACATTTTATACACATCAGAACAGGTTGCAACGGAGCTGCACGTACCGCACACACGCGCCACTCGAATACTGACGTCTTGATTGTGCACATCCGTCACAAACACCAGGGACGTCTCCACCATCTTGCACATTTCACGTGCGCACCGGATAACTGCAAGTCTAGTCTGCGTGTTGTAGTACAATACTGCAACAGCAACAGCAACAGCAACAACAAGTGAGCATCGTGTTCCATAGACAAAGAACCATGTCGATTGCCCACCTTGGAACGCGTACTGCGATAAGCCCGCTCCGAGGTCTCCGTAGCTCTTGGTAATGGATTCTCGTATGAGCGCGGCAACATCTTCCTTCTTGATTGTCAACTTACGGGCACCCGTGGCTTCCACCACCAAGTAGCGCGTCTTGAGCCGCACCATAGCAATGTATGGTGATCTGGTGGTACTTGCTTTTGTAAGAAGTATTATCTACCAATCACCGCGATTATTGGACGCAGTTGAAATTGGTCGACATGAGCAGCGCAGGAGACGTCGCAGTGCCCGGTCAGCGCCTCGCCGCGGTAGATGGTAAGCTCACAGCAGGCAGTGGAGCTTACGTGCGTGACGGGTCAATCTTTGCGTCCATCTGCGGCAAGTGGCGCATCACACAGGACATCGTGGAAGTAACGCGGGCCAACAGAACCGTGGCTTCAGCGCAGGTATTGCGACTCGGTGACATTGTCATCTGCCGTGTGGCCAAGATCACGTCTCGACAAGTGATGGTGGACATTCTGTGTGTGGGCGAGACGGTGTTGAAGGAGGCGTTCCCGGGGACTATCAGACTGGAGGACGTGCGGAACCACGACATCGACAAGCTCGTCATGGAGGAGGTCTTCTCACCTGACATGCTCGTGAAGGCAGCTGTGCTGTCGTTCGGCGATACTCGCTCCTACTTCCTATCGACAGCCAAGCCAGGACTTGGTGTCGTGCGTCAACCTACAGAGAAGATCAGCCAGACGACCGACATGGAAACGGATTAGATCGCAGGAATATATTCAAAATGGTAGGCAGTAAGTAGAAGATGGAAGTACTACAGCTTACCATGCAAGGAATAGAGGTATCTTCCGTCTTTGAACTACTGGCAGATTCATGGTGTGCAGTGCTGAACGGCGATGGCAGCGTTGCGCGGTTAATCGTCATCTTCGTCTTCCGATCCCTCCTCCTCGATAATCTCAAAACGAGTGAAAGTTTTGTCGTGTGAACTTGCATTGCTCTTCTGTTGCCTTGATTCTTTTTCCTCTTTATCGTCATCGATGACCTCAAAACGAGTAAACGGCTTCTCCGATGAGCTGCTTAGTTCAAACTGCTGGTCGTGTGTGCTCTGTTGACTTGATGAATCTTCCACTTCTTCCTCTTCATCGTCCTCGATGATCTCGAAGCGCTTGAAAGGCTTCTCTTCCACTTCGTCCGCAATGTTATGTTTGACAGGGGCTGTCTGGTTGCTTAGTAACTCGCCGTTAACATCCTCATATTTTTTCTTCGCCGCTTTAATCAGCTTAGCTACCTCTCGATTCTCAGGATCTAATCGCAGTGCCTCTTCGAAGTCCTGCACCGACTCGGCATACTTACCCCTTCTGTAGCGAGTCATACCGCGACGACTCCATCCCTTCATGTAGGCTGGGTCAAGCAAAATGGCACGTGTCGAATCGTCGTCTGCTGCTGTAAAGTTTTTCATGCGAAGATGAACCAGAGCACGGTTGGCGTATAGAATTGCATCAGTGTCATCGTAAGCCATACTGCGAGTATAGTGCAGCAATGCCACCTCCAGCTCGTTAGCTTTAAAGCAGTCGTTCCCTTTTTGCTTTTCGTATCCCGCATACAATTTCCGTGTTTCCAATTCTAGCTTCTCTAACTCCACTGACTTGGGGAGAGATGAAAGTTCTCGTTTCCGAGCTGCTGCGCGCTTCTCCTGCTCTTCTCGCTGCATTCTAGCCTGTTCCTGTGCTCGTTCACTGTCTTCATCAATTTCATTCAGAGCTTTGTCAACATCATACTTTTCCCACGACCTGAAGTCGTACGCAGGAATCGCCTTGGACTTCTTCTCGCCTTTTGCCAGTTTCGTTGGAGTCCGCATAAGTTCTGACTGGGTGTCATCAGGATTTCTCTGTCCCCGAACAGGTGGAAGTTCTCGTTTTATCGATGTCTGTCTCTTGAGTGCTTCATTCTTCAAGTCCATCGCAGCAGCCCAGTCAGCCAGCTCCTCTATCTCAGAAGTCAACTCATTGTTCGTCGGTCCTGATCGCATGCGCAGGATTTTGTCGCGCTCTCGCTTAGGCAGTAAAGCCAGAATGCGACCCTCTGTGGCTTTCTCCAGATCCGGGTATCGCCCTTCCTTGCCTGATCGGAGCGTCGCTAGGATCCCCTTGAGCTCGTCCAGATCTGTGCATTTCTCCACGAAGCCATAGTCCAGCATCTCCACGTCGATTGTCTTGGTCTTGCGCGTGTGTAGCGAGAAGAAATCCGGTTCCGCAGTGGCTATCGTCATTTTGGCTTGTGCGTTGGCAATATCCAAAATGCAATTTTCAGCGACTTTTCACGTCAGGAGTGATGGTCATGTGGTTGAAGTTTAGGAGTGATGGTCCTTTGGTTGAAGTTTATTTATAGAACCAACGCAGCGACGCTTGCGCACTGAAGTGGAAACTGCAGGAATATGGAGACGGCGGAGGCTCGTGCTGGTCGCGCAACTGGAAGCAACAGTGTACGTGCGAATATGGCGCTGCCTGCTCCGACCCTCGCAGCGTCAGGCGCGCCGCGTTCAGAGCATGGCCGAGCATCCAGACACGAAGACAGCGGCCTCATGTCGGATGAAGACGTACGTCACAATGTTTGGCTTTGTTGCGAAGCTGAGACTTCATTATGCTCTTGTTTGCAGTTCTACGACGCCCATGAAGATCTAGAGGCGGAAGCCGCTCGACAAGCATCAGCAGGTGGCTCAAGTGGCTCTATACAAGCGAACATTGAATGCTAATTCTGACATATTATTGATTGATTTAGCTGCAAGCACCTCCACTAACCAACAGTTAGGAGGTCCTGAACTGGCGAACAAACAAACCGAAGCAGACGACAGCAAGTACATTGTGAAGAACAAGGACACCGGTGAAGTTTTCGACATTCGAGATTTGTCCAGTATGCCCGCAGACTCCTACTCCATTTTCCCTAATGACTTTGTCGCCCCACAAGAAGAGGAAGTGAGTGGTTGTTGTCGTTGCTATGCGAAAGTGCTTGTTCAATGATGTTTTACGTTCCAGCAGACCAAACGGATCAAGACCAGACGACCTTCACTTACCAAAATCATGTCCAAATTCCCGATCAAGTCTAAGGCGAAAGAGCCAATGAAGAGGAACCATGTACCGGTATTATTTTATAGAGCTCTGTTGCTTCGTGGGCGTTGGCTAACCGAAAGAGCGCTATGTGATCGACAGGTGACATCTTGCAAGAAAGAAAAACGGGATCTCGAAGACTTGTGCTTAGCTCAGACACTATCTAAGCACACCGGCACAATTTGGACCATGAAGTTTAGTCATGACGGTGCTCGATTGGTGTCAGGTGGTCAAGATGCAATATTACGCGTTTGGAAGGTTCAAATTAGCTCCGAAGAAGATGCCAACGTGGCAAGAGAGAGTGACGAAAAAACGATTCTCGATGCTGAGCCTGAAAGATCCTACCAGGTAAGAAAATTGAGAAGATGAATTGGGTCTCGAGTTGTATTTACTTACGATATTCGGATATTTAGGGACACACGATGCCGATTGTCGATGTATCTTGGAGTCGCAGCAACTTTATCCTGTCGGCTTCCATGGACAAGGTTGGACTGGTATCGAAGATGGGATCCCCGTTGGTTTTACTGAGAGTACCTTGTTGTTTTCCTATCAGACGGTTCGACTGTGGCACATTTCACGTGAAGATTGCTTGCATGTATTTCACCACCCTGATAGTGTACCTGCCGTAGACTTTCACCCAAAGGTTAGTTTCTACCTGTACTGCATCATGATATGAGACTGAAACGAATTTGGTCAGGAGGACCGATATTTCCTATCCGGGTGCTTCGACAATAAAGCTCGCGTTTGGGACATTCCCGACGGTTGCGTGGTCTCCTACGTCCAAACGCCAGTAATGATCACAGCTGCCAGTTTCAATCCAAGCGGCACACGTGCCATTGTTGGTCTGCTAAACGGTCAATGCATCTTCTACCAAGTCAATTCACACCAACAAATGAACTACTACACTCAAATTGAGTGCCGAAACAGCCGCGGGTCCATGCGAAAGGGACGCAAAGTCACCGGTATCGAGTTTGATCCCGAAGGCAAGTATTTCTTGGTCAGCACAAATGATTCGCGTATGAGGCTTTTCTCGGTGGACAACTATTCACGAATATGCAAGTACAAGGGTCTCGTCAATGGACATCTTCAAATTAAGGGACGATTCAGGTACGAGTTCGAAAGCGGTCAGACAGCATAATTCCTTTTTCACGTTGTTGTGTCTTGCAGCCAAGACGGGGATTTCGTGATATGTGGGTCTGAAAACGGCTCGGTTTACGTCTGGAACAAAGCAAGGTTTGATTAAGTTGCTGTGACCGCTTTAGTGTGTTCACCCACTTAATGCTGGTGTGCCTTTAATAACAGATACCTCCGGTCCATGAGCATTGTAAAAAGCAGCAAACAGGATCGTAATTCCTCCTACGAGTTTTTCACAGGTATACTATTCTACAAACTGTGCATTGTAAAGTTTTGCTAATTGACATTGTAACTACAGCTGCCGAGCCACCAAATGGTATTGTGACGGTTGCCTTGTTTGCCCCAGCAAGTACTTTTGCCATGGTCAAGTCAAAACTCGAGGCAAGCGACGATGTGAACACAAACGCGTGCACAGGGTTGATTGTGAGTGCGAGTTATGATGGTTGCATCAAGTTCTTTGAGCGGTCTCCGAAGAGCGTGTAAGCAGCATTACGCTAGTAGACTGACACAACTACGATTATTTGCCGTCACATCCCTCAATAGACAACAAAACTAAAACATAAAGACCGTGTAAAATGTTACCCAAGACTTCCGTCACAGGGCAAGCGGTTTAAATACAAGATTGGTCAAAGTGAACTCCACCACAAATGCGTCTATTCGATCTACACACAAAGCTGGTTGGTCCGAGGACTTGCGTTGAATGCACAGTGCCCACCTCTAGTTCGCACTCGATATCTACGATTGATGTTGTGTGCCAACCGCTGCAATCAGGTCACGCACAAATCTCTCGATCTCGTGTTGCGCGGTCTGAATCGCCTCAATGACTTCTTCATGACAAGCCACGGTACCTTTTTCTCCTGGAAAGAGAGCCTTGTTCGTAATGATGGAGAGACCAATGGTTTTGAGGCCGCAGTGCGCAGCTACAATGGCTTCAGGGGCCGTACTCATGCCGACAGCATCGCATCCAACAAGTCTCAAGAATCGGGCCTCAATTGGCGTTTCGTACGTGGGCCCGGAAACGAAGCAGTATACGCCACGTCGAACTTTGTGAGCAAGACCAAGCGTTTCTGCAATACCATGGGCCAGATCCTGGAGCTTTTCATCATAGCAGTTCGACAACGGTGTGAATCGCCCGCCAAAACGAGTGTCGTTCGGACCGATCAAAGGGTGGTGACCTGACAAACCAGGCATGTTGAGGTGGTCGTTGAGGATCATCAAGTCACCGACGTTATAGTCCGGATTCAGACCGCCTGCCGCATTAGTCACCAACAAATACTTGATCCCCAGCAAGTACATTGCACGAACGGGTAGTGTCACTTCTTGCATGGAATATCCTTCATAGCAATGGAACCGACCGCGCATACACACGACGCGGACGCCGTCTAAGTCACCGAACACCAATTCGCCAGCGTGACCTTCGACGGTGGAGCGTGGAAACTGGGGAATATCCTCGTACTTGATAACTTCTTGGTTGGAGAGGCAGTTGCTGAGACCACCGAGACCGGATCCGCAGATGATTCCGATGAGTGGGGGAGTTGCCACCCGTTCCTGGAGGAAGTCGTTGATGATGTCAAAACGTTCTTTGCAGCGAGGGGTAGTGTCCCCATTTTGTGGATGTACAGGAACTGAGGGAGGAGTTGTAGTTGGTTTAGTCGTCGGGTTCTTCGTGTCGTTCATCATTTTCTTTCGAGGTGATGGCGCTCCGCTAGCGATAACGCGAATGTGGTGGCGGGAAAAAGCGCATGATTTGCCACAAGTGGACTAAAATGGAGACACACGTAGGTTGCGAGTCAACTTGAAACTCAACGTGAGTAGACTTCTGGCGCAGGTGTGATTCTTTTGTAGATTGCGGTGGGAAAATATTACCAAGAATGTGGCGACGACGCACGATCGGTAATTTCTAGTTTATTTCATCTATAACTTAGAGGACGGGCACCGCTCTACAAGTTGTGCTGCTTACCGATTGCTGTAATGAGGTCCCGTACGTACCTCTCGACATCGTGCTGCGTGGTCTGAACAGCTTCGAGAACCTCATTATGGGAAGGTGGCTCGCGCTCTTCTCCGGGGAAGAGCGCCTTGTTCGTGATGAGCGATAGACCGAGCACTTTCAGTCCGCAGTGTGCAGCCACGATGACCTCAGGCACTGTGCTCATGCCAACGGCATCGCCTCCCACCAATCGCAGGAAACGGCACTCCGTAGGCGTCTCGTACGTTGGTCCAGACACAAAGCAGTATGCACCTTTTTGAAACTTCTGGGCAAGCCCGAGCTTCTCGGCCACATTAAGTGCCAGATCTTGCAGCTTCTTGTCGTAGCAGTTCGATAGTGGCGTGAATCGAGCACCGAAGCGAGCATCATTGGGGCCGATCAACGGGTGCTGTCCTGACAGACCCGGCATGTTCAGGTGATCGTTTATGATCATGAGGTCACCCACGTTGAAGTCTGGGTTCAGCCCGCCTGCAGCGTTGGTCACCAGCAAGTATTTGATGCCGAGCAGGTACATGACGCGAATGGGCAGTGCCGTTTCACGCATCGCGTAGCCTTCATAGCAATGGAAACGGCCACGCATGCAGACAACGTGGACGCCATCAAGGTCGCCAAAGACGAGTTCACCAGCGTGGCCCTCGACAGTGGAGCGGGGAACTGCGGAATGTCGTCGTATTTTATGATCTCTTGGTTGGTCAGACACTTGCTTAGGCCGCCGAGACCGGATCCACACACAATTCCAATGAGAGGGCGAGTCGAGATGCGCTCCTGGAGGAAGTCGTTGATGACGTCGATGCGTTCCTTGGGAATGGCCTCGTCGGATATTTGACCCGTAGACATGCGACGAACGTGGTGTGCAGAGTTGCTATCGATGGCGGCAGCGGCGAGCGTAGCAACGGAGCTGACGGTGTGGTTCTCACGCGGGCTCATGCCGTCCACACTGTGGCTGTGATGCTGGCGAGTGACATGAGCAGGCAGCGGCAACGGAGATGACGCTGGTAGGAGGTTGAGATCGTTCATCATGGTGAAGGAATGTGGCAATGGCTTCCAGGCGGCGGGTCGGAAAGTGAGCGGATTGGCGGACAACCGCCGAAACTGCCCTTCCCACACACTCCGCCTTCCTTCAATCTAGTGTCCTCTCTTACTCTTGCTTTCCTACTTGCACGCCGTGAGCTCCAATATGCTGGCGTTTAAGCTCATCTGATGAGCACTGGAAATCCGCGAAATCTGCGGAAAATAATACCGACTTCTTCTTCCGAGACCTCACTCTCCAAAATCACAGCTCAAGACAAGATGCCAAAGGGAAAAGGAGGATACTACGCAGTCGCCAAAGGCCGTGAGACCGGCGTCTACAAGTCCTGGGAATCGGCTAAAGCGCAGACGAGCGGCTACTCGAACAACCAGCACCAACGGTTCGACACGCAGGCCGAGGCCAACGCATACATTGCAGGCTACAACGGCGGCACAGGAAGGGCTGGGAATCCTCCGCTTCGCGAGTAAGCGGCAATCGAGTTGTGGTGGCGTTGGCAGGCATCCATCCTCATCTCCTGCTACTAGCAGGCTGCTATGAGGTGGCGTTGCTTGTTTCCGTGCCTTCATCGTCGTTCATTTTTCAAGTGCCGCAAACCACCACGAAACACAAGAAAGTTGCCATGCGTGGCCAATAAGAAAATCAAATTTTGCGATTGAACTTGTTGCATTCTTTGACCAGGAGTTCTATGTAGCGATCCAAGATAGCGCAGACTCGCACCGGTGATACGATGTGCGTGATGATAAAGCTGCCTCAAGTCCATGCTCTAGTTAAGTGCAAGCAACTTCAACACAAAACAGCTGGTTTATTAAGCAACTTAGTATATTATGTTGCTCATTAAAATCCAGCCTTATTCCGCAAGTGTCGGCAAGGTAAGAGAGGAAGTCGTCGCAGCTTCTAACAGACCATGATGAACATCTTTTCGCGCAAGAACAAGCTGGAAGACGAACTGTTCAACATGAAGTTCACGGCCAAGACGCTGCTGCGCAACGCCAAGAAGTGTGAGAAGAACCAAGTGGCGCAGAAGGCCAAACTCAAGAAAGCTATCGAGCAGGGCAACATGGAAGGCGCCAAGATCTACGCGCAGAACGTGATCCGCGAGAAGAACCAGGCTTTGAGCTACTTGCAGATGGCATCGCGCATGGATGCAGTGGCGGCGCGTGTGCAGACTGCCATCAGTATGGGCCAACTCAAAGCCAATATGAGCGGCGTGGTCAAGGGCATGGACACGGTCATGGAGTCCATGAACGTGGAGAAGATCTCACAGACCATGGACCAGTTTGAAAAGCACTTTGAAGACATGGATGTGCGCTCCGCCTACATGGAGGGGGCCATGAGCAGCGGCACGTCGCTCTCGACGCCCGCCGACCAGGTAGACGACCTCATTCAAATGGTCGCAGACGAGAATGGACTTAAAATTGCAGGACAACTCGACTCGGCGGGACTCGTGGGTACGGAACTCCCCACGACGGAAGCTGCACGAGAGAAAAAGTCCCAGGATGATCTGTCCATGCGGCTCGCGGCTCTCCGGAAGTAGAACCAGTCCGTTGGTACATTTCATCGCTTGAACGCGTGAAGAGTGCATCAATCTCCGTCCTAATATGCATGATACATGTACGTTTGTCTATCAGTACGTTGCTTCACCAAGTTCCAGTGCTTCCTTTCAGGCTTTGCTAAATTATTACTATCAGGGCTAGGTGTCTAGCTGGCATACAAATGCCAAGTTTGTTTGACATCTGCTGCACAACTAAATCACTGCCCACGAAGGTCTCATCTCGACTCCGATTGGCCACACAGGAACACGTCAAGCTGTCGTAGCTTTTCACAGGCTCATCCGATCGGGTGCCTGGAAGTGCTGCTCTTGGCCAACGTCAGCGACTGCGACTGCCACAAGCAGATCTACCACCGGCATGGTGAACTTCAGTCTGCGGCTGCGCGACAACTCGGTTGCCGAGTGGCGCGGCGACTACCTGGACTACGATGGGCTCAAGCGGCTACTGGAGCGGCAGGGTCAAATTGATGCCGCGTTGTCCGCAGCTGCAGCGTCGAGCACAACGATAGAGGTCCGCGGGCCAACCGAGGACATGGAAGACAACGCTCTGAGCGGCCACAAGTGGCGTCCCATGGCCACCGGCAGCAGCACACAATTGGTCAAAAAGATCGGCGACAAGCTCGCGTTCTTGCGCCTTCCAGGGACGCCGCCGACATCCACCGAGTCCGACCAGCTGCAGTCGCTGCTCTCCGCACCTGTCGCCTTCGAGGAGGCATTGGAATATGAATACAACAAGGTAGAACGCGCTTATGCGCGGCACACAGCACAATTGAGTGAGCAGCTCGAACACTTGCAGGCGCAGCATCGAGAAGATGCACCGGCTACAGCCCAGGAATCGCTCAAAAATTCGCTAGTCGAACTGCATCGCTTGTTGAACTTGTTGCACAACTTTGCGCTTCTCAATTACACTGGATTCGTCAAGATTCTCAAGCGGTATGACAAGATTGCTAGCTTCCCAACAGATCAGCGCAAAGAACAGAAAGCTAAGCTGCAGACGTTTGAGTTTGCAAAGGCGCAACAATGCTCGGAGCTGTTGAGTCAAGTGGAGAAATCGTTTGCGGACTGGTTTTGCGATGGAAATACGAATGTAGCAGTGGCAACACTCATGACCAAGAAGGAAGATTTCGTAAATTGGGGTCATATTTATCTGGGCATCAAGGGTGGCTCGTGTCTCATCTTGTTGATATGGGTGTGCTGGGACTCGCTCGTAGTCCCCACATTTCACAATGGACGTGAGAACCACCTCATTGACTTAGTACGCACCCGTGCCTACCCAGTATATCGTGGAATTGGTTGTCTTCTGTTGCTGCACTGGTTGGTGGGAGTGTCGCTCTACGTTTGGCGTTCAGCGCGTATCAATTACCGCTATATCTTCGAGTTGAATCCGAGGCGAGCGCAATCGTATCCACAGGTGTTCAGCGACGCCACTAACATGACAATTGTGTTTTTGGCAAATGTGCTGCTCTACTACAAGGTTGTGAACGGTTATTTCCCAGAGGAGTTGTTGCCGCGCGGCTATTATCCGCTGGCGCTGTTCTTGTATACGTTCTACTTTTACGCTATTCGACCATGGGGTCAACAACTCGGTATGTTGCGAACATTTTGGGAAGTTGTGTGGTCACCGCTATATCCTGTGTCATTTTTCCACACCTTCGTGGGAGACTACCTTACCAGTACAGTCAAGGTCACCCAAGATGTCAGTTGGTCGGTGTGTTTCTTCGCCACGAAGGAATTTTTGCGTAAAGATGCAATTCAGCCTGGAGGTGAATTTCAGCTCTTGCAGGATCCAGACGAACCGACCTGCGCTGACAACGTGTACTATGTGAACGTGGTGGTGCCATTGGTGTGTGCGTTGCCGCTGTGGTGGCGCTTTTTGCAAAATCTTCGGCGTGTCTACGACACGAAAACGTGGTGGCCACACCTGCCTAACGCTGCCAAGTACGCACTCACGCAAGTAGTTGTGCTGTTTGGCCTGTTCCACCCTCTACACAGCGACAACAACGAGGAAAATGCGTCGCGAGTGCGAATGTTCGTGATCGCGTGGCTGTTCCTGTTTACAGCTAGTTCGCTTTACACGTGGGTCTGGGATGTGACAATGGACTGGGGACTCGGTCGGCCGCAGTTCAAGTTCCTGGGCGACTCGCAAATGTTCTCACGCAAGTGGGTTTATTATGCTGCTATCATGGCTGACTTGTTCCTGCGTTTTGCATGGACTCTCACGCTCATTCCCCCCCGTGGTGCTGCTCGTTGGCTTCCATTGTATCTGCAGCCTTTCACAATGGTGCTGGAGCTGTTCCGCCGAACCTTCTGGAGCTTCTTCCGTCTGGAGAACGAGCACCTGCGCAACACACAAGGATTCCGTCGCGTGGATTTCATCCCGTTGCATTACGACCATGGCGTAGGTGATGTGGAGAAGGCAGACGACGAAGTGGAGCAGCTGGACTTCCGGGTATTCACGCTCAAGATCTTGGCTGTAATTTTCACCGTACTGGGACTCAGCGTTGTTGCCATCGTCATTGAACGGTAAACAGTGGCAAATACAGGGATACCAAGGCATAGAGCTGTACAAGACGTTTCCTGTGGAGATGACAAGTTGTAAACGTTTCAATATAAGGGAAAAGATGTTCCGAGTACATGAAGAGGAGGCATTAATTAGAGTTTAATGCGCGGGTCAAGAAAGAAAGCTCCCTCTAGCGCTCGCACGCGCTTAGAACTTGACCTCCTTAAGGCCCCACTTGATGTAGCAGAAGGTGGGGGCGATGGCGCCCTCCGGGTAGTAGGCGTAGGCAAGGCCAGCCTCCGAGTCGCACGACTTGAACATGTAGTACTGCAGCTCCTTGAACATGGACACGAGGAACTTGACGATCTCCTGGGCGTCGCTCTTGAACTGAGCGAGCGTCTCGTCGCTGGCGTCCGTGGACTTGAGGTGCTTCATGACCTTGCGGAAGTACGACTTGAGGTACGTCTTGAGCTCCGCCTTGGTGTCGAAGCCCGTCTCCATGTAACCAAAGCCGACCGATTCATCGATGACGTTGTTCACCGTCTCCACCGAGTCGTCGAGCTGATCCTCTTCGCCACCGAAGGCGTCACCGCAGCCAATGTCGACGTTGTCGGCGCCCTTGGCCACCGTCTTGGACTCGACCTGGAACATGCCCGAGACCTCGTTGCCCTCGAGGTCCTTGCACGGGGTCACCTTGTTCGAGTCCGACATGACCTCATCGTCCGTGAAAATATCCTGCCACACCAACATCTTGATCCGCTACTTGTTTCTCTTGAGACCGAAAAGCTACTGTCTGTAATGGAGGCCAAGAGGCCGCTATCTCGAACAAGAGCCACCAGTTCCGAGAGGGTCGGAGGCTGCAAATGGATTACGAGGGACAGGTGGAGAAAACACACCTGTGACGGAAGAATCAACGAAGAGCTTCCCAACGAAATCTGAATTCCGCAACAGCAAGATCGTATTTAAACCAATCAGATAGTCACATTCCGCCGAGGACGTCCTACTGATACCGATTCTAGTGTATGTATTTGAAAGCTTGGAGTCGCTGATCTTGTCGAGATACCATGAGGACCTTCACTGAAGACTGTGTAGGTCATCAGGAACTCCATGATTCCGCATGGAGAAATCGGTGCAGTTGAGCACTATCATCATGTTGAAGCTACCGTTAAAGCGCTATTGGCAAAACGTATGCCAAGTGGTGGCTGGCAATTTTTTATGCATGTAAATGTCCTTGCATTCAATACATCGATAGTTTGCTCTGGTACGGAAGCAAATTAGCAAACCTTTCATTTTGAAGTAAGACGGAGGATCTCTTACGTACCCGGCACAACTTACCGTACACTGCCACGCGAATGAAATCTGCTACAATGTGAGGATCTGTCGAAATGATGGCCGTGTGAATGCTGAAGTACGGACTACTGTAGCTACACTACATGTTGACAATGGCGAGGATAGCCTTCCTTAGTAGATAGATGTGTCGATTGCAGAGTTCCAACGTCAACAAGGATAACGTTAAGCTTAGATCGGAGGGAATCGTGTTTGACAGCTGTGTGCACCACTCTACGCGTTCGTCAGGTGTCTGCTTCTGTTCCGGTGCCCGCACACAGTCAGCTCCACGTCAAAACGCCGACCAGCGCAGCGCAGCGTCTTGCCTCACGAGACCGCCTTGACCGCACCTTGCATAGCGGCGACTGCGCATATCGCTCTGATCGATGGCGTACCTGCTCGCCTCTGCTAGTGGCGGAACATCGCCCAATCACACGTCGTTTCTGCGCGGTGTCAACTTCTATATCGACACGCGAGGAGGAATTCCAAGGCTGTCCAATAGGTTTATGCTTCTACACAAGTCCCTTCAAACAGTGACTCTACCACACTGAATTTCGTATGCCATCCCAGAAGACAGGATATCACCTGGAGACAGTTTCATTAGCGAAATGCAATTGCGCAGAGTATGTACCGTAGATACGGTTATATACACGACACTAATTTAACCTATTTACAGCGAATCATCATGCCGATGTAAATATTTTCATCCAATAGAACGTCGCAATATCAGCCGCTGATTACGTTTACGTCCATGTCTGTTATAACATCCCTCCTACCACCTGCTGCGCTACCTCCTGGACGCGGTAGACGCCGAATTGCCGAGAAGAAGCCACGGCCGACGAGCCAGCCACCACTTGCTCGTCCTTCTAGCGTCCACCTCTCACAGCCGTCAGACGCAGCATGTCCAAGGCGCCTAAGGCCAAGAAGGCTGCGCTCCACTACCAGCCATACCAGGCTCTCGGTGTACGTCCGCTGAAGAATGCTTGCTCTCTACCTCTTGACTCACTGCTCGTGCTCTCGTGACAGACTGGCGAAGGCGAAGAACCATCCATGGACCTCACGATGCCAGATCTTCCGCTGCATTTGGACCCTGTACTCTCGTACGTTTAACGCTTTACGTCAGCCAACGTGGTGTAGACTAATGCAACATTTGTGTCTCGCTCAGCGGCCTCTCGTCCAACATGAGCCGCAACTTGTGGGACGACTGGAACGAGAATGACGCCAACTTTGGCATGAAGTTTGACATGTTCACAGATGAAGTCAGCACGGCCAGCACCGCCAGCTCCACAGCCAGTCCAAATCCCAGTATGCACGTGTCCAACCACAATGTTGGAACCCCAAGCTACGAACAGCAGAACGCCTCTCCCAACACGATGCACACGCACCACCCGCACTTACACAACGGACCAATGACTTCAGAAGACCACCAGAAACCGAGGGCGAACGTCCAGCGGTCGCTCAGCGAGGACATCGTCAACATGCTCGATGATTCGAATGAGACCAACTTCTCCAAGGAAACAGATCAGCGCGGTAATGCAGCTTTACAGAACATGCTGTTTAACCCTGGGGGCCAGAACATGATGAGCTACCAGCACCAGGCTTCTCAACATCAGCTGCACTCGAATCACATACAGCAGTACCAACAGCAGCAGATGCAAGTGCAACAGCAAGTTCAGCAGCAACAACAGCAATATCAGCAACAGCAACAGCAGTTCCAGCAAGCTGCAGGGTCTACTGCTCCCAGCTGGATGAACAGCTTCGGTGGTGGTAACCAAACAAATGCAACCACGAATGCGTCGGCTTCTGGTCAACCCAGCAACCCGTCTGCTCACCGTCGTCTGTCGAATCCGACAAACCCTACGGCTTTGGATATTGCTGTGGCTGAGGGAACAGCTTCGCTAGTTGCTGATTACCCAGTTTCTCAAGTTGCCGCGACGTCATTAACATCCGTCGCGTCCAGTACTCCTTCTACCCTGCATCGCGCTACTAGTTCAAGTAGTGATAAAGAGAAGCCCGGTGTAACAGGGACACAGGCAAGTACCCCTTCTACAAATGGCACTACCAGTGGAGACGCTAAGAAAGATACAGCCCCAAGAAGCAATGACACAAATATGAACGATCCATCGCAACAGGTGAATGGATTCGGTTCTCAAGGAATGATGATGAATCCCTTCATGTTGTACTCAATGATGGGTCCTCAAGGGATGAATATGATGGGAATGCCCATGCAAATGCCCATGGGGATGAATATGAATGGCATGAACGGAATGAACAGTGGAAATGGAATGAACGGTTCGAATGGAAATGGAGGGAACGGTGCGAATGGCATAAACAACATGAATGGCATGAATGGAATACCGCTTCCAATGCAAATGCAATTGCAGTTGCAGTTACAAATGCAGATGGCTCAGATGGCGCAGATGAACGGAATGAGTGGCATGAATGGAATGCAGATGCCCATGGGACTCCCTGGCATGCCGATGGGCATGAATATGCCGATGCCCATGAGCATGAATATGCAGCAGCAGGTCAACCCGCAAAGCTCTGGTGACGTCGAGATGGCCTCAGCATTCTCTATGGGAACGCCTTCCGCTGGGGGTTCGATGTTGAAACCAGCCAGGACTCTGCAGCCAAAAGGTGTGCAAGGAGGACCTGCCTTTGTGAATATTGCTAGAAAGCCCGAAGAGCCTGAGGTGAGCAGCATTTTAAAATCTCTGATGGATGAGGAAGCTAAGAAGAAAGAGAAAAAGCTGGAGCGCAATCGTGACTCAGCCCGTGAAAGTCGTAGAAAGCAACAAACATACGTCGAAACATTGGAAAATGGCATCAAACGTCTGCAGATCAACCGCGATCTTGTTCGCTCATATCGATGGGGTGTAAGCGGTCCAGGTTTTGGACCTCTGCCCTGCCCAAACTCGCCACAAATGTTTGATTGGAAGAATCGTGTTGAGGTAGTTACAGGTCGCACTGAGGCTTTTGCGAGCATTCAGAATCCCGCTAATTTCCAGTCCCTCATGCGGCTTAACCGACAGCGTCGTACCCTTGCCATGCAGCACGAAGAGCGTGAGCGCGCGGTGTGGAAAAGTTTTGTGTTTGTGGGCCGCCAGCTTGCAGCGATGCGTACACGTGTGCTGCAGGTACAAATACTGCGTACGTTTTCAGGAAATCCTTTGGCGATGGAGCTAGACACGTTGTTGAATCTTACAGCTGACCAGAAGCTGCAACTGCAGTGCTACGCACAACAAATGTTCAATGAAGAGGTATTGGAGCTGACGAAGCTGTTCAAGATCTTCTTTGCGCTGCGCAACGAAGCTATTCGACTGAACATGATGTCTCCATCATTGGAGCGCTACTTTCGCGAGGTGTGCTCGTTCGACCAGTTGCAGAAGCTGCTACAGTGGACGGAGAACCATCGCACCGTCATCGAGACGGATCTTTCCCTAGATGAAGTTTAGGAGCCTTCGGCGCGAGTAGTTGTCAAATTAACTTTCAGCAGAAGTGTCAGGTGTGCAGCGTAAAATTTGGACGATTTTGTGAATCGAATCCGTACGAGGTTTGTGCCATGTGTGTACAAGCAACTCGCTGCGTGCATCACGAATCCTACAGATCAATGGTAGTCGAGAGGTTGAGCCAGATCGCTTTATATTTGAGCTTTGACGTAGGTCACGTGGATAATTTCTCCACAACATCACGTTCAATTTGATGCAGTTCCTGTAGCAGCTCGTCGGCCGTAGGGCGAACTTCCGGTTGAAAAGCTTGACACCTGAACATCAACAGCCGTGTAGGTGTAGGTGCTTCGCTGTCCCCTGCAGAATGCTCTTTGTGGGCGTTGTTCAGCATCGGAATGTCTGTGTCATCCATGACAGAATGTTCAGCTGATACGCAGTCGTACGATACCAATTGCGACAGCAACACGCCGAACGAGTAGATGTCTGATTTCTGCGTGTACTGGCGGCCGTCGAGGACCTCCGGTGCGGTCCAGACTGTCATGTCCATATGAATTTCATCGCCGGTAGTCTGTGAGCTACCGTTGCTACGCCCCGAAAATCGTGTCGAGGACCCTATTGTAGAAGGAGGCGAAATGACGTCGTTCTGGTTGTGGGACGAAGACCAACGCCTCAGCGCGCTGCAACACGTCAGATCACCAAGTTTCACATTCCAATCACTATCCAAGAAAACTTTTCGGGAGCTGAGGTTCCCATGAAAAAGTGGCTGTGAGAAAGAGTGCAGGTATTGAACTGCCTTGGCGACCTCAATCGCGATCGAGAGCTTGCTCGTGTACAAGTCGGAAGAAATCCGCCAATACCACCTATCAGTATCCCCTTCGTCGATGGAATTACCATTTTCATCGTCGGAGTGTACGATATCCTCATCATAATCGTCCTCACTGCTCATATCACCGAAAAAGTTGTCTTGTATATCATCATGCCAACCCACACGCTTGTCCCGCACATCGTCTCCATCACCAGCGTTAGCGAGGCGTACACGACGCTTCCGCTTGGCTTGCTTCTGCTGTAACGATCTCTTATGGTCCTGAATGAACGTGTTTAGGTCCCCTTGGCTCATGTACTCCATCACGAGCGCAACACCGTCGCTATCAATTTGCTCAGCAATTCGAGATATTTTCACGAATCCATAGAAAGCAACGAGTTGCGGGTGTGATAATGTAGAATTCAAGCGAATTTCTTCAACAAACCCCCACAACTGTGTCAGCATAGTGTTTTCACGCTTGTCATCCTTGCGTTCAAAGTGCTTAGCAATGCTGAGAGCTTTCAGCACGATTGGCTTTCGATGGAATAGAGCTTTGAAATAGATGAATGGCGAGGCATTTTCCCCTGCTGGGTTCTCGTCAGGTGTCGTCGTTGATAACAATTCTCGACGTTTAATAAGTGATCCATCAATTTCACTGCGCGGAAGCTCCTGTTGAAGGTGAACGATCGGATCAGTCGATTTTTCCTTTTTCATAGGTGAATCACCAGCTTCCGAAGTCAACTCGGGTTCAGGCTGGGAAGAGCTGTCATCCGTAGTTGGCGGATCCGAAGACAGCAAATGGCGGACTTCATCGTCTGGTTCCAAACTTGCGCTTTCGTGCCAGAAATTATTTGGTCTACTGCTGGCTGTCTTGGTCATATTGGGCTGATTACTTTTCCCCTTGGAAACACTACGGACTTTACGTCGTAAACATAAACAAAATCCATTCACGAAAAGCATGGCTGTCAAGGCCGAGAGCAAAGCTGCTGCGCCTATAAGAAACCATGAGCGCCGCTGGTGAAGTGTTTCCTTGAGCGCAATTCGCTCGACTTCATGACTAGAAGGGCTATCTGCACCCCACTTGGAGCCTGACACGGAGCCGCTGGATGCTGCTATCACCACACTCTCATATTTGTCAGCAAACTCGCTGTCTGACAATACGCATAGCATTGTGTCTTGTACGTAGCGGGGGTTCGCGTTCGTGTCCGAACAACTGAGTGTGGATGTAGTGGAAACATCCCAATGCGTCAACTTCTCGAACATGTCTGCGTCACTCTGACGCACTTCAAATTCCTCCAAGACACTGACAGCCTGCACTGTAGAGTCTTTTGTCGTTTGCAATACGCGGGCTTCCTCCGGGGTAACTACTGATTCTGTTGAAGTCGCCATTGCTACCGCTGAGTTTGCGGTGGCGATCAGGGTCAGCGTCGTGAGGGAGTCAGGAAAAATGACGCCTCTTATCGTAGTGATGGGGTTGCCCGAGAAATTGAGAGCTGTCACTGAGCTCGGGAAAGAAAAGTTTTCCAGTGTAGCGACCCTGGAATCAGCTACATCCCTACGAAGACATGAAGTAATATTTTTGTCAGGATTTGAGTCCAATGACAACCATTTCATCCAACACGTACAAGTGAAGTAGGTTGGTCGGGAAGGATACGTTGGACAGTGAGGCAACAGGGTTACCTGACAAATTGCTGTGTCCAACGAAAGACCAATAGAAACATGCGTTAGTTCACTTGTTAAAACCACAAGATATCGACTCGTACAGGTAATGTAGCGAGGTAGGAAATTCAACCCCGTCAAGATCTCCAAGAGCGTTATTTGCAATATCCCTGGACCCGAAATTCCACTAAAATGTTAGCAAATGCACATGTTGGTTCTCAATGACCTGCACGTACAATACTGTGAGCACTGCTGGAAATTTGAATCCAGTCATCGCAGGAATACTATTGTTGGACATGTATCTACAGTATTAACATCATGAAGCCGTCAGGATAGAATAGTTATTCCCCATAGAAATCACTCGCGTACATTTCTGAGATATTACTGCTCGTTGTGAAGGTGCGAAGTTCATTATTGCCCAGTCTTCTACTCCAGACAAAATTCTTGAATAAATCAAGCAAGAAATGAATAATTCAGTTCCCCATTTCACGTACACAACGTCGACCGATGGGAGACTTGACACTGCAGCAATGTTTTGATGTCGGAGGTCCAACGTCTTCACCCCAGTCGAGGACGTCGAGATCGCCACTACACTGGACGTACAGGTCGAAGCATCGATTAGCTGCACCTGGGAAGTCTTGTTGCTCGAGATCGAGACGGTCGTGACATTCGGACAGGAAAACGAGCTCTTCTCTGTTTCCCCCACGTCCACAGCTCGACAGTGACGAGGCCAGCTCCCCACTGTCAGCACCAGTGCGAACAGCAGCATCACATGGAGATGTGTCATTGTCATCCGACTACAAAGTAGTCGGTTCTGGACCAAAAAATGGATGGTCCATCTTTGCATACTGAAATCAAATTCAAATTGTGTCATCAGAGGTAGCCATTTAGATTTAGTGAGATGGCTACATCTGTGACGTGTGAAACTATCGGATGTGCATCATGAGCGTGTCCTTCTGGGCACGGATGGCTTTTTGTTGACTCCACCCTGCGAGTAGCGTCTCTTTCTCAATGCGTTTCCGTTCTACTAGCTCTTGACGACCGATATCGTCCTGCATTTTTAGTTTAGAGATGAAATAGGCCGATTCGGCTTGGTCCAGAGTGCGTCGGTCCTTCTTGAGCGCTACTTTGGCCACCACCTGCTCGTTCAGTCGCTGGTTCAGCTTCTGCTTCTCGACTCGCATCATCTCGTCACTAACTTCACGCTCCAACGGCAGAATTTTGATCTCTCGAAAGTCGCAGTGATCTATTGCGGTCGATTTCTGACGTGACCGCTTCCGCTTCTCCTCGATCTGGACATTGAGGAAGGCATTCAGCTCTCGTCGAGCTACAGCCTGCTCAGCTCGTTTTTGAAGGTCCTGAATCTGCACGGCACGCTGTCGAGCAGCTTGCATGTCGTTGAATTGATCGTCTACACGCTTCGCCTGCTCAATTTTGTCCACTTCGCGCTGAAACGCAGCTTGCATGACTTGATCGTGAGCTGGGCGGGGCTGTAGCATCTCGGTAGGGACACGCGGGTCTGGAATCAAGAAACGCGGCAGAATCTGCCGTCCATTACGAGGCACTGCATCAGTATTATTGCTGGTGGTGGAAATCAATGCATCCTGTTTTTGTCGGTGCTTGCGAGAATGTTTCTTTTTCTCTTTGCTCCTCTTCTTCGTCTCCTCAGCATTGTTCGTGTCTTCATCGTTATCAACATGACGGTTTGGTGCAGCAAAGTCATCCCTGGATGAAGTTTTTAATGAGGTGAGGTGGTGTTTGGACTTACACGGCCCTTGAAGCGCTCCATCAAGAGACATTGAGCGCAGCAGCATCGGATTGTCGCTCTTTGCGTCGGACTTCTTGCGTAAACTGTCAACTGCATTCCTTTTTTTGAAAATGGCCGACGGGGGAGCGATCTCCACTTGATTATTCTGCGTCATCGCACGAAGCAAACTTGAATCAAATGTGAACGATATAGCTTTCCCATCGAGTGTGAAGCTCCCAACTCCTGGAAGTGCCATTCTCCCTGCACACTCGCCACCTTGCACCTTCTTACCGACAAACGTGAGGATGGCATCTAATGCACGACGTGTTTGGTCGGATCCAATTCCAGCTTCACTTCCGAGGGCAGCCATGTTGACTTCGGCGGTCGCAGTGAGGGGCGCTGGTGGTGGACGGTGACACCATACGACACCGTAAGTTGAAGTGAAACGATCTGCGAGCAGGAAAACTGGTGCAGAAGGTAGCATGGATGTCTGCATCTTGTAGAATCCGAACTTGCCAAGCTGCTGCAACGACACACCCTTGCGTTGAATAAGCTGTCGAGCAACATGTCTTCCTAGTGCTTGCCACACACTAGTCACGGACGAGCCTAGCAACACTTCGAACTCGAATTCGGATGATCGAAGTTGCTGTGCGCACTCCGTTAGAAGATCACCTCTGCTCGCCATGATACAACCAAGCTGTCTTGGTGCAATGTGCTCGCTCGATGCGAACTCGCAGTACAAGACACCAAAACAACTGGTCGTCTAAATATCGCTTCAGCTTTACTGATCGACAAGCGCAACCTATTCCTGTTCGGCGTAACGTTAGCTGCTGGGATTTGATCGAGGTTTCAACGCAAGTGTTCGCTGTTCACGGTCGAGTGAATAAGCGAGAATTTGACCCCCGAATGTGCTTGCTAGCAGTGTGCTGTTGTCCACTTTGCACAAACTCGTGAACATGCGCTTGGCTCCATCTGCATGCGCTTCAGCTAGCGGAGATCGCGTTGACGCATCCCACACCTTCACCATTCCGTCTTTCGAAGCTGTCACTGGAATCATTGGAAGCGCTCCTAACTCCATTTCCATTTCAACTTTGGTTTTACCTGCAGTTCTGGGCAGGAAGCAGCACGCTGTTGCATCTTGTTGGTGCCCTTGGAACTCGATGATTTGCTTACCAGTGCGTCGATCCCAAACTCGAGCCTCGCAGCCAACGCCATTGAAGCCCTTACTAGACGTCAGCAAGTACGTACTATCACCATCCTTATAAGCCGCAATGCTCAGCGGAAAATACACAAATCCCCGTAGTGACTGAGCAGGTACACGTAGAGGCGTTCTGGGATCCCACAACTTGACACTGAGGTCTTCACTACCTTGAGCGACTAGAGCTTCACGTGGTAACCACGTCGAGCACGTGACTACATTCTGTGGTGTCGTATTCTTGGCTGTGATATGGCTCGTGGTCAAGTCCCAGAAAATCGTTTGCGTGTCTCGACCTCCTGAACACAGCATTTGCTCGGCGTCATCTACTGCCACCGTTGACACATTCAGTTGGTGCCCACGTAGCATCGTCGTCGTCTCAGACGCAGGTTTGTCAGTGATCGGTGTAATGGCCACCGTCGTGTCCCGTGAGCACGAGTAGATCATCTGCAGCTTGTCTCCAATGACGATACGATTCACCGCTCTTGTGTGGGGTTTCCAGACGTTGACAGCGACGTTCGAAGTCGCGCGCCAGTTGAGTCGATGGATGGATCCGTCCTCCCATCCACTGAGGCAGTCATCACGCAGGAATGAGCTGTACGCGACGCAATTCAGAGCCAATTCGCTCTCCTGTTCGCCTACAGCAGCTTGGTCATCTGCGCCTGTTGGAGTCGAAGCGGTTCCGTCCACGACAGTTGGCGTCTCCTCTTCCACTTTCCACTTGTTGAGTCGCCGGGGTGATCGGTTAGCGTCGCGGGAGGTGCAGGCGCCCATGTCGACGCTCCCAAGTGCAGCGCCGCGTGTTGCTGTCGATTGCGAGCTGGCAAACTGCGAAGTATTATATTAAATACAACTTGCATCGTCGTTCCAATGCCTCGATTACAGACGTTTTTAGTGCCGGATAACGCTGTAGAGTGCCGGATAACTCAAACTGGAAATAGATGGTATCATTGCTCTAGATGGACAAGACGCCGCTCTGTCGCCGCAGCTTCAGGCGCTGATGGAGACGTCGTTGGGGTCAAAATTACCTCCATCTACAGCTCCTAAGACGAAGGTTGACGCACCCAAGAACGAAGTGAAGACGCAGCTGAAAACCTCACCAAGTGCAGCGGAATTCAAGATGGAACCGGGTGACCCGCAGTCCTGTTGTAGGTCTAACGGAGCTGCGGCGATTGGTGTGATCGGATGACATGCACCGACTAGTAGATGGTTGGGATTACTTCCTTGCAATTCCTTCATGGTGCCTGGTGACCCACAACGGGTGCAAGCCGAAGAGACCGCAACTTGGGGACAGCCTAAAGGTCTTGACGTTTCTACAGTTGGTTCTTCCCGATCTGCCTTGACTATCCGTCCGTCCTATCTCGATCGCCTGGTGTCGGCCCACACTAGTGCTGCTTAAACCACAGATATGGTGAGAAGTGCAGGCTGCAGCATACTTGGTAGTCCGAGAAGCTATAATTGCGGGTATTCCCTAAACTATTTTATAATGAGACCAACTTGTTTAGACTGCACCACATTCTTCTGCCACCAACACTGCAGATCTACTCGTTTTCACCACCGATGCTTCCTCCACTCACTTTCGCTCTCTTCATCCCCACTGTCAGCCTGGAGCGCCTGTTTAATCTTCGTCTCAAACTCGCCATCCTTCTCGTGCATGCGACTCACAGCTGCATTCTTGCTACGCCGCGATAACAGCTCGTAGCGTGCTGATGCACCAGCAGGTTCTTTATCGCTGACCTCGTCGCTCTCACTATCACTCGAGTCAGAGGAGTCGGATAAGATAACGAACATTCCGCCGTCGCTGAGCTTTCTTTCTGCTTCAGCCACTTTTCATGGTCTTCACTCGCCGTCAACAATACCTTGTGTAGCACCTAATCTTGTTCCTTAACAAGGCCGTGAGTCCACGCCTGGTCTTGCTCCAGCGCAGCCACCTGTCGATCATTATTTTGCTCGTTTGTGTTCTACTCTGAGAAGCTTACCGACGTGCGTTTCAACATCGCCTTCACCCTTCGAAGCAAACCCCGCTGGGAGCTAAAGCAAGATGAAGTAATTTCTTGCAACAAGTACTTAAACAACGCAGCTCGTTCAGCGTCACTTCCACCCATGCGACCATCTTGAGAAGAGCCTTTTGTCGCGTAATAACAGCATCCTGTCGAATTGAAGACATCGTAGCAACTTCTCTAGTGCTAGCATTTCCAATCAAATCGAGATACTGATCCGGTTATCGTGTGCACAGCGTCGGCTACGTATTTCGAGCAAGCGCCCAAGTCGAGCATCGAGTCAGTCTCCATCAGCTTTTCCATAGACTTCTGGATCAAAAGTGTGGCAGCTTCCTGATATTGACATGGCGAATGACGCTTGTCAAGTAGACGTAAGCTGCAGTAGTTGGGCCACGATTTCGAGGCACCAGAGCCAGCTCAACACTCTTGGGTCCTGCAAAAGCGCCTCCAAAGCTACCTCTGAACCTTGTTGCACTCTTCCGAGTCCAGCTCGAGCGTCTCAAGATGTTTCTCTAGCTCTTCAAACTTGGTCTCAGCAGCCTCGCGGTCTTCCTCACTCAGCTTATACAACTGAGGACCAAAAGTAAGTGTTGAAGGTTCATCGTCGGTCGAGGCTTCCTGTTGCGATGAAGGGATTTCACAGTGTTCTTGTTGCGATCTGAAACTTGCTTCTACTGGGTCATAGATATATCCGACATAATTTCGGCGATGATATGCATAGACTCTTGCTCCGAGCCTGTAGAATATACGAAAGCCATCAACTCCATGATACACTTGATCATCAACGACTAGCATTTCACAGTTCACGCAGTAGTTTTCTCTGTAATGAATTGCACGCCAGAACGCTGCTAGCGCAAGGGAAGATCATTCAGCAAAACGAGACGATCGAGAGCGGAACACGCACGTCGTCCAAAATCATCCTGAATCAAGCAAATGTCCAAGTTTCAGTAGTGGTGGCGCAATAAAGATGCCACCACTATCCGCTTTGCACGTGGCATGCAAGCATCTTGCTGAAGTCCGACACAAGAACCGCTGTCGGGTCATTGTCGATCTTCTGATAAGTAAGGAGGTAGCAAGTGCTCTCCCAGAAAATGCTTTTGGCATGGAAAGCACCGCTGTTCTCCGACAGTATATCCAGTGCATTACCTCGACGACTCCTTCCTTTTCTAACAGGGCCCGTGGTTGCTCGGAGAATGCTTCAGCCAGCGAAGAATCACATGCTAGGAGCCGCGATTTTAGCATCATTTGTTCGCGCGCCCTGCACTGACAGCACGGTCCTGAAGCCCTTAATCTAGCAAGTGTGCGCAGTCGTTGATGGGAATGTCCTCCATCGGTATCCCACTGCCAATCGTGCAAACGCACATCTTCACTGGCATCGCACACCATGCTAGTCCACGTCGTCAGCACTGTGGAATGGTAAGCAACGCGCCTTACATCCCTGCCATCACAATTCTATCAGTGATCTCTCTCCTCCCCATGTGCAAATACTCACTTGGAAGGTCTGAGACCACTTCAATGTCTTCACTCTCCTGCAGCTTCTGGTCGTAGACGCTCTGCACGGACGTCACATAATCCTGTAGATATTCGAGCGCATTCTGTGACAACATGCCAGACTTCCTGGCTCACATACAAGACCGCAATACGATAATGCACAGCGTGCTTTACTCCGATAGATCACTCGTACGAGTGGAAACGTGTGAAATCCGGGGGCACGATCACCGCCTTGTCGAAAGTGGCTCCACGCTGCGTCTCGAGCTTCTGCAGCATCTCGACTGGATGTGTAAGTCATCAAATTGCAATGACGACTGAGATGACTCAATATGCTCCGACAAAGGAGGTAATGAGAGCAAGTGTTGAGAGAGGTCTAACTCTCGAATCCAGTCTGAAGTCGGTTCCTGACTGTGTGGGTCTTCCTGTGTCATGTCGTGCAATTCATTTCTCGACGAGCAGCAGTTTGCGACGAGGATACTTCCGTTGAGAGCGGCCTCAGTGTCATGATGATCAAACAGCGAAGAACAAGTCACCTTGCTCGTCCTCCCTCGGGAGTACTCTCTCCGTTCGCCATACATACGCAGCGTAGAACTTCGCGCAGCCAATCCGCGCCAAAGACGGCACACATGGCTTCCTCCTCCTTGAACACACACTTCTCGACGTCCGTCCTCTTGTCCTCCATGGCCTCCAACTCGTTTGCATGAACACCTTGAGCACAAATCGTCCCATCAGACTTCGCTTCATATTGCCCAGGGACGGCACACCTTCCCACACCTTTGCATGAACACCTTGAGCACAAATCGTCCCATCAGACTTCGCTTCATATTGCCCAGGGACGGCACACCTTCCCACACCTTGTGGACCGATCCGTCCAAATAGCGCTGTGGCTGGCACGGAGCCTCAATTTTCTCCGTTAGTGCTGGTTTCTCGCCCTTTACCTTGTAGGCAGCAACAGCCTCATGTGAGTACACCGACCAGCGCAACTACTTGTGGGCTGGTACTAACTTTTTTGACCATCGGGGAATCCCTCGAGCGACACGGCTTCCTTAATGCATTGCAAGCCTCTGCTATGTTAGGACTACAGCCTGCTCCAAGTTCTCGCGGAGGTGGGCGGTGATGCTGCGAATGGGAGCGGCACACACCGACTGGCGACAGTCTCACGTCAAGCTGCATGCTTGCCAGGAACTTCTTGGCCGAGAAGGGGGCGGTGGCACGTGAAACGTGACGCCATGCGCCATTGTGGAGGTCGTATTCGTACTGAGGAAGGAACTTCCAACCATGATCAGCTACGAAGTTCACCGCTTCCAGGATGTACTCCACATCGACATCGCCGGCGAAGTACGGGAAGTTCATACAGGAAACTCCTGGTTTGAGGATCTCGTCCTTAGCGACGACAGCGCAGCCCAGAGCAGTGATGTGTTCGCGACTGAGACCAAGTAGATGAGCACCAAATGGATCAGCACATGGACATTGTGAGGACGAAACGCTAGTATGTCTAACTAGTGTTTTTTTACCTATGCAAGAAAAGACGCTAGAATGACCAAAAGTGTATGAATGAAAAACCGCTAGTTCGACCAAAAGCGTATTTCCGAACTAGCAATTTTTACTTGTATGCAGAAAAAAGCGCTAGTTCGTCCGACAGAAGTTATTACGGACGGCTTTGTTTTCCGTCGTTTGGTTTGAATCAACTATTATCAGTGTTTGAAACATTTCGCTGCTCTGTTCAACAGTTTCAATCAGTTGTTTTTTACATTTCTATCCGTACTTATTCGGATATCTACAGTGCGACGTTGGAAATATCTACCGTTCATGACAGAAAATACTGTGATCTACCGTTCATGACAGAAATTTGGGTCTCGTCAATCACTTCTGTCAAACAACGACAACAATGTCCACGAACCAAGTGACGCGCACCACGATCCAGGCGAGTCCTGCAGTGCTTCACTGTGCTCTATATGTTGTCCTTACTAACGTTGTCAACGTATTGCTCTTTGCGCAGCTGTACCGCGACTGCCTGCGTCTGGCCAAGCACATTGGAGGCAACGTACGTGGCCTTGCTGACTCTGACACGACCGACGTGACTTGCTGTGTTGCTAAATTGCTGCTTGCTGCTGTTGTAGAGCAAGAAGGGCCAGGCCATCAAGGAGCTGGTGCGACGGGAGTTCGAGAAGGGCCGGAGCGAGACGGACCCCGAGAAGATCGAGGCGCTCAAGGCCAAGTACGTGATCTTGTTATTGACTATGGAGCTCATAGAGCTGCAGAAGCTCTTATTGTGTGGCTGCTGACTCTGTTGTTGTTGTCCGTCGCAGTGCTGTCCGTGGACTGAGCAACTACCTGATGCTGGCCAACTCGAGCAAGGACCAGCGCCTGCATGACGCCATGAACAAAAAGTCCAAGGACGACGGCCCTGAGCAGGCCGAGTACCGAGACTTGTAGATCGTCGACGTGTAAAGGGATGAAAGAGAGAGAGAGAGAGAGTCTGTGTTGACACCACTATCGACCACTTGTCCTCATGAACCAATACCTACTTCATAGACTTATTACACCTAGAGCTCCTACATCATACGACTCAGTGCTGGGCCGTGATTGGCCAAAGTGAATAGATAGGACCACAGACGTATCCAGCACAATGAACCGCCGAGCACTGGCACGGAAGGCTGCGGGCGCCAGAGTGGCGGCCCCAAGCAGCGCAGGCCCAGAGAACGCAGGTGTGGAGAATGTGACGAACAAGCTCAAGCTGCAGCTGGCGGCAGGCGATTTCTACGGCGCGTTGCAGATGTACAAGACGCTGTTCATGCGCCACCTCAAGGGGGACGAACCCAGTGCGGAGCAGCAGGAGAAGGCGCAGGCGCTGGCGCTGGAGGCGACGCTGACCCTCGTAGAGCACGAGCAGAACACTGCAGCTGCTGAGATGGCCAACCTCATGCTCTCCGTCTTCACGGACTTCCATCACCCAGTGGACGACGAGCACAAGCAGCGCATCCGACAGATCAACGCCGCCTTCGTGCTCAAGCCACAGTTTAGCGCCGATCTGGCGGTCGTTCTCAAGAACGCTGTCAAGTGGTCGGCAGCGGAAGGAGCTCGCAAACGTGGAGACCCCGAGCTGCAGCTGCTGCTGGCGCGAGCGTATCGCACGGCTGGGGACTTTACGCACGCGATGAAGCACTTTTTGCATGCAGAGAACGCGACCGAACTGGCTGATGCACTGTTCCAGTGGTCAACACAGGGATATCCTAGTGAATCGGACTTGTATCTCGCTCGTGCAGTGCTGCAGTAAGGACTAGAGCTTTGGAGAGCAAGTGACTTGCGCTCACATGTTGTGTTATTGTAGATTGTTGAGTCTGGAAAACCTGCGTGACGCGAACAAGGTGTACGAGGAGTATGTAGCCAAGTGCCAGAGCGCTGGGCGTCCTGTGGACCTGCCGCTGTTCAACTTTACGCGCTTTCTGCTGCTGACGCTGGAGGTGAGGACGGATCAAATGTCTTGTGGGCTGTTGCATGTCTTGACTCAAGTGCTGGTTGTATTGTGTTGTGAATGCCAGCGTGATGCGCTGCCTCTCTTCCAGATGCTCCAGGAGCGCTATGCGCCGGCACTTGCTCGTGATAGCAGTCTTAAGAGCGTATGCACTGTGCTTGTTGTGATGTAGCTCGACTGCTAATGCTTGATCTGTTGTTTCCTGGTTGCTACAGTATTTAAGCGTCATTGGACAGAAGTTTTACGGACTTCAGCCACCACGATCGGGACTCAGCTCTCTGCTCGAGATGTTTTCAGGTGGCATGCAGTGAGGGGCTATACGTCGTAGAATGGTTCTGGTGGCAGTATCAAAGTTGCCAGCTTTCGTTGGCCCTATGGACTACACTTTCACTGAATAAAGAGCGTGCAACGAGATGACAAGATCATGAAGTGTTGATTTAGCTGTCAATTGTCTCGCAACTCCAGCGTCAAGCGGCGACTGAATCATTTCCTCGAAGTTGTGGGACGATAGCAGTCGAGTCCTGGTGAGTTGGTAGTGACAGGTCTGGCCAGAGCGCGCGCCTGCTTCTCGATCTCTTCAATACGCAATAGCGTCGCCGACTTGATGGGCATGATCTTGGGCTTGCACAGCACCTCGGTCAAATTGCCACGCTCCGAGTACACTAGCCCAGCCTTCGGTAACACCTCCTGGATCTGGACACGCTACAACAATTCCATCAGCTTGCATCCTCAAGCCGACAAGCAGCAAGTTTCCTACCTGCATGCTGCTTGGACGGATCTACGAAGTGACTCCTCAACCACTCGAAACGGGGGAACGACCAAGCAAAACGTCTATATACTTCGGTCATTACTCGATTGCGGTGGCTCAGAGCTCATGCCTTGCTCTTCTTTTGTTTTTTAGTCTTCTTGGTATCTAGCTGCTGCGACTTTCGCTTGAGGTTTTCTACCATGGCATTCAGCGTGTGCTTGCTGTTTTCGCTGCTAACAGTCGAGTCCGACTTGGAAGGCTTGGTCTTCGTAGCAGCGGCCGCATCGTGGTCGTACCGCTGCCGCCGCTCCTTGAAGATAGCCTGTGTGGCCTCCGTCTTCTTAAACTTGGGGTCCGTCGGGTCCAGCTGGAACTGTGAGCCCTTGGCATACAGCGCACTGAAACGCGGATCGGCTGCGTCGAACTCGAAACCCTCCTGCAGTCCACCGCTCGCCTTCTGCTTGGACAGCTTCTTCATCTCCTTAGCACGTCGCTTGCCCTTCAGAGACTTGACCTTCTCCTGCTTGGCAATTTTCTTCATGTCAAAGTTGCGTTCATCTTGGTCGCTGTCATCGTCGCCATCGCCACTGCTATCATTACCACCGTTGATAGCCTCACGTAGCAGGTTGGCCTCCTTGGAACCACGACCCTTCTTCTTGAGAACTTCGCGCTGCTCACGCTCAAGCTGCTTCTGGCGTGTACGCTTTTCGTGCAATTTGCGGTTCTTCTCTTGCTTCTTCTCGCGCGTGTATCGCTCGAAAGGTGTCTCATTCGCCTCGAGTTCCTTTTGACGCTTTGCTTTCAGTACGTCACCCGCACCAGGCGTGAACGACATCTCCATGTCACCATCGCCATCCTCCTCATCGCTGCTAGATCCTAAACCACCTTCAGGAACATTGTCGTCATCTTCATCCTCCGCGTCACTGCCTAGTAGCATCGATCGGTAGCGGTTCCGCAACTTCTTGATTTTAGCCTCCTTCTTGGACTTCTTCTTGCTATCTGGAGCTGCGGCATCCGCCTTGTCAGCCTCTTCCTCGTCATCATCGCTATCATCACTGTCATTTCCAGCTTCGGAAGCGTCTGACACGTCCGACGCAAGGTACGCCTTGAAGTCATCGTCGTGAGCGTCCTTCCAGTCAGCCGGACGCGTGAGAAGCTCAAGCCGTTGCTCGTCGTCTTCCTCCCAGGTGAGCTTTACATCTGTCTGCTGTAACGCCAGAGTGGCGAAGATGGCCGGCTTGTACCGGTCAGGCACGCTGTCACACGATTCCTTGGGCGTGTTGGTGAAAGTCGTATCGTCCGGCACATACCGAAGGTCGAGAACGTTAGATGAAGTCTCGTACTCGAGCTGGTCGCACTGGTCGAAAATTGTACTGGCCGTCTTCACCGAATCGCATGTCACGATAGCATAGTAATAACGCAACTTCTGCAGCTCGTACTTCCGCAGCTTTTCACGGTCGAAGCCGTCGGATTCGCCTTCCAGCGTCACGCTCTTTTTCACACCAAGCGGGTCATCCGAGTCGTAGTTCTCCTCACCTTCCCCATCGCTGTTGCCATCCTCGTCATCACTAACTTCCTTTTCTGCTTTCTCTTCCTCCTTATCATCTCCAGTATCCTCCTCCTCGTTGATCTCAACAGCCTCCGCTTTTTCCTCATCCTCTGGCTCCTCTGTATTTCCCTTATTGTCCTCATCTTTCCAGAGACCCTGCGGTCCGTGCTGTTCTTCCTCTTTCTGCAATCGCATCGCAAACATCAGTATTAACTCCCTTAGCTCAGCTTAACACCAATCATTACACATACCATCATCTGAAGCCCATAGTCCGACGGATAAATAGTGACGTTCTGCACTGCACCCGTAGCAGGTGCAAACGACTGGCAAAGTGCGAACAAGTCCACCGCACGGATACGTGTCCAATCACAGTTGAGCACAGCAAAGCGCTTGGTCTCTTCACCCATGGGAATATCTTCTTCCTCCTTAGGAGCTTCTGCTTCGACTTCTTCATCGTCACTATCGTCCGAGTCGGAGCTATCCGAAGCCGATTCCAGTTCACCGCGAGCCATGCGGTTCAGATAATCGAGACGCGAGAGTTTCTCGTTGTTCTTGGCAACAGTCGCGTCCGCATCGTCATCGTCTGAGCTCGTCGTGGACGGAGCCTTTGCCTTGGCGTCTTCCTTCTCTTCTTCCTCCTCTTCCAGCCGGTAAAACTTCTTCAATTCGTTCTCTTTCTTCTCAATACGTCTGCCATACTTGTCGTATTTCCCTTGAACGCTCTGGAATCGTTCGTCCTTGAGCGCTGCAGCGAAGCGTCTGTCGATCTCGAGTTTGTTCTTGCGCTTGGAATTGCGTGCGAATCTCTGTCAATTGCAACAGCGAGTCAATTCAATTGCGTCTTCTAGACTACACGACTGCCGACTACTTACTGGGTCATTGTGCACTTTCTGGAAGCGCTGGTCGCCTACGGGGTCGCTCATACTCCACCGGAATAGTGTCAACCTGATCGACAGTGATTCGAGTCATGGCTGGCTGGAAATGCGAGGTATTTTCAGCCAATGGATAGACTACAATGCTCTGAGTCTAGCAGGGATCAGATTTTCATCTGGTCGTAAACTTCAACAAGAAGTTGCCTTTTTTGAAGTGGAGGCGTCACATTTGTACTTGTGCCTACCTGTAAAAGAAGCACAATCTGTAATTCCTTTGACTTTTTCGCACTACTAAGGCGTGTCAGCAGTTCGAAGCATCAAAATGTTAGTTTGGATACGCGTTAGTGTCCACTCCAGAGACGATAATACTTGTGTTCATCAATGCAACGCTGTACAGCGGTCCTCCATGTATTGGCATTTTGCTACTACATATTGCAAGCACGATCGCCGATCAAGCAACACGAGAATAGTCTGGTGATAAAGACTCTGTTCCACAATTTGGAGAAAAATAATGGTTAGCGTGCTCTATGACCTCCGCGTGGCATGATGAGGATGACGGCATGGCACCACGAGCAATCCATGGCGACGGAGCAGTTGAAGCGATACAAGTACATCCGGATGGTAGCCACCGGGCTGATCGCTATGTACACTATCAGTGACAGTGAATCACCTGTGCTCAGCCTGCGTAAAACGGTCGACGGCAGCTGGCTACGCACGTCGCCCAGGATGTGCTGCGGCTTCCTCGTCGGTATGACTCAGTCTGCGACTTGTTGTCTTTTACCTGGCTAGCTGCCGATTTATGCGCGAGGCGGCATGTCCACCGAGAGCGCTTGGACAAGAGCATCAGGACGTGAAGGAATTGTCTCTCCACACTCGAATCCGAGGGCTGCTGAGTATGCGCCGACGCGCTGAAGACGAGCGTGTATCGCGCGTCAGTGACCGCTTCTCAAACCCGTTTGCGCCATTGTCGCTGTCGTCGGAGGCGGTGGCAGAGCTAGAGACATTGACACAAACACTTGTGTCGCGGAATATTGAGGCATATGAACGACACGTGGTCGTAAATGGCAGTGACAACGTGGACACGTTGCGGTGGAAGTTAATGTACGAACAGGGAGGATTGCGGTCGTACGCGGAGAGAAGTACCAGGACCAGGTTCGGCTTTGGAGCAGCAATTGGAGCTGCGGTAGGTCATTTGGACCGACACGCGCCAGTGTTCACGCAGTCGTCGACGACGTGTGTACCGTCCATTCTGGTGGTTGGAGCGATTGAGGGAGAGTTAGACGACACAATGTACGGATTCATGTGCACGACGCTGGATCAAATGAGAGTCAAGACGTCGTATATCAAGGACGGTCTGGTACGTGGCAGTGTATTAGCTACGCTCGTCTCACCAACAGTGGAAGACCCGTTCACCTCAGTTGCTGTCAAGTGGATGGAAAAGGGTCAACCGGCACATGCTCGTGCAGTGGTTAAGAACCGCGACTACGTGTATTTGGAGGCTACAGGTGTCGACTACCTTCGGAATGGCGAGCGGGTGGGATACCAGGTAGTTCACTCGATCCAGTTTCCAGAGACACCAGAGCGCTCGTCCGCTATTCGAGGCAATATGTCCATCTGCGCATTCTACCGGCAGAAGAACAACGACGAAACTGATGTCTACGTCAAGGGATTCCTGAATCCCGTGACTGGGCTGGAGAACTCGATCATCACACGATCCGTGGCTCGGACGCTGCTCTCCGTCTCTAGAAATGTTTACTGCTGTCAGATGAAGAAGATCAAGTGGGCTATTCGACAGCGGCATCAAACTGCTTCAGTGGATAGCCAAACGACCGATGCAAACTCCACTGCTGAAAGCCCTTGTGTTAATTGTGGAAAAAGACGCTCAACTCTCTCCAGCTTCCTCGCTGTTGCTGCTAGCCGGGTGACTGTCGGTAAAAGATTGCGCTGGCGACGTCGGTGTAAGCTTTGCGAGCGCTACGTTTGTCCAGACTGCCGCAGCTTACACAAATTGACTTTCGTCTTACCCGATCATCGCCTGGTTCAGCAACAGATAGCGCTTTGCTACACTTGTCAGGAAAACGCCCTCAGCATGAAAGCCATCGATATTGCTCGAGACGAGCTGAAGCGCAGGCGTTCGTCACTTTATGAATGGAGGGATACATACGCCACCTCGACAAGCTCAAACCCGATAACGATTAATCAGCTCAACTAGCATGATCCAGGAGTCATCGCTTCCAACATAGGAACTAAGTATTTTGACGCTTCACAGCAGTATTAATTCAACTCAACTATCAAACAACAACAAGAAAGTGTATACTTTCGGTGTTTAGTTACCAAAACCAGCCCTGCTGCTTGCGTTTTTCCTAATGAATAGCAAACAGATCAGATCCATGGAGCCACGAAAGAGAAATACACAACCAATGCACCTGAATGGAAGCGATTTCCGCTGGTGTAAAGTTGAGAACGGTCGCGATAGCTTTCTCCATGTGTTCCTTGGCCTGGACACAACGGCTCCGTTAGCACAGTCTCCTAACTTGGAATTGCACTCGCACGTACCTCAGCTTGGTCCGAGGACATGTACTTGTACACTATATTCTTCAAATACTCGTTTGTCTTGGTTGCATTGGGCGTCTCGAACCCCGACAGACTGCTATTGGACTCCATGCTCATGCGGCGAACGCGAACCTCCTTGAAGCTGTTGGTCCGGCTCGCATTACTACCTCCGCCACCATTCTCGTGGTAGTGCTCTTGAATGTCATTTAGCTCCTTCTCCTTCTGTTCCACAGCGTTTAGTGCGCGCTTCCTGTACAGCGCGAACTCCTGTCGCAGTGATTGTAGATCACCATTGCCATTGTCGCTACCGTTGCCAAACACACCACTAGTCATCAACTTCAACTCCTCCATCTTCTTTTCTAGCTCTTGCTTCTCGCGAACGGACTGTTCGTATCTGCAATCAACGAATACAGGGCGAACACATCTGTTAGACAAGTAATACCACACCCGACCACAACCATCACACACCTTTCTCTCCACTCCATCGCAAGGACCGTTTCGCCCATGGTACCACTGAGTTTCTCGTAATCCTTCATTAGCTTCTCAAATTTACGTCGCCAATCGGATTCCTGTAAACCATCGCGGCGGCGCACCATGAATACAAGTAAGCGCATGAGTACTGACCAAACGCAAGATGCTGTCGTACCCGCTCCTCAGCCTCAGTTTGCGCCTTTGTAAGCCGGCGGATCTGCGCCTTTGACAATTGCAGCTCCCCAGACAAATCGGTCTCTGAAATCTGCTCTGTCTGCTTCGCCATCACATTCATGCTCATCTGTGACAGCAATGAGATCATCGTATCAACCAGCATCTACTTCTTTCCAACCATCGCAAGCAATTTACCTTTCGGATCTCAGCATCCTTTTGTTTTCGCGTAATCTCCGACCGCACACGATAGCGACGAAACTCTTCCTGGACACGGTCGATTTCTTCTTTCAGGCCCTTTTTCTACAGTACAACACTAAATTGTTAGAACAATCGCAACAACTGCACTAAAGACAAACATACCACACGTTCCACTTCATACGGCGTCATTGAAAAGTCTGGTAGTGTCAACGGTTCTCCTGACGCACGGTTCGCATACGCTTGAATCTCTTCTTCAGTGCGGAAACAGTGCCACGCGAGCTCCTTCGAGTCGTCAAACTCGCTCTCATTTGCATACTCGACGAGACACCAGAGGAGATTGCCATGTGCCACTTTGTGCAGCAATTGCCTCGGGTCTCGAGTCGATGCGTCCACAAACCACGAGTGTCTGGCCTGTTGACTCTTAACTAGCTCATCCCTGAGCTTCTGGATCGTCTCGTCCTTCTCCGTCAGTTCCTGTTTGCTGTTGTCAATACTGCGCTTGGCCATTGCCAGCAGCCGCTTCAACTTATTCTCCTAGAATTCACCCATGAGGTTCCTCTTCACTCCTAATAACGAGTCCAAGCTCACCGTCTCCTCCATCTCCTGCATCTTGGCGTTCTTCTTGGCCAGCAGCTGCTCGATACGTGCGCCTCGCTCCTTCCACGCTCGTAATTGTGATGCTACATCTGCTCCGCCATTGGAGCGCGGCGGGGAGGGCGGCTGAGGCTCCTGTGGCGTCTCGGGCTCTTCCACTTGGGGTTCTGCAGGTGTCAGGAAGGTTAGAGCGTCCTCTCAATGCTTACAGTTCCTTACCTTCGACTAGCGACGCGTCTACGGCTTCCATCACAGCAATCAATCGAAAACGTGGCCTCTTCAACAGTTCTCTACACCACTATTACATCAATTACACAACGAATACACTAAATACACAACTCTTACACTGGTAAAATTGTGTAGCCATTTGCCAATATGGATGTAAAGACAATTGCTGCCCGCTATGGCGGACTCCCTGCTCGTGTGGTGTCGCGTGCTGAGGAGAACTGGCGGTTAACGAGCGCCAAGAAGTCGGCAGGACTGGACCCTTTTGCTGGACCTGTGGCGTGTATTGTGGTGGCTGCGCGTGCGCTGGAGACGCCGGTGGACAAGAAGCGATTGGCAAAATGTGCGGGTGCCAATAGTCGGCAGGTGGAGCCCACAGTGCGCAAGGTGTTGGACGCGGTGGACGTGCGGACGGTGATCAAGACGTCCCCAGCTGCTCTGTGTATTAAATTTGGCTGTGAAGCGCTTACGGAGATCGTGCACCGCGTGCTGGGCGAATATCGCGCGTATTTGACGCATGTGGCGGTCTCGAACCGGAAGAAGAGAGCCAGACACCCTCTAGGACCGATCGTAGCCACAATGAACGGCCAGGATCCGGTGTTTGTTGCTGCGTGCTTGTTTGCAGTTAGTAAGCAGGCAAAGGTGAGAGAATTAGCGGGTGGAAAACGGACCTTAAAGAGCTACTGACAGTTGAAGTGTAGATGAATGTGAACCAGGACAAGCTGTTGGAAGCTGTGTGCGGTAATGCAAAGGCATTCGATGCAATTGTGTCCTCCATTGAGGTGCGTGGGGGATATAGAGTCAGCGGTAGTGCAGTTTGTTTACGTTTGTTTCTGAATGCTGCAGGCTCAATGCCAAGCTTCGTTGAGTGGTGCCATCATGGATCGAAAGAAGCGGCGCAATCTTGCAGAAGAGAGAGCAACCAAGAAGCTTACGGAACAGCATCGTCTTGAGCAACTTGAAGAAGAGGATCGTATGAAACGACAGAGGACTGTTGTTGACGGTAAAATAGCCTCACCACCCAAGACACTAGCACAACAGCGTCTTTTGCAAAAAGTGCGGGGATCTCGTTCAAGTGCTGTACCAGGTCAAAGTCTTGGGGCATTTAGGAAGGGTGTGGTGGTTGCCACTCCTGCGGAATATGCCGAGTGGAGGGCAAAGGCACTGGAGTTCATGCGCAACAAGAAGGAAAAAGAGAAGGTGGCAAGCAGCGTGACAGTCGTGACATCGACCTAGTGGCATTAGGCTAGTTGAGCGAAAGTGTGATAATATATAATAGCAAGATCGAAGTAGAAAATCGAAAACAGCTTAAACGAAAGGATAATTGCAGTAGCAAAAATATTCAAACATGCCGCGCGAGTTTGCTCGCGCGCTAACCCGCAAAATCGTAAGCAGGCAGCTTTGTCTCTATCCATGCCGTCAGGGGTACCCTCATTGTTCCGCGATATGTCGACTACAACTTGATTGCCTTTGCGACGGCAGGGAACCGCTTTGTGAACGTGTCGTCGGGCCCTAAGCGGAACCTCCACTTGCGCGTGGTTGCCTCCAAGATAGCGAACTCTGTAGGATAAACATGAAAATGATGAACTAATGAGGTCAATGTACAAGGAGGCAGGGTACACGTGAGCCCAATGTTGTAAGTCGTACCGCTCAGGATGGTTTTGGTAACGTCAGCGTCCAGAGAGAACTTTTTTACCAGTTCCATACGAGATACACCGGTCGGTGTCTTCGTCAACTGGAAATAAAGCCAAGTTGTTAGAGTATACAACTGAGGAAATGCCTGATAATCAAACGTACAGTCTTGATGATATCATTGCGGGCACGAACTGTCGTATCTCCACGACACACTAAGGAACTATTCAATTGAAAAACACGTAAAACCCCACAATCAGCCCCCTGCAATCCACCACAGGGTCATCATTCAACCAGAAACGCACCTGGTGGGAAGCAATCGTCCTCGCACATGCACAGCCACGTGTTTAAGTGCATTCAATAGCTCTTCCTCGCTACGTGCCGGGAGAAGCTTTGCGAGCGTATCAAAGTGCATGATCTGGTCGGTAGCAAGTAGTCGCAGCACGTCCGCATACTTCGCATCAACACCGTCCAGCAAATGTCCGGTAACAGGTTCCATCGTTTCGTCCTTCTGCTCTTCCTCTTCGTCATCAGTCCTGTTCGTCACAATAATTAATCACTGTTTTCTCACAAGATAAATCAATACGTACTGTGCTGCATTGGTCGGGGCTGTGGGTTTATCCACAGAGGCCATTGCGCGGTACTGCATTGCCTTGATATATTCATCGGGAGTCATGGTCGACACTACCTCCTCCTCCTTTTCGCTAAACAGGTTCTCAAACTCGTCATCAGCACCAGCGCTCTACAAGCAGTAAATAATCCAGTCATACATCACGTCCACTCAACAATTCTTCGAAGTCAAACCAACGTACGCTCTTGTCCTGCACTTGGAGCTCGATCCAGTTCTCGGCGTCAATCTGCTGTTTCTTATACGCGTACGAGTTCTGAATAGCGGAGATAGCGCGCTCCGACTGTTTCTTCTTGAACTGGAATTGCACCTCCTTCATCTCGGCAGGCGGTGGTTCCACTTTCTCCTCCACTTCCATGTCTTCCTCCTCCTCATTGACAGCATCATCAATATGGGAGAGACTAGGGCGCATCTGCATAACCACCGACAGTGGCGTGAGATGCAGTTGGCCCTGACGGAAAACGCCGATGGCGTAATTGGACAGCGCCGGCACACTGGACGACTGCATCCGCAGATGCTTCTGCTTGAGATATTCTTCTGCGTCCTGGTCAAAGTGCTCACTACGTTGATCCACTGGGAAATCCAGCTGCATCAGCTGGTTGTTGGGCTTAATACGCGCCCGACGCGGCGGCTCCGGCATTGGGCGGTACGTCGGTCGCAATGGAAATTGCACCATGTAGCTGTTCGCCAGTCATTCGTCAGTCAGTTGGCCAATTCAACGCAATAGAAAGCGCCACAATGGAGAGTATCACAGCAGCAATACACGTACAGATTGTGACGTAGCTCATCCGCGAGATGTACGGGAATCTCGCGCACCACCGGGTCGTCGTCCACGGCCACCTGCTTCATAGCTCTGCTATCCAATGGCTTTTGAAGAAATAGTGACTTTCGACAATGAGTGACATCAATTTGCAAATAGGATTCGTACTTAGTCAAAGTATGAAATTCCTGAAATGTCATTGTTATGAGATGAACAGATGAGTGACCTATCTGTCGAAAGTCGATGGCGGACACTTTATTTGACGCTATCGACACAAGACATGAGCGCGCCGAAGGCTATTCCACGCATTATCGACAGGTACATGGCCTATTCACTAGTTAGACAGATAGAGGGAGAATTGCACTACCACAATCTGCTGTTTCAGTCGCAGTTAGCTGCCTATTGTCGTCGCTAGATCGCGGGGAAGTCAGAAGATCTCACTCCATCACTTCTCTCTCGTTCCACAGCGACAGTGACAGTGATGACGACGTGCCGCTCTCTGCATTGCGCGCCAAAGCTCCGTCAGTGAAAGACGAAGTAAAAACGGAGGTAAAGACGGAGGTAGCGCCAACGACCAACGGAGCGAGCAATGGAAAGCGACAGGTGGCACCCGACAGCGACAGCGATGACGACATTCCCATCAGTGGCCTAGCCAAGCGCAAGAAGATGAAGGTGGAGACGAAGATAAAACCAGAAAAGGAGGAAGTGGTCACCCCTATTTCCCGCTCTACACCGAGGAACACGCCGCGCAAGACCAAGAAGAGAGTAATAAAGGTGAGAACTAGTGTAGTCCTGAAAGCCTTTGCATGTACTGACAAACAGTCTCTGTGGTTGATGCTGTCATGCTGTAGATTAAGATTCGGCAACAGGAGTGCACAGAGGAGCTGTACGAATCGCTCAAGGGTCGACTGGTACAGGAGCTGCTGTGTCGCTGGTGGTACGCCATGGAGTGGCCGCCTGTAAAGAAATCAGCACCGGTATGTGGCGAGAAAACATAGCAACATAATGCTTTACTGATCGCGTGTTGATTGGTTTCGTTGTGCAGAAATTGCATGGCGTTCAGGAGCTTGACGGATATCCTGGCGCTTTCATCCGTGTAAAGGTACGCTTATAGTGCTCAAAGCGTGATATGCTCAGGATGTTAAAGTGTTGGTGTGTAGGGTGATGACTTAGGCTCGATCATAGATACCCGTTCATCCGTGGGAAAGCCGTCATTTCTTCATTTCTTCGCCATGTCCTCGGACGACCTGCTGAAGCTCCTCCTGCAAGCTTACGACAAGCAAATGGAGGTGTTGATTGAACATGAGGTTCGTTAGGGAATGGATGCTGTCATGACAATTGTACTGACGTATTTGTATGTTGTCCTCTTACTGATCAGGGCTCCGACACACCTCTCCTAAAAGAGTTGCAAAAGTCACGCGCATCAGCGGCTCGCATCGACCCGGATAAGGCAGAGAGAAGCGTACGGAAGGTCCTGAAGAGCTTCGCTGAACTGGAGCGGGAAATCAAGGAGGTGAAGGCTCTCGAAATTAAAGAAGAGAATGAAGGTGATGAAAACGAAGACGATGAAGATGACGACGATGATACAGCGGATGACTACCTGTAGAGTGTTTGCTACTGCATTTGGTTGCAGTAAAAAGAAAAGAATAACGGCAATTAGTAGCACAGTCAGTAATCAGCGCAATCAGGACAATAGGAAGGCAATCTATCTAGGACACAAGAAATATCGACAGTAGTAGACGATAAACAAGAGCTTCACGTGGTCCATCGATAAAGACGAAGCGAGTCAACTCGAAAGAATCGGCAACGTATAAGCAGCATGCCAAGGTCTGGCCATACAATATATATTCACTCCAGAGGCCGAAGTATCTACAGTCGCTGGGGTGTGCTTTGTGACTTGCCGCTTCTCGTATGAGAACCCAGTCCTGTGGTTGCTGCTTTGGTCAAAACTCTAATCCAACTTGGCGCGAAGTGTGTTGCGGAAGTAGGCATTACCCACTCCACCGATACCGAAGGCAGGTCCGATACGGCCAACGCGAGCAAGTACAGACTTGACATATTCACGCTGCACGAAGCTCACGCGCTGTGTCATGGTGTGACCCTTGTTGTTGTACAGGTCAAGACCCAGCAGATGCAGTGGTGTGGACAGGAATTGCACGGCCGCGGGACATATGAGCTGCGCAAAGGTGGCAGCACCCGACTTCTCCATCAGACCCTTGTCCTCGATCTTCTTGGCCAGCACCTTCGGGGCATTGAACGACGCGCCGCAAGTCATGGAATCACGCACCGCAAAGAGCCCAATGGATGTGAGCGGGAAGGCGGCGGGTGCGATGACGCCAAACATGCGCGCAAAGGCGCGATCTTTGGCAATGCAGAGCGACATGTTGACAGCCGTAGTGCCGATGAACTTGGGCATCTGGTTGTCCGTCTCAGCGTATTCGCACACCGAGTCGATAGCGTTGGCAGTCACGTACGTGGCCGTGTAGAGCCCGAAGATGAGGTGGAACTCGCGCTTGCCCACGAAGCGCAGCGGGTGCTTGAGGAAGTCGATACTGAGCTCCTTGAGGCCGCGACCCAGCGGTCGGGCGCCGCTGGCGTTCTCGATGATGGCGCGATCCACGATGGTGATGAAGGGCGCCACGCCGAGCGACGCGGCCATGGCAGCGGCCGTATCCACCGCGAGCTTCTTGGCCAGCGCCACGGGGGTCTGACCCTGGTCACTGGAGGTCTCCGCCATTGAGTTTCTCGACAAGTGGCGAGAGTGCAGCGTTGAAAGCGGCGCCTGTCCACTGCTGAAGCAATGCCGAAGTCGAGCGTAGCTGCTCGAAGGCTTTGGTCCAGTTTGTGTGACGTGGTGGCGGAGATGGGCAGCACATACAAACGCCAAGATAAAGCGCAAAAGCGACGGTCAGACCGTCCTCCATTTCCGCTCCAGTTTGCTACGTATGACGCTCACCACTGGAGGAGAGCCGCATGACACCGTCACCGAGTGGGTTTTCATAGCCATGGGCGACGTCAACGACGGTAGTGAGCTCCATTGATGATGGCCGAGCAAACATTTCAGCTGCAGATCGTTTGGTGGTTCGCGATCACTTCAACTTGAGGCAGGCAAGTCGCTAGTCCTCAAGAGGTTCTTGCAGTGTGACTGAGCATACACGTCAGTCGTTCGTAGAAACGAGTCGACGTGACGACTGCAGTTGTGGCCGTGTTGCATTGTCGAATGTTATGGATATGATAGCGCAAAGGCGTTGGATTTTCATGTAGACTAGCATTTTCATATCTTTTGGAGTATTACGAGATGAAAGGAAATGAATTGCTTGTTTTTGCTGTTCATAACCACTTGTAAATGGGGTCAAACTAATCAAGGGGTCACAAATAACTGCAGAGAAGAAAGCGGCTAGAGTGCTTTGGTGGTGATCTTTCTAGAACTGGCATTGGGTTTCGTGTTGCTTTGCTGCGACTTATGGTTTGTCCTTTATCCCAGCTCTACCTTTCTCACTTGTTCACCAACTGGCAGAATCCTGTAATCCACTTTTACAACAATTACCTTGGTTCCCGGAGTACTCCTGCACAAAGGTACACACGGAAGTGCTCGTTAATCAAGTGAATGAGCCCGTAAAAGCAGGTTAGTGAATTCGTCTTACTCTTGGGAGTGCGGATCGGAACTGGGGATGCCAACTATGGCGTTGGTGCTAGACCAGCAGCAACGCAACCGGCCATGCACGTTCCCAGAGCAGCATTACAGGCTATGATCGCCGGTAAGGTGCCAATACCGGCAGTCACAGTGCCGAACACAGCACCACCAGCGCCATAACACGCTACGGCGACAGCATTGCAGCCAGTTTGGCAAATACCATAGGCGAGTGGGCCAGCATTGACTTCAGACATGGCGGCGAGTCCCAGCAGCACGCTCACAGCAGCCAACTTCCTCAACATCTTGAGTTCTATCGGATGTCGATCTCTTGGCAAAATGAGTTGTGTTTGCAACTGAGGCGCCTTAGAAAACCTTTTGCAGAATTTCCAAAGAATTCTGCCGGCCGGTCTAGCATCTGTAGATTTTCTCTTTTCAAGATAGTTGGTACACAATTCATTCGAGATCTAACTTCAACTGTTGAAACTCTTCAAGATGCTGGAGGTTTGGTGTTGTGGCGCTGCCTGGATTGTAGTATTTATCTTTATCGCTACCGAACCGCTGATCGACATAGTCTGCGGGAAGGTGTGGTTAGCTATGTTGCTGCTGGTCACGTTTAACTTTGCGCAGGAGTGCTCCGGGAACCAAGGTAATGGACCTCAAAACAAGCAATTTGTTTCCTTTCATCGACCAGTATCTCGTAATACTCCAAAAGATATGAAAATGCTAGTCTACATGAAAATCCAACGCCTTTGCGCTATCATATCCATAACATTCGACAATGCAACACGGCCACAACTGCAGTCGTCACGTCGACTCGTTTCTACGAACGACTGACGTGTATGCTCAGTCACACTGCAAGAACCTCTTGAGGACTAGCGACTTGCCTGCCTCAAGTTGAAGTGATCGCGAACCACCAAACGATCTGCAGCTGAAATGTTTGCTCGGCCATCATCAATGGAGCTCACTACCGTCGTTGACGTCGCCCATGGCTCTGAAAACCCACTCGGTGACGGTGGCATGCGGCTCTGAGCTCAAGTGGCGAGCGTCATAGCGAGCAAACTACAGCGAAAATGGAGGACGGTCTGACCGTCGCTTTTGCGCTTTATCTTGGCGTTTGTATGTGCTGCCCATCTCCGCCACCACGTCACACAAACTGGACCAAAGCCTTCGAGCAGCTACGCTCGACTTCGGCATTGCTTCAGCAGTGGACAGGCGCCGCTTTCAACGCTGCACTCTCGCCACTTGTCGAGAAACTCAATGGCGGAGACCTCCAGTGACCAGGGTCAGACCCCCGTGAAGAAGGTATGTCAATGTGACGTGTAACGGGGTTACATGAGGGGTACCCTAGAAAGGGCACCGCCTCTAGAAGCTGATATACTTCTGTGATTTAGATACTCCGGCGTGGGTGGTGTGGGCCACACCACTGCCACGTAGGTCTGGTGGCTGAGGGCCAACCAATAGTATTTGACCTAACTTTTATGTGGTGTTGGGTTCTAACCGTGAGGTAGCCTCCCAGTCGCTAAGGCAACCGCCACAGAACCTTTCGGTGAAAAGCGAGGGTTCACCCCATTGGAAGATTATACATCCCGCGACGGAGTGACAGAGATGGAATAGTGACATCCGGGAGCCTCGGCTAGCCTAATAAAACTGGCCGAGGCTTCCTGGACTAGGCCGAGGCTTCCTGGACTAGGCCGAGATAGGGTTCTGTACCCATCTCAGATCCCTTGTCCCACGTCTGTACAGTCCCAAATCCGTACTTAAGGGTGAGTTGTCGACCCCTCGGTCGTACTTATTCTGAAACCTCGGAGGCTCCTACAGAGATTTGTTTACACTTGATATTTGTATATAGACATAGGACAAAACATAGGATGACATACAGAGGCTCTCTGAGCCTCACATTAAGCAGTTTATAAAACGCAGTCTTCCCCCCAGCTAACAAGAGTCAAGTCCGACTTAGGTAAGTGTAGCTAGCTTATTTAAGTGCCAGGACACGCTCAGTTGTGTGGGATGCCTGTTGGTAGACTCAAGGTACATTGAACCGAGAGTTTATCCTGGTCAGGCCAAGAGTTGGTGTGGCCGAGAGATCGGAGGCGACAGTGAAGTGTCGTTACGTGTATACTTGGGCCTATTAAGGTCCTAGTGTATATTTTGCTCCCCGTCGAGGTTATACCTCGACACCCCTGTATAAGGCCTAACACGCCGGTACCCTTTCCTCTGAGGGACTGCAGGGTTACGCGCGAAAGCGCAATATAACACCCTAGTCTAAGCTCGTGGCTAGTGGTGTAGGTAAGGGTTATCTAAAACAACCTCGGTATACAGAAGCGCTTACAACCGGCCCGGTGTAAGGGATCGTTCCTGGTCTTCAGGTTTGATCCAACAAATAGCTGACCTTAACGGGGAAGCGTGTGTTGTTGGCGGTAACACACCCGACAAGTGAGAATTCTATCGTGACCTACACGACAACTGGTGCCGCGACCCGGGATTGGTGTGACCTTCTGTGTGTTGTGGTTGTGTTAGGTTCTACCCTAACGAGCATTCGAGAGAGAAGAAGAGAGAAAATGGCGAAAGGAGGCAAGTCAGCGGTACCAGCAACACCGATGAAGTCAAGTGGAACACGCACCGAGCCTACGGTGCACCCTGGCAGTTCGTTGTCGACACCACCGACATCTCGTTTGGTGACGATTGCCGAACGTCCAGGGAGTTTCGATGAGTCGGCTGGCTACTCTGACGCCAAGGAAGATGATGATGAAGAGTACCTGGAAGAGAAGGCAGCGATGCCCGACCTTTCGGAAGCCGATGTGGTATCTGTAGGCCGCAGCGGAGGGGTGAGGTCGCTCGCGCGTAACCTCACCGAAGAGCTGGACGACGTAGCTGGTCCTGAACCGGCCACCGAGGACAGTGATGATGGGTCCGATGGTTTGAAGCCGTCGGCGATGACCGGGAAGGCAACTTCTCGGTCGACAGGCAACCGGCCACCAGTCAATGGTGATACGCCGGCTGCCAACAAGGTTCTAGGTCGCTGCCTGGAACTCATGAAGACTAGGAGGGAGCAATTGGATGCAACTGTTCGGCCCGAAGCAGGTCCGCCAGGCTGTCTGGATGGACCTTGGGGGTGAGCTAGCTGTGCCCATTGACTCAACGAGCACTCGACAGGTGGCTCAGGATACTGTGCTACTCCTCCGTGCTATGGGGTGCGAGCCTCAGAGGTTTCCATCTGACGTCGCACTCATAGACTGGACGCCGACAGATGCCGGCACAGCGTTGCGAAAGTGGAAGAAGAAGTTGAGGACGTCTTTCGGGGTGTCCGAGATCGGAGCAGGCCGTCAGCCTATAGCCCGACGCGCACCGGAAGCAGCGGACCCATCAAAGGTCCCACTTCCCCAAACTCCCAAGAAGCGTGTCAACGAGGGTTCCGATGCTGGCGTCTTTACGGCTACAGCCGAGGCTTCGCCGTACATGCAAGACTCGCACATGGTGACACCGAGGTCTGCAAGTCGATCTGAGCGGCTAGCCGAGGAGACAGAACGTTTACGCCCCACTCCGAACACTCGCCAAGAGACTGGTCGACGTCCCGCCAGGAACTACGATAGCCCAGAAGACTCGTCGGACAGTGATAGCGACTCAGGTGACTTCGATTATCTCGATGGAGACCTCACCGAGGAGTGGGCGCGCCAGATCCGCGAGCTGAGCAAAGCGGAGACTAAAAGCTCCACACCGAGGCTCGAGCTCGCAACCCACCTTCCACTCGGCAAAATCAAGCCTTATTTTGGACTCCGGAACAAGAGCGAGAAGTCCATGCAATGGCTCCGAACCTTTATCTACGAGATGAAGGGAACGCACACGCCACCGAACGAGTGGTGTATGGCATTCGAACTCAGTCTCCAAGATGGAGCTCTACATTGGTACCGACAACTCCCACGCAAGACTCGTCGGACGTGGAAGTTGTTGAGCGACGCGTTCATCAAGTACTACTGCTCACGGTTTACTCAGTCTGCGAAGGCTCGGTATTATTCAGCGAAACGAGAGGATAAAGAGCACGTGTGTGATTACCTCAATAGGCTTAACGGCTACGCCCGCAATGCCGGAGTACAGTTTGAGAACGGTGGACGCGATGCTAAGGACCATGTGGAACACTTTCTGGATACGTGCGATGACCGAGGCCTAGAAAATCGTCTGTGTCACGTCCGAGTTAAGGATATTCATGACCTCGAAGATATGGTCAACGACATCCTACGTCGCAGAGAGCGTAAAACATCCCGAGAGTCGTCAGGACGCCGTCATAAGAACCAAGAAGATAGCCGTCGACAGGATGGTAGGCGCACCGAGGGTTCGCGAGACTGTTATCGCCGTGATCGACATGACCGAGAACGTCGTCGCGACGATTCACGCCCGAGAGTCACGGTGGCGAATGCACTGACCGACCACGTCGCTGCATTGAATGTGAACGACGCTACTAGGTGTCGATCAAACCGCCCAGAGACGCGCCATCATGGTTATGACAGCACCGAGACATCTAGCGACAACGAACGGCGCCGGGACGGTAGCCGAGTTTCCAGCGAAAGTTCCGACAGCGATTCCAGTCTCGACGGTGAATACGGTCACGTTGCAGCCGCCAACGACAGTGAACACCGCGCCGCTGCGGAGGGTACATTTGCCCGGTCCGACCACAGACACCCCAGAGGCAGTAATGGTCACTTCAACAAAGACCGAGGCTACGGACGAGACAACCGACAGCGCCAGTACGGTCCTTGTGCAGCCTGTGGCAGTATGTCGCACTCCGTACACTATTGCTACAGGCGATGCAAGTTGTGCAAACAAGTGCACGACGCTGGGAAGTGTGACGCCCTCAACGAGCTCACCAACCTCCTGCGATCGAAGGTCGACAAGAAAGATCTCACGCCTGAGCTGCAAAGCTTAGTGTTCGGGAATCATTTAGACTAGGCAGCCCGCCAACTGAAACTGGGTTGGTCCCAATCGGGCTGCCACAGTTAACCGAACCTGCAATCGACGCCGACTACATGTTCGCGTTCGCGGGTGAGGTAAATTGACCCGAAGACCGAGAGGTTACGAGTGTGACAGCGATGGATATTGAAAAGGAGAGAGGTGTAAGCCTCAGTGAGTGTGAAATGAAGGAGTGACGTACTGGCGAGTCTAGAGGTCGCAAGACTGAGGGTTCGATAGTTAGTACGTCCCGAGTTGAACGATCGCCCCGAAGTCTCGTCCCGAGAACGAAGTTGCTCCCAGGCGAGAGATTGGGGTGGTGGTCGTCCCAACGGTACGATAAGAGGAAGAGAATGAGAGGTTTGGTCAAGGGCGCGGTGAACGACGTGCGAACGAGGATTCTGTTGGACACTGGAGCCAACGTCAGCGTGATCTCGGCGAACTACGCCAAGAGGTTGCGGTTGCGTGAAGTCCCAGACCACGGCCGAAGCTTGGAAGTGCGGGGTATTAACCCCGGAGTGCTAGAGACTCGTCGGCGAGCGCTCGTGAAGATCACCCTGGGGTGGGAGCGAGTGTACGAGTTTGAGATGTGGATCATGAACCACAGTGCAGGAGTCGATGTGGTCCTCGGAACGGACTTCATGATTCCGGCAGGTGTCCGGCTGGACCTGTTCCACGGGACAGCCAGACTGCCAGATGAAGTGATGGTGCCACTAATTAAGTCGCTGGGCACCGCGGATGATGAACCCTACGGCACTCAAATAGTTGGCGGACCGACCGAGGACTTGTATATCCCCGGTCACGAGTGGCGAGAGTTTCGGCTTAAGTGCAAACGACCCCCTCGGGACACTCACGAAGTTTGGATTCGACGGACGGAGAGACTCGTCCCGGCGGTAACGAGGTTTAGACGTGGACACCCGACGTGGATCCGGTTGACGAATGTGACACCGGGGGTCGCTAACTGCTCGAAACATGAGTCGGTTGTGTTATGGGTACCGATAGGCGAACTTCCGCGTGAGCCTGGGTACGTACGTTTACGATCTAACAAGTATAAGGAGTGGCAGATCCTTGCCTACGCAGAGAGCCGTGACGAGACGCTGTTTGAACGAGAACGCGAGCTCTACGAATGCTGGCTAGCCGAGCAGCCGCCTGCGGTTGAGCGCAGAGAGTATCCGACACCTCGGAATATTCTCACTAGAGACACCGAGGACTCGGGTCCAGTCGACAAGTCCCAAGTCTGTACCGCCGAGGATATGACACAAGCCACAGACACGACCGGCAGGGAATGTGGTCGGCGCGACGACTCGCTTGCATTCAGAGCCGTTGCAGATGCATCGGACGGCGTAGCGGTCGAGAGGATACCGACCGAGGAGTCGGAGCACACGATACCAGTGTCAGCGAGTGGCGACCGAGTGTTCGAACAAGCTCAGAGGCAGTCTTCGACTCACGCTACAGACGATGCAGCGTGTACCGAGTCTTCAAATGGGGTGACATCCGAGAATATCGGCACCTCGGTCCAGATTCTGGACGAGCCAGACGACCGAGCCATACATACCCCGTGTCCTACTGAAGATCCGGAGTGTATATGGAATGCTACCTACGTGTCCGCGATGCATGAGATTGCAGCAGGAGTTGTGTCGGGACGTGACGCTGAAGAGAATGATGTGTCCGAGCACTTGGCGAACGACATCGAGCTCACCGACTACGCACAAGAATTGGCATTCCCGCCTGACCTGACCGAGATCACGGTTACTGCTTTAGATTACACCGGTCCGAACGTTCAGAACAAGGACCTGGATGTGGGTCAACAACAGAAGCTTGTTGATGTGTTGAAGCGTCACGAGAAGATCATGATCTCAAGTGGTAATGCGCTACCACCACCGGCATACGGTGTGGTGTGCGATATTGACGTACAAGGGCACGCGACCATCAAACAGAGGGCTCGGAGGACGCCGTTGCGATTTCTCGGGAAGCTGTATGAGCTCCTGAAAGGATTGCTACGGGCGGGACTGATTACTTTCTCGGACAGCCCGTGGGCGTCCCTGATTGTGATTGTTCTGAAAAGAACGGTGTCGATATCCGTCTGTGCATTGATTACAAGATGGTGAATGCAGTCACAGCGATCATGGAGTACGCCATGCCGCTCGTTGACGACCTTTTGACGGACATGGAGTCCTACCTATGGTTCTGCTCGTTAGATGCGGCGAGCGGATTTTGGGCCATAATGATGACACAGAGAGCTCGGAAGATCTCTGCATTTGTCTGCGCACTGGGGCATTTTGAGTGGCTACGGATGCCATTTGATCTCAAGAATGCACCGATGATTTACCAGCGGATGATCGACAATGCTCTTTGGGGATTTGTCCAGCCGAAGGGCGAATGGTCGCAGTTCGCGACAACTATGCGTGAAGCCGAAGAACAGACCAAAGATACCCGGACAGTTGCTACCGAGGATTGTAACCAGCATTCAGAGGCTCCACCGAGGGCTCGAACCAAGTTCGAGGCCGACCGAGAGTCTTCTACTGTCATGGACGCGGTGTCCCTGTTGGTGAATAGTCCCACGGGTGACATGTTTGCAAACGGTGAGTCGGACGAGTCCTCGTTGGTCCCGGTGTTCGACCGACGATCCTTAGTCGACGACATATGTTTCGGTAACGAGACGTTCGATGGCTGTTTAGCGACGCTGGACCGACTGCTCCAACGTTTCACAGAGTGTCGGATCAGCGTCAGCTTCACGAAGAGTATATTCGTGCAGTCCAAGGTGGACTTCCTGTCCCATGAAGTCTCGTCCGTGGGCATTCGAGCCGATCCGAAGAAGATCAAGGCAGTGACGGAGGCCCCTTTCCCAACGTCAAAGAAAGGTATGCAGTCGTTTCTTGGTGCGCTCAACTACTACAGCCGGTTCATCCAAGACTTCGCAGTGTACGGCGCTGCGTTGTACCAGTTGAAGGACGCAGACTTCGCACCTGGGGGTGACCTCACGGTGGCCAAACGAAGCTTTGCAGCACTTCAGCAGAAGGTGATGGACGCCCCGATATTGCGGCACTTCGACCGAGACAAAGAGGTGCACGTCATGCTCTTCGCGAACGAATGGGCGTTGAGCTCCACTCTCATGCAAGAACACGACGGCAAGTTACACCCCGTTCAGTTTTGTGGACGTGTTCTCAAGGACGCCGAGATGAACTATCATCCGGCTGAGAAGGAGATCTTGGCCCTTCTACTGCTGCTGAAGGTGTGTTACACTCAGCTCGCAGGTCGGACCATCCACGTCTATACGCGTTTTTCGACGCTCGACTGGGTACATAAGTCCAAGACACTGTTCGGACGCACGACCCAGTTCGCAGTCATGCTGTCCCCGTGGCACTTAGTGGTGCGGCGGGTGAAAGAACGAGATTGCGCATTCGCGCAGTTGCTCCAAGCAGGGTTGACGAGCTTCGTCGACTTAGATGACTCGCTAGCACAAGTTGCACCACCAACCAAAGGGTCACCGAGCATTAGGATGGACCCGAACCTGCTGTACGCACGGTTACCGAGGTCCTACCACGGCTTCGTGCTGTTATTTGATGGTTCAGCTAAGACCGAGAAGCACGGTGGTTACGGCAGTTGTGCATGGATACTGTGGAGACTACCAGAATGGACTATAGTGACCGCTGCGAGTGCTTACCTCGAGGCGACCACGGTGAACCTCGCCGAGTATTCGGGAATGAACAACGGAGTACAAGCTGCATTAGAGCACACGTCCGAGGCCTTAGTCATCGTGGGCGACTCGAGACTCGCAATCCAGCAGGCCCTAGGGGTGATCGCATGTCGTAAGGAGTCACTGTTGACACAACTGAACCGCCACCGAGAGCTCACAACGAAATTCCGGTCAGTGAAGTACTTGCACGTGGTCCGAGAGTTCAATGCGGTTGCAGATTCGCTTGCAAGCGAAACGCTCGAGAGCAAGGTGTCTAAAGTGGTATCACCGAGGCCAGGCTGTCAGAACTGACCACGCTGAACCGCATTCAAGACGTCATCTACGAACCAACTGCCAAGGCCGAGACCGAGGACAAACCATCGGTCAACACTGTCCGAGCCCATGTGAGAACAGGCTCTCCCCGTCGCAGAACTTTTTTCGATTTTGTGCGAGACGACACTGAGACCGGACGACTAACGGTGACTACCCGGCAACAAGCTAAAGATAACGAGAAGCGAGTCAGATTTGCCAACGAGACCTCGGTAGTCGACCGAAGAGAGGCGGACAGTCAAGCCAAAGCGAATGATGTGCCTACCAAGGCACAAAACCACGTGCGAGAGGAGCAACCGAGCGCCGAGGATTCAACTTCAACAGCTCCGAGTGCAAACGACGTAGACCCTCTGACGGTCCAACGAGAGCGTCGGAGACGGATTGCAGTAGCCCAGGACGAAGAGTTGAGGTGGTCTAACCTTAAGACGGTACTCCGTGGCGAGGATTCGAAGCTCGGTTATCGAGCAGCGAGAGATTCATGGAAAATGTCTGACCGGTTCACGCTAAGCGAGGATAACATCCTGTATTACCTCGGGACGAGCCGCCGGAAGGGCGACTGTGGTGTAGCGGGATCAGCAAAATCTGCGAGATCGCTAGATCCAACTTCCCACCAATGCCCGGACACCGACTAACGAAGGGGGTCCTCCGATGATCCGTGATCTGCTGAACTTGCTCACCTTGTGTACCCGTCGGTTGGGCTGGATATTCCTCTCTTGGTGACTGCTAAGTTGCTCGATCGGTGTTAGTTGAACGTCTTGGCGTGACGTTGGGGTCGTAGAGTAGCGTGGGAGTCTTCACACCACTCGCCAGTAGTAGATCCGGAGTCTAAGCGATTAGATCGAGCTTGGATCCGGCGGCCTAGATCTGGATCCGGCCTTGTAGTAATTCCTTTTGTGTAGATTTCCCTTTACGCGGGGTCCTTTGATTGCTTGGCGCTTCCTATAGCGCGATCTTGATCGTTGAGAAACCGAAGATCTGCCGGCTAAGCAATTAGTACCGGGATCTTGGATCTGCACTTAGGGTAAGATACTAGGAGGTTGGATCTAGCCAATATATTATCTAGATATTATCAACCACCCTAGATCTGTACCTAAATCGCTATTAATACCGTAGGGCCAATGTAGTTCCCGTTTCCAGGCGTGTAGCGAAGCACTTGTGTCGTACGATGCAAATTCGGTTCTGATTTAATGTTAAGACCTATCCCATCCTGTATCCTATCCTTAACGACACATCGACTGATTACGCTATCCTGATCCTTGTCCTTTCTTGTCCTCACCATCCTGGCAGTCAACATCTTTGCAGATCACCTTGGATCTGAACCATAAGCATCAGATCACTAGTCGCAATATCGTGATCTGGACTTCTCCTTTCTCCAATATCGTAATCATCCACCGCAATGTTCAGATCACACGTCTCCCGAGTCAGATCATGCCTTATTAAGGCTAGATCACGCTGATCCAATTCCAGATCGGCTAGATCTTCTTGATCTCCTTGATCTAGGGTTTTCATGCATGATCCAAGGGCAATACTTCGTGATAATCATAATTATAACATATCCGAGCTTATTCCATGCCGTTAATCCCCCAATCATCGTTCATCTTTGCCATAATATCCCTAGATCCCGGATCCCTCGGATCCGCCTATGGATCTAGGTTCATGAGCCTTGATCAAAGTTCCCCGAATAGACCCGCATATGTGGACCGATCTGGTCTTCACGGATATAGATTATAGCCTGAATCTGGACATCTGGGCTTAGATCACCAGTTTCCACAGTGTATATAGACGTACTGTTGTACCCATACTATAATCATGCAAGTCCCACATCATCCATATCCATACGAGATCTTCCCAGCTCTTCGGATCAGGGTACATGTACAGATTGTATATCAATACATCTATCACGTCCCACCCAAGGTGTCACTAATCTCCATCAATCTTATCCATCAACTGGATCCACCACCAGATCCACCCACATCAGCTCGTCATCTACTCCAATCACATCACGTCAGGTCCGATCACGTCCAAATCGGATCTTTCCTGGATACTCCAATGCCAAATCTTTCAAATCCACTTCACCACAGCCGCCTCCTGGTCGTCCGTTGTAGTTGCACAACAGCTTCACTGCGTCCATTCTTTAAATCACCTCGCCAAGTTCAAGTCTTTCCACCACCTCAGCCAACTATGTCGGATCACGGCCACGATGGATCACAGCATGGATCCGGCCGCCACGATCCTCCTTCACCTCGATCCGAGATCGGTGGGCCCACTGGGGGTTCACCCGAAGATCTCCGTCGATCTGTGGTCGCCTTGCGTCGCCGAGTGTTGCGTTTGAGCGACGATCTACGGCTGGCCACCCGCCGGGCCGACGAGGCCGTGGATCGAAATCGTGAGCATGTTTGCTCTCTCGAGTCGCTCGAGATGATGTGCGCTACCCAAGGTCGAGAGGTCGGGCGCTATCGGGCTGAGTTCATCGTCTTCGAGAAGAGCGGGATGCTCTTCAATCATCTTTGGAGTCGGATCGCATCATCAGACTGGAGCCGCCGCAGCCTACACCTGAGATCTCGGCCCTAGAAGCCCAGATCGTCGATCTCAACCGAGATCTTGATCGTCGATCCGACGAGATCCATCAACTGGAAGCACACATCGATGATCTGTGCCAAGATCGAGGCCGTCTGGAATCCACGATCCGTCATCTCACGTCCGAGATGACACAAGCCGGCGGAGAGATCTTGGATCTTCAGCAGGCTAATCACGATCTGGATCGGAGTCGGGAGGATGCAGAATCCGCATTATCGGCGACTGAGGAGAGTTTGCGCCGGACTCGATCTGAGCTGGATCGGGTGGAGGCAGAGCTACTCCTATCTCGCTCCGATCGCGCCGATCGCGAGTCTTCGGGTTTCGATCCGCAATCCTCGCAGGCCAATCCCCAATCTATAGGCCCCACTCAAGCCGATCTTGACCAGATCACTCGAGAGCGTGACTCTCTACGAGATCAGATCTGTGCGCGGGATGCTGAGATCCTGTCAGCGCAGCGGACTCTGGGGTTATTACAGTCGGATCTGGCAGCCCATCGGGCTAGATCGACTTCAGATACGACCCGGCTGCAGACGCTGGAGGGTGATTTGACCCGCGCGCGTAATGATGTGGATGTAGCCCAGAAGGCCTATGCAGATCGGGAGCGTACCATCACTGAGAATCAGGCTCAGATCCGTACGCTCTCTCGAGATCTGGGCAAAGTGGTCCGTGAACGGGATGCCCTTCGTCACGAATACACTGCTGCCTTCCAACGCCTCACCTCCATCTCGGCCACAATCGGGGCGCCTCCTCCTCAGACCCAACTGCGTCTGGATCCTGGATCCGACACGGATCAGCCCGCGGGAGGGATCCCACGCTCTCCTTCCGCGGAGACTTCGGGCAGTGGGGATCAGGATGCTGACGCCTCCAAATCAAAGCGATCTCGCAGCAGATCCACCTCACCCTCTCCATCGCGGCCTCAGAAGAAGCGGTCTGTTCCTCTCGAGGCGGACGATGAGTCCATGGACGAGGAGGATGAATCGGAGTTTGATCTGGGTGGGGGATCTGCTGAAGGGCGATCGCCTTCTCCAGATCAAACATCAACCCCGCCCTCCAAAGATGTCGAACGCAGTCGACCATCAGGCGAGGTGATCGAGGTTGGATCTGGATCCGATGAGGCAGAGGAGGATGAGGAGGAGGAGGACGCTGAAGTGGCCGATGACCTCTATGAGGCTCAGACTTTGATGGCCATTTCCCAGTCCCGATCTGAAGCCCGCCGTCGAGATCATGCGTCTCCCCAACGCCGATCTGCAGCCGGATCCGGCGGATCTCCAGGCGGATCCGATGATTCGAACTCTGATGCTGGATCCGGAGACCAGGGCAACGGATCTGGCCCCACAGACGGATCTGGTCCGGCCAATCAGCCCCCTGGACATCGGCCTCCTCGGATCACCTTCGTCCCTCAGGTTCCATTCCCAGAGGGTCGTTGTATTCCCGGTCGGCGGATTGTCCGGGTCATGGCTGCCGCCGACATAGATCCGTGGATCGAGTCTCGGTTGGCAAATCAAACTTTGATTACCATGACTGTGAACTTCTTGTTCCCGATCCTGCCATTCCGGCCAGACTGGATCTTCCCTCACCGGCCGACGATCTCCGACTGCTCCTGCGTTCTGTGGCCATCTGATCACGGAGGCCAATGTCAAGGCCTTGCAAGCGGCGGAGCCATGGCGGGTGATCCGAAACACCCTGCCCCCGATCTCCTTCGAGGCCGATGTTGGCGGTCGACTCGGGATCTTCCTCCGACAGTACCGTGATTTTGAAGCTTCCGAGCTGATCGCGTACTGGGAGTCGACACATAAATTCCCGATCACCGCTGCTATGATCGCACAGTCGCCATGGCTGGGATCCTTCGCCAAGCAGCGCAATAACCGCAGATCACACGCTGGAAATCGATGGAAGCGCATGTTGCTCACGTTGATCCAGGCTATGATCGAGGGGTGGTGTGATCTGGATCTACTCTTGGATCCGTTCTTCCTCCACTTCCCCAAGCGGACTGATGAAGTGGCTTGGTATCCCGGGATCGAGGCTCGGCGTGCGAATCTCGCTGATCCGCAGCTCAACCGCCGGGAGCCCACCGATCTGCTGGAGGCGTTAACCGAGGCCGCCACAGCAGATCCCTGGCGCAACCACTATCGAGATCACACTGCGGGTCACCCTGCGCGCCATCTCCCTCGCCTGGATCGCAAATTCTTCGGTCTTCAAGTGGCACAGCCTCCGGCCAGTAGCTAGATCGTAGTGATTAGCTCCTCGTGCGTGATCTATATCTTTTCATAACATCCTTCAATATATGTCCGATGATCTTGACTTGTTTGCTTCCCATTCACCTTGATCCGCCTTCGTAGAGTCATGACCGACCCTGATCCGTTAGGATCTCTGGATCTCGAGACTTGATCTTCCATTATCACCGTATCCCACATGTATATATGCATACTCCTTCCACCGATCTACATCCTTCATGTAGATCCTTCAACCGATTTCACCACGACAACAACCAGCTCGTTGTCGTTGATTGCAACCTCACGATTCCTCGTGAGATTGCATCACACCGAATCGATTATGATTCGTGCGATCTCGCAGAAACTCGTGCCGCAGAGCGCCACAGTTGAGATCTGCTTCATCCACCCAAGTCGGATCATCATATCCTCGCCAATGTACGAGGAATTCTCGGTAGATCCGTCCATATCTCGTTCTTCTCCCTGATCTCATATCTGTGATCTTTTCCACTTCGTACTCATCGGGATCGCGATCTTGGATCCAGCTATCTCCTGGTAATAGATCTTCATCAAAATCCAGACGATCTTGACTTTCCACATTGAGTCGCATTAGTGGTCGATCTGGATATTCTTTCACGAGCTTCAACTTGTTCACATGTACCATAGGGAAAATATGATATCCGGATCCGGCGATCTCCAATTTCACCGCATGTTCTCCAACTTTCTCTACAATCCGAAATGGTCCGTGCCACAAGTGTGCTAACTTCTTAGCATATCTCTCTTTCACTCGATCCAGATATAGCCACACTCGAGATCCGACCTCGATCTGATGCGGGCGGATCTCCTGATTGTGTAGATCCGCTCGATCTGAGATCGCCTTCCGCAGCCGTTGGTTAACCTGTTCCCGAACCTGTTGATAATACCGCTGGATCTGATACCTCCACCGCCGTGGATCTCGATCATGTCTTCGCGTACTTCCCACCGGGATCACCGCTTCCAAGGTGGATCTAGGATCCCACCCATGTACCATATAAAAAGGTGTTTCTCCTCGGATCCGATCATGTGCGGTGTTGATCGCGAAGGTAATCCTCTCGGCATACTCATCCCAATCCCGTTGATCCAGATCCTGCACATACATCTTAATCGCCCGAGTTGTGGTTTGGACCATGCGCTCTGCAGATCCGTTAGCTTGGGGCCGATATGCCATCGTGGCGCGTTGACGTTGACCCAAGATATTATTAAACGCTCGGAAGAAGTCGGACATAAATCCTGGTTCACGATCATGCCTTATCGCTTCGCTGGCCCCAAATAGTCGGAAGACACATTCCTCGTATGATTCGGCGACAGTCTGAGCAGTCCTTGATGAGCTGGCTTTCGCGATCACATATCCAGAAAATAGATCTTCAAAGATCAATAATTCTGTATTCCCTTTGTGCGATCTGGGCAGCGAAGGAATGTGATCCATAGCTATGATCTGGAAAGGATACGTCGCCTGAAGATTCCCTGGTGACTCGCCTTGGATCCGAGGTTTGCTCTTACCAGTCTCACAATCCACACACTCACCCACGTATCTCTGGACGCTCTTGTACAGACCTCTCCAATGGAAGTGATCCCGGATCCGCTGATAAGTTCGGCCGATCCCTTGATGTCCACCTTCTAGGCTCACATGGTAGTGATGTAGTATGTCCTGATATAGAGTTTCCGGGATCACTAGTCGCATCAGCTTATCTCGATCTGCATCCGTCGGTCTTGTGGAGGGACAGTTGAACAGTAGATCATGGTGATCCAAATCATAATCGGCTGCTAGATTAGCATATGATTTGGCTTCTTGCTGAGTCAGGTCTTGTAGATCTCCACTCAAATATTTCTTTAATCCCGAGATCCACGCCTCCTCGTCCTGGGCTTGTCGGATCCGATCGATTCTAAGATCCCGAACTATCTCTTCCCGTAATGATCGCGGATCCGAAGTCGATCGCGTTGTAGATCGCGAGCCTGATCGTGTCACTACCGCCGTGATCTGGGCGGCCTGATCCGTCCTCTTGACTACCAATACCTCATTCAATCTGTTCAACGTGATCAGGTCCTGCTTATCCTCATCCGACTCGATCTTCACTCTACCTTGTCGTTGCAGTGCTGCACTAGCCAAGCTGTCCGCACTGCCGTTCCAGTCCCGTATCACATGCACAAGCTCATGATCTGGCCAGTCCCTCAGTCGATCTAAAGCCCTCTGCTTAAGTAAAGTCAGACCGGGTGCTTTACACTCGATCTCACCCCTGACCTGCCGGATCACCAGATTAGAGTCACCGCAGAATACCACTCGTTTGCGATCAACGGTACTTAACAGATCCAGACATAGTAACAGCCCATGATATTCAGCCTCGTTGACAGTAAGATCCTCCGCATTGGCCGATCTGGCCTGGATCACCGCCCATTCAGGCAACTTCCACAAGATCGCACTATATGCACCACCTCCACGCTTCACGCGGGCTGATCCATCGAAGCTGACTACATACAGCTCCTCATCCGCTTGGATCACAGGAATTGGAGCTTGGATCTTCCGTCGTGGCTCTTCCTTGGGCGAGATCTGGATCAGCGCTTCATCCACCATGGATCTGGGCGTGATACTAGCCGCAATCACCCCTAGGATCTCTTCTTCTCCTTTAACGCACTTCACAATCTCTAACGTCCACGGTGATAGCAGTGACGCCCATTGGCCTAATCGCCCTTGTAATCCGGTCGATCTAAATAACCAGGCCAACGTGGAGTATCTAGTCAGCACCCGGATCCGGCGTCCCACCAACATGTTATATCCGAGATCCAGGATCCTTAGCAGCACCAACACCTCCTTCTCCACTGGGCTGTAATTCAGCTCGTTCGACTTCAGCGTTCGGCTCACGAAGGTGATCGGATGGTAGATCTGGTCGTACTCTTGCACGAGAGCTGACGAGATCGCCCAATCACTCGCATATACGATTACCACAGCCTCCCGATCCATATCAAAATGACGTAGGATCGGAGTGGATGCGATCTTCGATTTGAGTGTCTCGAAGGCTCGATGAGCACGGATCCATCGTGGATCCACCTTGTCTCCATCCAGTCTCCCTGGATCGGACGTCTCCGAGGCCTTTGGTTTTGGATCCGATACTAGATCTTCCTTCAGATATGGTTGATCCAACTCCTTATGTTCCATACTTCGCTTGATCTGGATCCGCACACCATCCTTAGACATTGCGGCGAAATCGACCTCCCTCAACTCGTACAGCACGGCTGCGTAGATAGCGTAGTCTTCGATAAATCGACTGTAATAATTCAAGCTGCCCAGAAAAGATTGCATCGATCTTAACGATCCAGGAAACGCTAGATCCGTTAATGCCTCTAGATCCTTGGGATTCGCCTCCAGTCCATTCTTCGACACGCGATGACCCAGATATTCCACTTTACTCATACCCCAGAAACTCTTCACCACACTGATCGACAGATTCCACTTGTCGCACGCCCCCAGAAGGGCGTCCACTCGATCACATAGCTGATCCCAACTATCTGCTGGTATAAGGATGTCGTCGATATACGAGCTGCGTCCGATCACTGATGGTTTGCTCGGATCATCGGCCTCTCCCACTTCAAACACATCTGTAGATCTTGGGTCCGATCCAGGGGGAGGGATCCGGGTGAATCCATATAAGGCGTTGTCGATCAGACGTTGGTAAATCTGCGGTGCATTCTTCAAGCCGAACGGCATACGATTCCATTCGAATAGCCCAAATGGGGTAATGAAAGCCGAGATCGCTCGAGCTCGATCTGTCATAGTCACCACCCAGAATCCACTGGCCATATCCAAGGAGCAATACCACAGGACTTTATCCAGATCTTCTAGAAGATCGTTGATCAGGGGCATAGGGTAGACCATCAGTTGAGTAAGACTATTGACCAGACGGTAATCAATACACAGCCTGATATCTACCCCATTCTTCTTCACGATCACCACGATCGGTGAGGCCCAGGGTGATCTGGAATAGCTGATCATCTTAGCTGATAATAACCCTTTGATTAGCTCTGATAACTTCTCGCGGAATCGAGGAGCGATCTTCCTCACTCGTTGGGCGATTGGCTTAGTGTCTCCCACATCGATATCACACACCACACCCCTTGCGGCCGGTGGTAGAGCATTTCCTTTCCCGATGAGAATATGTCGATAATTCCAGATCTTCTGACGTAATCGTTTGATCTCCGCCGTAGTCTGGATCCCCGGATCTCCAACTTGGATATCCTCAATCTTCACCTCATCCGTGGTGGGGTTGATCTCTGGGAGGATCGCCATCTCTTGATCTACATCCTCCGCATCCAGATCGTTACCTTCATGGTAATGTACCTCCGGATCCGATTCCGGATCCGGGGAATTGTCCCGATCCGCTGGGGACGCCTCCTGTATCGGGGCCGATAACTGTCCGGGAGGGTCCCCTTCAGTTGATCCTTCAATCACTGGATCCAACTCATCCGCTTTTACCTGATCTCTCTTTTGGCTTGTCACCTCGGTCTCTACCAGTTGGATCGGGGTCTGATCCTGCGGATCTATTCCCGCTGATGTTTGATCTCCGGTCATCAGCACTGACTTTACCTGTATCTGCGAGATCTCAGGTTTTTTCAAGATAGCACGAGGTGCAGGGTAAGAGGGTCGATCCACCATCGGTTCTGTTGATTCCATCAAGATCTCGTTATGCTCAGATCTACCTTCCACCGTGGCTTCTAGAGCCAGATTTTGCCATTCCATATACCGACGTGACCCCACTGAGACAAATCCTGGCATCCGGGGAATGTGATCACCCGATAGCCAGATCCCAACTCTTACATCCTCTTGCAATATGATCGCCTTATCGCTCACGTTGGTGATCTGCAGATACCGTCTCTTCCCGAGGCCTTTTATCACCGTAGGTACCCAACGATCCCCCCGGGTGACCCAGAACTTCTCGTGATCTGACATCCGGAGATGTAGTTGAAGTTCCACTGATTGCCCGATCTCGATCTGGATATGTTCTCCTACGGTCACCAGCCTGGCCTTGTCGCTGTAGAGCTGTCGACGCCCACTAAGCTGGATCCGCACCTCATCAGGTAAACTTATAGATCCATAGGCCAGATCCAGTCGGATCCCTGCCGGTACCATAAAATCCATACCCAGGATAGCATCTTGACCTGCCAGATCTCCAACCCAAATATCGAAAAAGTAAACCAGCGATCCAGCCATAGTGATCTTGATCCGGGTTCTTCCTTCTGTCCTGTAAACACTTTCGCCAATCCCAACGCAATCTTGGATCTGGCTCGTATCGATATAGCACCCAACCTTACGAGCAAAGGCCGTATCCACTATGGACACTTCGACGCCTGTATCTAAGAGCAAGATCCCTCTCTCATTGTTGATCTTACCCGTGATCTTGGCTTGTCGGAACCATTTTCCCGGGGCATAGTGTTTCCAATATCCCCGAGATTCTCCTGGCAAGAGATCCATAACTTCGGATCTTCGGATCTCCTGGATCTGACCTGGTTTTTGAATCACTGGTATATCCTCTTGATCTGTGGGCTGGAACCACAGATCTGGATCCCGTTGCTTCCAATAACCCCTTATCTCTCCTGGATGGAGGTCCACCATCATGGTCACTTCAGATCTGGAGTAATCATCCGCCTGGCGGACACTTGAGATTGCGACAGCACGGTTTCCATTCAGATCATATGTATTACCGCGTAGATCTGAGATCTTGTTACCTTGATCTACCGATTTCTTGTTCACAAATGCATAGATTCAATATCTAGAACGCTCGGCTCGTACCGGATTCCAACCCGGCGAGCGTCCTAGTTTAACATCTTTTCCGCAGATTCTGGAAGCATACCTGCATGATTGGCTGGGTTGAACCATTGGCGGATCTGGTTGTAGAACTCTTCCATAGGACATTTTCCCATATCATGTAGCTCTCCGCACCCTCGGCATACAAAGAGGCAGTGATCTGCCGGATGCCCTCGCTTGCCACACTTATGACAAGTGAGGCGTCTCCAGCACCCTAGATCTGAATGCTTCTTAGATCCACAGTGAGAGCAACGGTTCCGATCGGATCCGCCGCTCTGGATCCGGGATCTGTGATCTGGTGGGGCCTGATCCGTCGACTGTGGGTGATTGGTACTTGTTCGACCTTCTCCATACCAGATTCCGCTTTTGCGGTGACGTCTTGCTCAGCTGCCAGGTAGATCCGCCGATGATTGTCTCCGTCCGAGTCAGATCCATCCGATCCGTCGGATCCGGACTCAGATTCAGATTCTACCGTCCGGATCTGCACCGCGCGGACATGTTTCGTCGTAGCTGCAGGTGCTGGATTAGTTGCCTTTTGCCGGTACTTGCTGGATCCGAATGCTGCTTTCTTCTGCCTGCTCTTTGCACGTTCACGGGCTCGTAACACTTCTTCCAGATCGTCCGCGTCGGATAGTCGTAGCAGAGTTAGCCTGTCAGCTAGATCTTGATCTTCCAGAGTTTCAATGTAATGATCCACATGTTCACGTCGATCCTTCGCATTACCGTCCTTGATCTTCAACTTTGCGCGTAATCCGGCAACGTTAAGGCGGTAAAGATAATCGAGGGGAGATTCTTCTGGTCGACGTCGAGCGTGATAGTATTGTCAAGCCACTGATACCCCCAATCCGCAGTACTGGATTTGGAAAGCTCTAAGCAGATCCGACCATTTATTACGGGTGGATCTGCTTAGTTGCCGATACCAATTCTTGGCGGATCCAGCCAATAGATCCGCAAAGGTCAAACATTTTTCTTCATCGGAGGCTTGATCTCGCATGAACGCCGATTTCACTTTGCCAATCCACGCTCTGGCTCGATCTTCGTCTTGGTCCTTCCCCGTGAACTCCTTGAGATCTGAGATCGCAGAGATCCGGACTCTCTGGATCATCGTTGATCCGGCTGATCCGGTCGTAGCGGTCGCGACCGTTGCTCGAGCAGCCGTGGGGAAGTCGATATCGTCTGGATCATACTCCCATCGAGATGTGCTACGTTCAGATCTCACAGATTCCATATCTACATCTGGTGATCCTGGATCCTGTATCTTCGTCGCTCCTTGATCCATGATCGGTCCTCGCTGTTCCGCCAGGAATCTACTCATGGCTGCTTCGAAATACTTCTGTAAGGTGCCTGATGAGGCATCTGACGTCGTGGCTGCTGTGATCTGGTCTTCGGAGGTCGGGATCGTCCTTGAGCGACCGGATCTCGGCTGATTCCGACGTTGGATCTTGGATCGCGCCTCCAGCATTGAAGTGCCAGACGGACCCAGAGACATTCGCTTCGGTTCCGACGAGAGGTCTGATTCGTCCTCGGCGGCCGATGCGTAATGTGATGAGGACGTTTGGCGATCCATAATACTTGCCGGAGGTGATGGCACCGGATCTGTGATCTGGGGGATCTCGCCGACGAGGATCTTGAGTTTGGAGAATAGATCCTTGGTGGCAGTCTGGATCACCTTGAGATCTAGATCAAAGACATCATCCGCATCGAAAGCTCCCGTGGTCATTCCTGCTTCCTTCAACAGTCGTAATAAATCCTTGACTGCTTCTAATTTGTTGGCAGTCTTGATCGGAGCTGATACGGGTTCTCTTGGATCCCCGACCTGCTTCAGCCTCAGGATCCGCATCACGGGATCTCGATCCAGGAACTCGCGAAGTTCTTTGTGGTAGAATAGATTCTCCAGATCTTCGTCTGACCAGCCTTGTCCCGATCTGGATCTAGGTTTAGATCCGATCGGATCTTCGTCGTCAATCTCTGGAGCCTTCATCTTCTTCCGCGTTAGCTTCTTCTTCGGCTTCTTCTTATCGGATCTAGAGACTGGAAGATCCCTGGGTGGATATGGTGAAGGCTCGACTGGAGATCCGACCAATCTGTACGGTTCCACTTTCATCTTCCCTTGTTTTGTTGACGGATCTCGACGTAAGTCGAGATCCGTCGGGGTCCCCGTGGGGACCTGTGGAGGTAGAGGTTTTTCTTCTAGATCTGGATCTGGATCCAGATCGCCCTCTCTTCCGTCAGCAGAGTTCCTCCTAGCGCTCTGCTGATCCGCGGATCTTGATTCATTCAGCGGCATCATCGTCGATCCGAGGTCCGATGACGCTTGTTCCCCTTGTTCAACCTTCACTTGAACATCTTCTTGAGACTCACGGTGAAATCCCGAGTCACCAACAGATCCGGGCACGCGCACCATTGTGGTGTAGCGGGATCAGCAAAATCTGCGAGATCGCTAGATCCAACTTCCCACCAATGCCCGGACACCGACTAACGAAGGGGGCCCTCCGATGATCCGTGATCTGCTGAACTTGCTCACCTTGTGTACCCGTCGGTTGGGCTGGATATTCCTCTCTTGGTGACTGCTAAGTTGTTCGATCTGCGTTGGTTGAACGTCTTGGCGTAACGTTGGGGTCGTAGAGTAGCGTGGGAGTCTTCACACCACTCACCAGTAGTAGATCCGGAGTCCAAGCGATTAGATCGAGCTTGGATCCGGCGGCCTAGATCTGGATCCGGCCTTGTAGTAATTCCTTTTGTGTAGATTTCCCTTTACGCGGGGTCCTTTGATTGCTTGGCGCTTCCTATAGCGCGATCTTGATCGTTGAGAAACCGAAGATCTGCCGGCTAAGCAATTAGTACCGGGATCTTGGATCTGCACTTAGGGTAAGATACTAGGAGGTTGGATCTAGCCAATATATTATCTAGATATTATCAACCACCCTAGATCTGTACCTAAATCGCTATTAATACCGTAGGGCCAATGTAGTTCCCGTTTCCAGGCGTGTAGCGAAGCACTTGTGTCGTACGATGCAAATTCGGTTCTGATTTAATGTTAAGACCTATCCCATCCTGTATCCTATCCTTAACGACACATCGACTGATTACGCTATCCTGATCCTTGTCCTTTCTTGTCCTCACCATCCTGGCAGTCGACATCTTTGCAGATCACCTTGGATCTGAACCTTAAGCATCAGATCACTAGTCGCAATATCGTGATCTGGACTTCTCCTTTCTCCAATATCGTAATCATCCACCGCAATGTCCAGATCACACGTCTCCCGAGTCAGATCATGCCTTATTAAGGCTAGATCACGCTGATCCAATTCCAGATCGGCTAGATCTTCTTGATCTCCTTGATCTAGGGTTTTCATGCATGATCCAAGGGCAATACTTCGTGATAATCATAATTATAACATATCCGAGCTTATTCCATGCCGTTAATCCCCCAATCATCGTTCATCTTTGCCATAATATCCCTAGATCCCGGATCCCTCGGATCCGCCTATGGATCTAGGTTCATGAGCCTTGATCAAAGTTCCCCGAATAGACCCGCATATGTGGACCGATCTGGTCTTCACGGATATAGATTATAGCCTGAATCTGGACATCTGGGCTTAGATCACCAGTTTCCACAGTGTATATAGACGTACTGTTGTACCCATACTATAATCATGCAAGTCCCACATCATCCATATCCATACGAGATCTTCCCAGCTCTTCGGATCAGGGTACATGTACAGATTGTATATCAATACATCTATCACGTCCCACCCAAGGTGTCACTAATCTCCATCAATCTTATCCATCAACTGGATCCACCACCAGATCCACCCACATCAGCTCGTCATCTACTCCAATCACATCACGTCAGGTCCGATCACGTCCAAATCGGATCTTTCCTGGATACTCCAATGCCAAATCTTTCTAATCCACTTCACCACACGACCGACAGCTAGAGGAGACTATCCTACGTCTGGTAGTGCCCTCAACGATGGTCCAAGAGGTATTGCAAAACTGCCATGACTCGCTAGAAGGCGGCCACCAAGGCATTGTCCGAACCTTCAACAGGATCAGACAAGACTACTATTGGATCGGTCTCTACGCGGATGTCGAACGGCACGTACGGTCTTGCCCCGATTGCAGCTCTAGCAAGAGCCGACCACAGTTCCGAGGGTATTCGCCCGGCAACGTACTCACCGAGAGACCGTTCCAACTGGTGTCCATGGACTTTGTCATACCACTACGGAAGTCTCGGAGGGGCAATACAGCGCTTTTGCTCTTCCAGTGCGCGTTCACAGGCTTCGTGATGGGAAAGGCAATGGCTGACACAACTGCGCTCTGTGTGGCAAAAGCTTTCGAAGAGTGTGTCTACCGAATATTCGGTGCTCCAACATTGATCCGTCATGACCGCGACCCACGCTTCATGAGCGAGGTATTCCAAGCCTTCTCCGAGATGATGCAATCAAGGTCAAGAGCGACCCTGAGTTACCGTCCGCAGGCTAATGGCCAACAAGAACGGTCGGTGAAGACCGTCATGCAATCAGTGCGGGTGTACGCCGAGGACCCGCTTCAACAAGATTGGGATGAGATCGCCGAGAAGTTGATCTTCACGATCAACAACTCGATGGATGCAACGAGGAGAGAAACTCGTTCTACCTTGTTCATGGGTGGGACGCACAGTCAACACTCCGAGCGATGACCTCGTCGCTCAAACGAGGGTCTGGAAAGCAAACCGACGCGTTAGCATGGCGCCGAGAAGTGAACCGTCAGCAAGAGATTGCACTAGAAATGGCCAAGGAATATCAAGCCATTGAGAAGTCTCGGAGAGCCCGGAAACACAATGAAGCACTTAGTGGAAGAGAGCAAGCTGCTATACCGAGTACTGGTCGGACCGAGCCGTCGGACAGGGCGCACTCTGTTTCAGGGACAGCAGATGACCCCCCGGTCACCGCACCGAGACCATTGCTCGAGCCTGGCGATCGGGTGTGGCTGTACATGGAACGAGTGAAACCAGGACTGACGAAGAAGCTAGCACACCGATGGCATGGGCCATTCCGAGTGAAGAGAAAGGTCGAAGAGTTCGCATATGAGATGGAACTACCCGACCGAAGCGGGTACAGGTTCTACCCTGTGGTGCATGTATCTCGACTCAAGGCTGTGAACGAATTCGGAAGTCGACCGAAGAGTCGGCTGACACCGGAGGTGACAGAGGAATCGAGACTAGATTTCGACGAGGAATTGCTTCCCGAAGATAGCTGGGAGCCTGATCAACTCTCCGGTGAATACGAGGTCGAGGCTATTCTTGACGACCGCGTCCCGTTATCCACAAGCACCGAACGAGCCGTCCGAGAGTTCAAAGTGAAGTGGTTGGGATATGATGAACCAACATGGGAACCTGCGTCCAATTTGTCGTGTGGAGGTCTTCTCTATGACTACTTGCGAGAGAAGCGCAGTGACCGACGGTTGCAAATGGTCCAAGTCGCCGACGAGGACTAATTGGAACGTCACTGAATTTTGACCTGCCTGCAGGGCCAGAACAGCCTGCAGTGACAGACGAAAAGAAGCTACTGTACTGAAATGAGAATCCTCTGTGGGGTCGATACAGCCTACAGAGAGGAGTGATGAAAATTACTGTACCGAACATTGCATATTTGCATGTAAAGTAAACATACTCGTGAATTGGAGACCGAGCTGATGAAGCAGTTGGGACACTGCTGCTGGCCGTGACTGGCGTCGTAGCCACGGAAAGTGATTGAGACGTCGACCCAGACCGAGACAGTCCCAAGGCGAAGTCGTCCGCAACAAGCTCTCGCTCAGCCATCTCCATTGACCAAAGACCAGCCTTGGAAGCCGACGTCGATGAGACTGGTGTAGACGTCAGAGTAGGACGAAAAGATTGTCTCACGTCGGACGGCGGTTGAGACTGAGACGGAACAGCAAGTTGTCTCCCAGGCTTCACCGAAGTACGACTAAGTCGTCGACTGGGTGGCAGCGGAGGCTTCGGAACCACCGTAGTAGGCGGAAGGGGTCTAGCCACCGGCACTTGGTGCTGACGGAGTCGACGGCGCTTTGGAGGTGGTCTAACAGGCGGTGAATCCTCGGATTCGTCCTCCGCGTTACCTGCAGTATTTGGAGGCACCGAAATGGCTTGTTGAGCCGAATCCGAAGCCTCGTCGTCACTCGACGCGCCACCAGAACGGACTCGTGGAGAGGATTCCGGACGGGAGCGACGGCAGCAGCCAAAACCTCACCGAGGTTCGACGCACTTTGCAGACGACGATCCAAGTTAACGTCGACCCGACAGGGAGGATCACGAGCCACGTCAACGATGAGTTCAGCGAGTTGCAAGAGCTGATGATCGGCACATACCGGAGTCGACTGCTCGGTGAGACTACTAGCAAGGCATTCTCCTTCGGACACGTCAGTAGAACTCCCAACCGACACCCCGCAAGTTGCCGAATCCTCTGCCGGCGCGGGAGTTGGTATCGGATGAGAGCCTGCTTCAGATGATGACGGAAGTGGAGATGTCGGAGGCGAGCAAGGCAAAAGAATCGGCGAGGACTCTTCTGACACCCCACGAGTTGCTGAATCCACTGTCAGCGCGGGAGTTGGTGACAGCGGAGTCCCAACCACCTGCTCAGCGGCTCCTGAGACCTCGGAAGCAGCATGCTGTCCCTCTGAGGGCGTGTCAGCAGGCGCCTAAGGGTGCAAGGAGTGAATCAAGAGTTAGGATCGAGGTCTCAGACGAACAACAAGGATCAGACATACCTGCTCAAGAGGCCCGAGGGCCTGCATGGCCGCGGCGGTAGCTCGCTCAAGATTGCGCGACGGAGGGACCATGGCGAACGAAGGACGAATCGAAGAATGAGACGCCACAACGGTCGCCAGTTGTGCGGGTTCGCGTCGAGGCGGGGGCAGTTGTGGTGTTGGGTTCTAACCGTGAGGTAGCCACCCAGTCGCTAAGGTAACCGCCACAGAACCTTTCGGTGAAAAGCGAGGGTTCACCCCATTGGAAGATTATACATCCCGCGACGGAGTGACAGAGATGGAATAGTGACATCCGGGAGCCTCGGCTAGCCTAATATAACCTGGCCGAGGCTTCCTGGACTAGGCCGAGGCTTCCTGGACTAGGCCGAGATAGGGTTCTGTACCCATCTCAGATCCCTTGTCCCACGTCTGTACAGTCCCAAATCCGTACTTAAGGGTGAGTTGTCGACCCCTCGGTCGTACTTATTCTGAAACCTCGGAGGCTCCTACAGAGATTTGTTTACACTTGATATTTGTATATAGACATAGGACAAAACATAGGATGACATACAGAGGCTCTCTGAGCCTCACATTAAGCAGTTTATAAAACGCAGTCTTCCCCCCAGCTAACAAGAGTCAAGTCCGACTTAGGTAAGTGTAGCTAGCTTATTTAAGTGCCAGGATACGCTCAGTTGTGTGGGATGCCTGTTGGTAGACTCAAGGTACATTGAACCGAGAGTTTATCCTGGCCAGGCCAAGAGTTGGTGTGGCCGAGAGATCGGAGGCGACAGTGAAGTGTCGTTACGTGTATACTTGGGGCCTATTAAGGTCCTAGTGTATATTTTGCTCCCCGTCGAGGTTATACCTCGACACCCCTGTATAAGGCCTATCACGCCGGTACCCTTTCCTCTGAGGGACTGCAGGGTTACGCGCGAAAGCGCAATATAACACCCTAGTCTAAGCTCGTGGCTAGTGGTGTAGGTAAGGGTTATCTAAAACAACCTCGGTATACAGAAGCGCTTACAACCGGCCCGGTGTAAGGGATCGTTCCTGGTCTTCAGGTTTGATCCAACAAATAGCTGACCTTAACGGGGAAGCGTGTGTTGTTGGCGGTAACACACCCGACAAGTGAGAATTCTATCGTGTCCTACACGACATTTATATGCATAATAGGGTTAAATTATAGTTAATTAGGAGTTTGTATTACAGGCCAAATGGACCTAATTAACTATAAATACATCAGTCTAAAACTTACGCTATACTGGCTATTAAGTCCCCTCAGACCAGGGACTAGTGAACTGCCGTTCACTTAGAGTTTGTATACTCTTAATAGCACGCTTCCTCAAGCAAGGTGCTCGTGTGACCCCGTCACACTTGGTAGCACTTGTAGTCAATCCACACCTACGCGGGTAGATTGACTACCTGAATCCTCTGTGACTCCTACAAGGTAAGCCAGGATGGATAGAGGGGAGTTCCCTCATTTGACCGACTCTCAGTTTGAGTCGGTCCGGAAGATGGTGGGCATCTTTGGAGGAGATGCCCTCCGAAGCTTGGCGGCTGCTACGCCGGCCGAGCAGGTCGAACGCATCGAGGCGTTCGACACGTACGAGAGAGGGCTAATCGCCCACGTACAGGGGTTGCAGGCCCCCGTGGCTGAGATGAAGCCAGCCCAACCTAAGCCGTTGAGGCTTAAGGTTAACCCTTACGAGGGAAAGGAGGGAGAGAACCTCCACTTCTGGGTCAGAGAGGTCGAGCTCGCGATGGACGCGGCTCTGATCTCGACCGAGCGACTTCGGGTCGCTTTCGCCCTGTCCAACCTAGGAGGTCGGGCGAAGACCTGGGTGTACACGCGCGAAGCGACAACGCCGGGTTGTTTCACAACCTGGGCTCAGCTGTGTCAACAGCTTAGAGCCGCCTTCCTTCCGGCGAACTATGAGTATCGCCAGCGCTCGCGCTTCCTTGCCTGTAAACAAGGGAAGCGTGAGCTGCATGAGTACATCCAGGAGATGCGAGTACTCGCTGCATCTCTGGTGGGGAACCCCCTACCTGAACACATCAAGGTGACAGTGTTCATGGATGGCAAGAAGGTGGGCCCATCCCGCACAGTTGTTTCGCGTGCATGCGAACACTATGGAGGAGGCGATCCAGATCGCCCTCCAAGAGGAGTACAGCCACCGACAGGCTCGTACTCCTACGTCGGTGTGGCAAGGCCGCAATGCGTCGTCAGGCGCAGTGCAAGGAGCTCCAGCAGCTGGAGCTAGCACTGGGCCGGTACCCATGGAACTGGGTACGGCCGTACAGAGCTCCATCCGTTGCTACGGATGTGGGAAGCTCGGGCACATGCAACGTGCCTGCCCTGCGGGAGGGCAAAGGAAGTTCCCTTCCAAACCTAGGGGCCTGTGGCAGAAGCCGCGACCCAAGAGCCAGGGGAACTGGGGTCACCAGTAGGGTCGGGGCGCCTTACTGGGGAAGATCTAAGTCCCCATGGTAGGAGTGCGGACGGCGCACGCCATGGAGGCTTAGCCCCTGAGAGCCTGGGTGCTCTCGAGACGAGAAAGAGCAGCAGCAGACTGCTCGTGGTACACGCGAGTGTACGGGGATACGGAGATCCCTTTAGAGTCCTGATTGACTCTGGGGCGTCGACGAACTTTGCTCGACGCCAGACGGTCGCGCGGAATGGCGACAAGTATGCCGACGCTTTGCGTGAAAGCGAAGGCAGGGGCCAGGTCTCGGTGAGACTGGCCGATGGTACGGTGGTTAACGTACCCGGGGTCCGGATGGACCTGGCTGTAAAGGTTGAGGACTTTGACAGCACGGAGTCGTTCCTTTTCCTAGACATGGACAAGTACGACTTGATCCTGGGCATGCCGTGGCTCGAAAAGCACGTGACCTGGATCGATTGGCGTGGCAAAGCCATTGGGGCTAGCCGGCCTGCAGTCTCCGACAGAGCTTTGGCGAGTAATGTTCCCACCTCTGTCCGGGACTGGGGCGTCAGAGATGGTCGCCAAGGCGCTTATGCGCCCGAAGAAGTACTGGGAGTCACGGACTCCAACGAAGATGTTGCGATGAGCCTCGCAATCGGTCATGAGACCAAGGCTCATTGCCAAGCATGTGGGATTGCCACGACGACAAGTCCCAACGCTGAGAGTCGTCGCGCCGTATGGGCTTCGACTGTGGCAGTGCCGGACGGCACTGACCAGGCGGGTAACATAGGTCCGCAAGCAGCAGAGACTGCTGAGGAGAGCGCTTACGGCGTCTCCTGTGTGAGTAACATAGGTCCACAGGCGGGTAACATAGGTCCGCAAGCAGCTGAAGCTGCTGAGGTGGACGCTGAGGGCGCCTCCGGTGTGGGTAACATAGTTCCACACGAGGTCGAAGAGACCGAGAAGAAGATTGAGAGCGCAGCATGCGTTTCTAGCGTGGGTAACAGAGTTCCACGCGGGGTCAAGAAGACCAGTACGAGTGCGGAGGTGTCGTTGAGCACCTCCCGTGTGGATAACCAAGTACCACACTCGGAGTCGGAGACTCCACCGGCACGGCCGGTCGAAGAGCAATGCCATGTCTTCGACGGCGTGTCCGGTCGTCAAGTGAAGGCAGGTGCCGTCCATCTGGAGGCACTGCCAGAGGTGTCAGTACTGCTGAACCTCGAGGAATTGTCCATGAAGGACTTCCTGGCCGAGTTGAAGGCCGGAGAGATTGCGGGGATGGTGCTCCTGAAGCCGGAGACCTCTCCTGAAGATTTGAACTCTTCCTCCGTAATGGACGAGGATGTCCTGGAGGGGTTCACGAAGCAGCGCGCAACGCGCTTGGGTTCTGAGATTCTCAAGAACCCGGAGGATCCAGTGTATCCTCTTGTGAAAGAGTACTCGGATGTGGTGTCGAAGCACCCACCATCCCAACTCCCGCCGGATCGGGGAGTTCGGCACGAGATTGACCTCGTGCCTGGCACAAAGTACTGTGTCACGAGGCAGTGGCCTCTACCTCGCGAGCAGTGCGAGGTCATAGATGCCTTCTTCGCCGAGAAGGCGAAGTCGGGCATGGTGCGGGAGTCGAAGTCCCCGCACTCGACGCCGACCTTCTGCGTTCGTAAACCGAACGGGAAGTGGCGTCTGGTTCACGCTTACAACAAGCTGAACAATGCGACGGTACCGGCACAGACGCCGATCCCTCGCAAGGATGTGTTGCTGAACAACATGTCGGGCAGTACACTGTACAGTGCCCTGGATCTGGTAGACGGGTACTACCAGATCCTGATGCGGGAGAGTGACATTCCTCTCACCGCAGTGAGCACCCCGAGTGGGATGCTCTGGGAGTGGCTAGTGATGCCACAGGGGCTATCGAATGCCCCAGCGACGTTCAATCGCTTGGTCACACAGCTGTTTAGACCATTGTGTACGTTCGCACAGACGTACTTTGACGACATATTCGTCCATAGCCGTGCCGAAGGCGGCCAGACGGCTATGGAGGTGCATTTGAAGCACCTCCGTCGAGTGTTGAGGTCATGAGAGCCAACAAGCTCTATGCCAACATCGACAAGTGCGTCTTTGCAGCTGAGGAGATAAAAGTCCTCGGCTGCTTTGTCAGCAGGGTCGGCGTACGCGCCGATCCAGGGAAGGTCAAGGCCATAGCGGCTTGGCCGACCCCAAGGTCACAGAAGGACCTCCGGAAGTGGTTGGGCTTAGCCAACTATCTTCATAAGTACAGCGCAGGGTACGCTGAACTAGCTCGACCCTTGTCGGATCTCTTAAAGAAAGATGCCGACTGGGTCTGGGAGCAACAGCACCAGGATGCTTTTGACAGCATCAAGGCGAGCTTACAGCAAGCGCCAGTCCTGGCATTGCCGGACGAAAACAAGTCATTCAGCGTCGTCTGCGACGCTTCTGACTATGCAATAGGCTGTGCGCTGTTGCAGAAGGACGATGGAGGATGTGAACGCGTCATCTCCTTCCAGTCCAGGCAGCTGAAGGCTGCCGAACGGAACTATCCCGTTCATGACAAGGAGCTACTTGCAATGAAGTACGCTCTTGTCAAGTTTAGAGCTCATCTCTTGGGCACAAGGCCCTTTGTGATCTATACGGATCACGCGTCCTTGCGGACTGCCATCAACTCGCCGCATCTGTCGCAGCGGATGGCGAGGTGGCTGTCATTCTTCGCGGAATACAACTTCCGCGTTGAATACAAGCCGGGCAGGATCAACGTGCTTGCCGATGCATTGTCGCGTCGGCCTGACTATGAGCTAGCTCATGTCAGTCGGGTCACGACAGATCTATACGATCGGATACGCTTAGCGTATCAGGAGGACGAGAACTACACACCTCTGGTGCAGTTCTTGTCCGATGGCAAGGACGCCAAAGTCGACAGGCTTTCGCCTCGACAGCGGGCGCAGCTCCATCGTTATGAGCTGGCCGATGGGTTACTCCATTACAGAGTAGACCCTAGAGATCCTCCTCGGGTTGTCGTTCCAAACGACGAGGATCTGAAGTATGACATACTTCTAGAGGCACATGATGCGCCGATAAGTGGCCATCTTGGCCGAGAGAAGACCTACCAAATGGTCTCTCAGACATTTTGGTGGCCCCGCATGTATAAGTGGGTGGCACACTATGTCAAAACATGTGAAACATGTCAGAGGGTGAAGCCTTCGGGCCACGCCTCGGCTCCACTGCAGAGCCTACCAGTACCAGCGGATTGCTGGAAGTCGATGAGTCTCGACTTCGTCATCGGCCTGCCGGCCGATGACAAGGGCAACACCGGCATATTGGTGTTTGTCTGCCGTTTGAGCAAGATGGTGCATCTTGCTCTGGTACGTGTGGTGAAGTGGATTTGAAAGATTTGGCATTGGAATATCCAAGAAAGATCCGATTGGACGTGACCGGACCCAACGTGATGTGATTAGATGGAATGACGAGCTGATGTGGGTGGATCTAGCCATCGGTCCAAGTGAATGACTAAGATTGATGGAGATCAGTGGTACCTAGGGTGGGACGTGATGGATGGATTGGCGTACGATCTACCTACATACCCAGATCCAAAGGGTTGGGGAGATCACACATGGATATGGATGATGTGGGACTGGCGTGACTGTAATATGGGTGCAGCAGTATGTCTATATACACTGTGGAAACTGGTGATCTAAGTCTAGATGCCTGGATCTAGGCTATAAGCTATATCTGCGAAGTCTAGATCGGTTCACATATCGGGTTTCATTCGGGGAACTTGGATCAGGACTAATGGACCTAGATCCATAGGCGGATCCGAGTGATCCAGGGTCTAGATATATTATGGCAAAGCTGGATAATGATTGGAGGATTAACAAGCATGGAATAAGCGCGGATACGTTATGACTATGCTTATTACGAAGTATTACCACTGGATCATACATGAAAGCCCTAGATCAAGGAGATCTAACCGATCAGGAGTTGGATCAGCGTGATCTGGCCTATTAAGGCGTGATCTGACTCGGGAGACGCGTGATCAACATATTATGGGGCATGATTACGATATTGGTGGAAACAGTAGTCCAGATCACAACATTGCGACTAGTGATCTAACGTTCATGGTTCAGATCCAGGGTGATCTGCAAAGATGTCGACTGCCATGATGGTGAGGACAAGAAAGGACAAGGATCAGGATAGCGTAATCAGTCGATGCGTCGTTAAGGATAGGATACAGGATGGGATGGGTCTTAACATTAAATCAGAACCGAATTTGCATTGTACGACACAAGTGCTCCGCTACGCGCCTGGAAACGGGAACTACATTGGCCCTACGGTATTAATAGCGATTTAGGTGTATAGATCTAGGGTGGTTGATAGTATCTAGATAATATATTGGCTAGATCCAACCTCCTAGCATCTTACCCTAAGTGCAGATCCAAGATCCCGGTATTAATTGCTTAGCCGGTAGATCTTCGGTTTCTCAACAATCAAGATCGCGCTATAGGAAGCGCCAAGCAATCAAAGGACCCCGCGTAAAGGGAAATCTACACGAAAGGAATTACTACAAGGCCGGATCCAGATCTAGGCCGCCGGATCCAAGCTCGATCTAATCGCTTGGACTCCGGATCTACTACTGGTGAGTGGTGTGAAGACTCCCACGCTACTCTACGACCCCAACGTTACGCCAAGACGTTCAACCAACGCAGATCGAACAACTTAGCAGTCACCAAGAGAGGAATATCCAGCCCAACCGACGGGTACACAAGGTGAGCAAGTTCAGCAGATCACGGATCATCGGAGGACCCCCTTCGTTAGTCGGTGTCCGGGCATTGGTGGGAAGTTGGATCTAGTGATCTCGCAGATTTTGCTGATCCCGCTATACCACAATCTGGTCGAGTTGACTCATCTCTCGTACTTGTGCGATCAGACGTCGGAATTGGGCCACGTAATCGTCGATTGTTCCCATCTGTTTGCACTTTCTAAGTGCCGCACGGATACGACACGGCTGGTCCGGAGGAACAAACTCAGCTGACAATGCGCTGTGGAAGTCATCGATGCTGGACAACGGACGGTGATCGATGGCCACCCTAGTGTGATACCACGACGCGGCACCCCCTCGTAGATTTGTAGCTAGCATAGCCACCACGCGCCCACTATTAGCAGGTGATGTGTAGTCTAAATTCTTCCCTTGCATGAAAAGTTTTGCAGCGAAAATAAACTCGTCGACACTTTCCTCTGGCAAACCCGAGAACGTAGGCATTCGTGTGCCTTCGACCTTGAATTCACTAGGCTGACGAGGTTGTGTGTTGAGCTGTTCTGTGACGGGGTCACACGAGCCCTTGCTTGAGGAAGCGTGCTATTAAGAGTATACAAACTCTAAGTGAACGGCAGTTCACTAGTCCCTGGTCTGAGGGGACTTAATAGCCAGTTTAGCGTAAGTTTTAGACTGATTTATTTATAGTTAATTAGGTTCATTTGGCCTGTAAAACAAACTCCTAATTAACTATACTTTATCCTAATTATGCATATAAAAGGTAGGTTAATTACTATTGGTTGGTCCTCAGCCACGTGGCAGTAGTGTGGTCCACACCATAGTGTGGTCCACACCACTCCATCAGAGTATTAAAACAAATACTCACAGAAGTATATCAACTTCTAAAGGCGGTACCCTTTCTTAGGGTACCCCTTCATGTAACCCCGTTACATCCTCCCCCACTTAGGTTAGAAACACCTCCAACCAATGAGGAGTTAGGAAGAGAGCTCCGCTCTCTTTCCTGTCCTTGTCGATACCCATCGACGAGCCATCGTTGTGGCTTGAAGGCTTTCATTCAGCCTTTTCGCGCGTACAAGACACCCAGAGGTTTCCACGTCAACCTCCTTCAAGATGCCTAAGAAGGCAAGCACCCGCGGCGCTTCGGCGCCTTCCAAGTCTAAGACCTCGCGGTCGAAGACTGCTAAGGCCAAGTCGAAAGACAAGGCCGCTCCGCGCAAGGAAGTCCGCAAGGCGGCTTCCGAGGCAGCCAGCAAGCGCACCGCTGCTGCTGCCAAGCAAGGAGGGAGTCCGCGACGCAGTCGCTCGCGCTCCCTATCACCCGACGATAGGCCGAACCCTCGGTTCGCCTATCGGGACCACAGTCCTGGGTCGGAGTCCCCGGAATTTAACATTCCCATGATCACAGGATCAGAGTCGGACGGGGACTCTCCTGGATCCACCAAGGATCCATCTTCTTCTAAGGATGCTCCTTCACAGGACGCTCCTGTTGATGACTCTGAGTCATCAGAGGCAAAGGCAGCTTTGACGAGCTCGCCTGCCAAGAGCCTTACCTTAGTCGAAGGTAAAGTTCGAGCCCAAGCTGCGAAAGCAGCTTCTCCAAAGCGGGCTGGTGAGGGTGCTGCTGCTGCTAAGAAGCGCGCAGCCCCTGGCTCTCCTACGTCAGAGCCTTCAATTGCTAAGGGATTCAAATCCCTGTTCGACTCCTCAGACGAAGAGGAAGAGGAGGGGGCTGTCTCCGAGCCCCAAGAGATCTCCAATGATCTCGATGAGCAGCAAGAGCGTTATCAAACTGCTCAGCTGCAAGGCACTCCTGTGCCTCCCACGCCGGTGTATCCTCGCGGATACTACCCACCGGATGCGAGGTCTGGGTCTCCAATGTTTTTGGAGCACCTCAAGGCCCCTCGTGGTCTAAACCATGGGCGCACTTCGCGTGGCGCCTATGAGCGTGCCTTGGTTCAGGACGAACCGCTCTTTGTCAATGACATTGAGGCCGCTAGGTGTGTGCTACTTGCACCACACCGAATTCCTCTCAAGGAATTTACCAGTCTTCGGAAGAAACCCGAAGACCGCGGTGGGCTCTTCCCCGTGTGGGGGTACCCTTGGGTACAGCCCGAGAACACCGTAACCCAGACCCAGGCAGAAGACCTGTTCTGGAGATGGGTTTCTCTAAAGAACTTCACAGTTCAGGAGTTGAAAGAACTCCGGGAAGATCGCCTGCTGTCCTATGTCTTGGACCAGCGAGATCTTCGTATTGAGTTTGCCCACTTAGTCGCTAAGCGGCAACTCCACTCCGTCATGGAGGGACTTAGACAGCAGTCTAAGTCCAGCGCTCAAGACGAGCGCGGGTACGGTTCCGTCAACCCAGGGACCGTACACCGTAAGGCGGCTAAGAAGCCGCGGACTACTTACGCCCCGGCTGTTGATCCCAAATCTCAACAGCCTTCGAGCAGTCAACCCGGAGCCGGTCTTCCGGCTCCCACGAGTTCTGTGACGAGGGGTAACCCCGCCACTTCACAAGCAGTTGGCGCTTCCCAGAGCGCCGCCGTTCCGGTCAAGGAGGGCAGGAGGAGCTCTCGCACGCGTTTGAGTACGAGGCTCCTTCTCAGCCTTATCCTTCTGGACCCTCAACTTCGGGTCGGGACTCTGTGGGGTCCCTATTAAGCGACGAGGTCCGTCAGCTTCGAGATCGCGTTTATGCGATCGAGATAGCCCTTGGGCTTGGACCTGGTGGTCAGGCTGCCTCTCAGGCTGGCAAGCCGGGTGCCCTTGAGGTCCTTCGTCAGGACTTGGACGCTCTTGGTCGTGAGACTCATGAGCTCAATGGGCGTTGACCGCCGAGCTCCGGCTGCTGCCTTGAAGGAGCTCCGTCGAGGCTTAGACGTTCTAAGCCATGAGGTGCATGGTCGGATGCCCTCTTATGAGCCGCAGGGGTATTCGTACCCCTCGACTTATGGGTATAGCTCTTACCCAAGCTCTTCCCATTCGGTACCGTCATACCCTTCGTATGACTCGCGTGGGTACCAGCCTGCGTTTTACTCGCAGGCTTCGACACCGACAGCTCCGGTTGTCCAGAGAGCTCAGCCTCGTTTCGAGGAGGTGAGTTCTCACCTTGGTCTTCCTCCGTCCGAGAAGGAAGACCCAGCGGATCGTGATACCGCTTAAGACGCCCCACGTAGAACGTCGGGTGCGTCGCCATTGACTTTGGGAGGTCAATGGTATACGCCGCGCCATGTCTGGCCAGGACCGCGAAGGGTCCGATGAAGCGGTGCTTCAACTTGTTGCTCTCTACAGAGCTAACCACCTTTAGCGGTAGGTTCTTAGTGTCAAGTAGGACTAAGTCTCCTTCTTTAAACACGTTTAAGTTTCCTCTACTTTTCTTGTCAGAGTACTCCTTTTGTTTGTCTTGGGCTGATGCCATTGCATCTCTAACCCGGCTGATCAACGTCAGCCTGTTGTCGATAAACAACGACAACTGTCTTCTTAAAGACTCGGGCTCAATTTCTGAGACCTGGGAGGAAAAGACTTTCCGAGCCACTCCCCCACTTACGATGGAGGCTACGGTGCCTCCCCGCAAGGTTAGCGGCACCTGGGGTGTCGTAACCCATTCAAGTAGAACGGGGTAAACCCCGGGGTAAACCCCGTTGATGCGTGTACCGCATTGTTGAGTGCAAACTCAACCATAGGAAGCTGATCCGACCAGGATCGAGGTGCTTCCGCAAAGATACTACGCAGAGTATCTTCGAGCACGCGGTTGACGCGCTCCGTCTGACCATCCGTCTGCGGATGATCCGCAGTTGACATCGTCAACTTAGTTCCCAACAATTGGAACAGGGTGTCCCAGAACGCACCCGTGAAACGCGGGTCTCTGTCCGAGACTATGGTCTCTGGTAGACCATGATAGCGAAACACGCTATCTAGGAACAGCTGTGCAGCTTGTTTCCCGGTGACCTTGTCACGTACCGGAGCAAGATGCACCATCTTGCTCAAACGGCAGACAAACACCAATATGCCGGTGTTGCCCTTGTCATCGGCCGGCAGGCCGATGACGAAGTCGAGACTCATCGACTTCCAGCAATCCGCTGGTACTGGTAGGCTCTGCAGTGGAGCCGAGGCGTGGCCCGAAGGCTTCACCCTCTGACATGTTTCACATGTTTTGACATAGTGTGCCACCCACTTATACATGCGGGGCCACCAAAATGTCTGAGAGACCATTTGGTAGGTCTTCTCTCGGCCAAGATGGCCACTTATCGGCGCATCATGTGCCTCTAGAAGTATGTCATACTTCAGATCCTCGTCGTTTGGAACGACAACCCGAGGAGGATCTCTAGGGTCTACTCTGTAATGGAGTAACCCATCGGCCAGCTCATAACGATGGAGCTGCGCCCGCTGTCGAGGCGAAAGCCTGTCGACTTTGGCGTCCTTGCCATCGGACAAGAACTGCACCAGAGGTGTGTAGTTCTCGTCCTCCTGATACGCTAAGCGTATCCGATCGTATAGATCTGTCGTGACCCGACTGACATGAGCTAGCTCATAGTCCGGTCGACGCGACAATGCATCGGCAAGCACGTTGAGCCTGCCCGGCTTGTATTCAACGCGGAAGTTGTATTCCGCGAAGAATGACAGCCACCTCGCCATCCGCTGCGACAGATGCGGCGAGTTGATGGCAGTCCGCAAGGACGCGTGATCCGTATAGATCACAAAGGGCCTTGTGCCCAAGAGATGAGCTCTAAACTTGACAAGAGCGTACTTCATTGCAAGTAGCTCCTTGTCATGAACGGGATAGTTCCGTTCGGCAGCCTTCAGCTGCCTGGACTGGAAGGAGATGACGCGTTCACATCCTCCATCGTCCTTCTGCAACAGCGCACAGCCTATTGCATAGTCAGAAGCGTCGCAGACGACGCTGAATGACTTGTTTTCGTCCGGCAATGCCAGGACTGGCGCTTGCTGTAAGCTCGCCTTGATGCTGTCAAAAGCATCCTGGTGCTGTTGCTCCCAGACCCAGTCGGCATCTTTCTTTAAGAGATCCGACAAGGGTCGAGCTAGTTCAGCGTACCCTGCGCTGTACTTATGAAGATAGTTGGCTAAGCCCAACCACTTCCGGAGGTCCTTCTGTGACCTTGGGGTCGGCCAAGCCGCTATGGCCTTGACCTTCCCTGGATCGGCGCGTACGCCGACCCTGCTGACAAAGCAGCCGAGGACTTTTATCTCCTCAGCTGCAAAGACGCACTTGTCGATGTTGGCATAGAGCTTGTTGGCTCTCATGACCTCAACACTCGACGGAGGTGCTTCAAATGCACCTCCATAGCCGTCTGGCCGCCTTCGGCACGGCTATGGACGAATATGTCGTCAAAGTACGTCTGTGCGAACGTACACAATGGTCTAAACAGCTGTGTGACCAAGCGATTGAACGTCGCTGGGGCATTCGATAGCCCCTGTGGCATCACTAGCCACTCCCAGAGCATCCCACTCGGGGTGCTCACTGCGGTGAGAGGAATGTCACTCTCCCGCATCAGGATCTGGTAGTACCCGTCTACCAGATCCAGGGCACTGTACAGTGTACTGCCCGACATGTTGTTCAGCAACACATCCTTGCGAGGGATCGGCGTCTGTGCCGGTACCGTCGCATTGTTCAGCTTGTTGTAAGCGTGAACCAGACGCCACTTCCCGTTCGGTTTACGAACGCAGAAGGTCGGCGTCGAGTGCGGGGACTTCGACTCCCGCACCATGCCCGACTTCGCCTTCTCGGCGAAGAAGGCATCTATGACCTCGCACTGCTCGCGAGGTAGAGGCCACTGCCTCGTGACACAGTACTTTGTGCCAGGCACGAGGTCAATCTCGTGCCGAACTCCCCGATCCGGCGGGAGTTGGGATGGTGGGTGCTTCGACACCACATCCGAGTACTCTTTCACAAGAGGATACACTGGATCCTCCGGGTTCTTGAGAATCTCAGAACCCAAGCGCGTTGCGCGCTGCTTCGTGAACCCCTCCAGGACATCCTCGTCCATTACGGAGGAAGAGTTCAAATCTTCAGGAGAGGTCTCCGGCTTCAGGAGCACCATCCCCGCAATCTCACCGGCCTTCAACTCGGCCAGGAAGTCCTTCATGGACAATTCCTCGAGGTTCAGCAGTACTGACACCTCTGGCAGTGCCTCCAGATGGAAGGCACCTGCCTTCACTTGACGACCGGACACGCCGTCGAAGACATGGCATTGCTCTTCGACCGGCCGTGCCGGTGGAGTCTCCGACTCCGAGTGTGGTACTTGGTTATCCACACGGGAGGTGCTCAACGACACCTCCGCACTCGTACTGGTCTTCTTGACCCCGCGTGGAACTCTGTTACCCACGCTAGAAACGCATGCTGCGCTCTCAATCTTCTTCTCGGTCTCTTCGACCTCGTGTGGAACTATGTTACCCACACCGGAGGCGCCCTCAGCGTCCACCTCAGCAGCTTCAGCTGCTTGCGGACCTATGTTACCCGCCTGTGGACCTATGTTACTCACACAGGAGACGCCGTAAGCGCTCTCCTCAGCAGTCTCTGCTGCTTGCGGACCTATGTTACCCGCCTGGTCAGTGCCGTCCGGCACTGCCACAGTCGAAGCCCATACGGCGCTACGACTCTCAGCGTTGGGACTTGCCGTCGTGGCAATCTCACACGCTTGGCAATGAGCCTTGGTCTCATGGCCGGTTGCGATGCTCATCGCAACATCTTCGTTGGAGTCCGTGACTCCCAGTACTTCTTCGGGCGCATAAGCGCCTTGGCGACCATCTCTGACGCCCCAGTCCCGAACAGAGGTAGGAACATTACTCGCCAAAGCTCTGTCGGAGACTGCAGGCCGGCTAGCCCCAATGGCTTTGCCACGCCAATCGATCCAGGTCACGTGCTTTTCGAGCCACGGCATGCCCAGGATCAAGTCGTACTTGTCCATGTCTAGGAAAAGGAACGACTCCGTGCTGTCAAAGTCCTCAACCTTTACAGCCAGGTCCATCCGGACCCCGGGTACGTTAACCACCGTACCATCGGCCAGTCTCACCGAGACCTGGCCCCTGCCTTCGCTTTCACGCAAAGCGTCGGCATACTTGTCGCCATTCCGCGCGACCGTCTGGCGTCGAGCAAAGTTCGTCGACGCCCCAGAGTCAATCAGGACTCTAAAGGGATCTCCGTATCCCCGTACACTCGCGTGTACCACGAGCAGTCTGCTGCTGCTCTTTCTCGTCTCGAGAGCACCCAGGCTCTCAGGGGCTAAGCCTCCATGGCGTGCGCCGTCCGCACTCCTACCATGGGGACTTAGATCTTCCCCAGTAGGGCGCCCCGACCCTACTGGTGACCCCAGTTCCCCTGGCTCTTGGGTCGCGGCTTCTGCCACAGGCCCCTAGGTTTGGAAGGGAACTTCCTTTGCCCTCCCGCAGGGCAGGCACGTTGCATGTGCCCGAGCTTCCCACATCCGTAGCAACGGATGGAGCTCTGTACGGCCGTACCCAGTTCCATGGGTACCGGCCCAGTGCTAGCTCCAGCTGCTGGAGCTCCTTGCACTGCGCCTGACGACGCATTGCGGCCTTGCCACACCGACGTAGGAGTACGAGCCTGTCGGTGGCTGTACTCCTCTTGGAGGGCGATCTGGATCACCTCCTCCATAGTGTTCGCATGCACGCGAAACAACTGTGTGCGGGATGGGCCCACCTTCATGCCATCCATGAACACTGTCACCTTGATGTGTTCAGGTAGGGGGTTCCCCACCAGAGATGCAGCGAGTACTCGCATCTCCTGGATGTACTCATGCAGCTCACGCTTCCCTTGTTTACAGGCAAGGAAGCGCGAGCGCTGGCGATACTCATAGTTCGCCGGGAGGAAGGCGGCTCTAAGCTGTTGACACAGCTGAGCCCAGGTTGTGAAACAACCCGGCGTTGTCGCTTCGCGCGTGTACACCCAGGTCTTCGCCCGACCTCCTAGGTTGGACAGGGCGAAAGCGACCCGAAGTCGCTCGGTCGAGATCAGAGCCGCGTCCATCGCGAGCTCGACCTCTCTGACCCAGAAGTGGAGGTTCTCTCCCTCCTTTCCCTCGTAAGGGTTAACCTTAAGCCTCAACGGCTTAGGTTGGGCTGGCTTCATCTCAGCCACGGGGGTCTGCAGCCCCTGTACGTGGGCGATAAGCCCTCTCTCGTACGTGTCGAACGCCTCGATGCGTTCGACCTGCTCGGCCGGCGTAGCAGCCGCCAAGCTTCGGAGGGCATCTCCTCCAAAGATGCCCACCATCTTCCGGACCGACTCAAACTGAGAGTCGGTCAAATGAGGGAACTCCCCTCTATCCATCCTGGCTTACCTTGTAGGAGCCACAGAGGATTCAGGTAGTCAATCTACCCGCGTAGGTGTGGATTGACTACAAGTGCTACCAAGTGTGACGGGGTCACACGAGCACCTTGCTTGAGGAAGCGTGCTATTAAGAGTATACAAACTCTAAGTGAACGGCAGTTCACTAGTCCCTGGTCTGAGGGGACTTAATAGCCAGTTTAGCGTAAGTTTTAGACTGATTTATTTATAGTTAATTAGGTTCATTTGGCCTGTAAAACAAACTCCTAATTAACTATACTTTATCCTAATTATGCATATAAAAGGTAGGTTAATTACTATTGGTTGGTCCTCAGCCACGTGGCAGTAGTGTGATCCACACCATAGTGTGGTCCACACCACTCCATCAGAGTATTAAAACAAATACTCACAGAAGTATATCAACTTCTAAAGGCGGTACCCTTTCTTAGGGTACCCCTTCATGTAACCCCGTTACATGTTCCATCACTGAGGTCTGGAATTGGTGATTCTGCTGCATGAGATGCTCTGTAAGCTGGCCCATTGCAGCAGTGAAGCTCTCTACCAGTTGTCTGGCCGATACAAATTGGTCTGGGTGCTCCATTCTAGTAGAATCAATGATGCCGCTGACACTTGATCAGGGTACCCAAATTAACGAAGCGACCCAAAACGCGGAAGGTCCCCAAAATAGATGTTCCCAAAAAGACCCAAAACAAAGAATCAGTTCTCGCCAAAGACTGCTAGTGCTACCAATTGTAATATCTGGGCACTGCCGGAAGTCGAAGTGCTCGGAAGACGGTAAGTAGGAGAATGAAATGATTGACTGAGTTGCTCAATATGCATGCCTCGAGTCTCTTACTGTTAGGGAGTGGTGACAATGCAGGAGCACGTCTGCAACCAATCAGGTAAGGAGCACGTGGCTCGGCCGAATGCGCTGAGATGAAGCGTGGCTTGTCTCGACTAGAAGTGGTTCAGCACGCGCGGTGAAGAGAGATTGGTCAAGTACTTGACGGATATCACATGCAGCCTGCAGATAGTTTGGTGGTTCGCGATCACTTCAACTTGAGGCAGGCAAGTCGCTAGTCCTCAAGAGGTTCTTGCAGTGTGACTGAGCATACACGTCAGTCACGAGTCGACGTGACGACTGCAGTTGTGGCCGTGTTGCATTGTCGAATGTTATGGATATGATAGCGCAAAGGCGTTGGATTTTCATGTAGACTAGCATTTTCATATCTTTTGGAGTACTACGAGATACTGGTCGATGAAAGGAAACAAATTGCTTGTTTTGAGGTCCATTACCTTGGTTCCCGGAGCACTCCTGCGCAAAGTTAAACGTGACCAGCAGCAACATAGCTAACCACACCTTCCCGCAGACTATGTCGATCAGCGGTTCGGTAGCGATAAAGATAAATACTACAATCCAGGCAGCGCCACAACACCAAACCTCCAGCATCTTGAAGAGTTTCAACAGTTGAAGTTAGATCTCGAATGAATTGTGTACCAACTATCTTGAAAAGAGAAAATCTACAGATGCTAGACCGGCCGGCAGAATTCTTTGGAAATTCTGCAAAAGGTTTTCTAAGGCGCCTCAGTTGCAAACACAACTCATTTTGCCAAGAGATCGACATCCGATAGAACTCAAGATGTTGAGGAAGTTGGCTGCTGTGAGCGTGCTGCTGGGACTCGCCGCCATGTCTGAAGTCAATGCTGGCCCACTCGCCTATGGTATTTGCCAAACTGGCTGCAATGCTGTCGCCGTAGCGTGTTATGGCGCTGGTGGTGCTGTGTTCGGCACTGTGACTGCCGGTATTGGCACCTTACCGGCGATCATAGCCTGTAATGCTGCTCTGGGAACGTGCATGGCCGGTTGCGTTGCTGCTGGTCTAGCACCAACGCCATAGTTGGCATCCCCAGTTCCGATCCGCACTCCCAAGAGTAAGACGAATTCACTAACCTGCTTTTACGGGCTCATTCACTTGATTAACGAGCACTTCCATGTGTAACTTTGTGCAGGAGTGCTCCGGGAACCAAGCAAATGAACCCGTAAAAGCAAGCAAGTGCATTCGTTTTCTTTCTTCGACACTCGCGGCAGCTCTCCGATCCATTGTGGAAGTAGCGTTAACTACATAATGTATCAAGCTTTCGGCTTGACCTTGATGTTATTTCTTTTTGTTAGTCTGGAAGACTCGTTGTACCAGCATGTTGGTCATGTCATGACATGATTGATTTCACTGATCTATTAGTTTTAAACCCAACGAAACGGGTTTAATAAACATATCTGCTAGGAATTGCGACCATGTCGATGTTTGTGGTGGTGGGGTCCAAGGAGCCGCTGTACAAGATGGAAATGCGCGCGCGTCGCGAGGAGAGTGCGCACGTGGACGAGTTCGTGCTGCATGCGGCGCTGGACCTTGTGGACGAGCTCATGTGGACAACGCCCGCCATGGCGCTGAAGGTCGTGGACCGATTCAATGACCAGCTCGTTTCGGCCTTCGTCACAGCTTCAGGTGTTAAATTCCTACTGCTGCACGAGACCCGCAACGACGACACGGTCAAGGCTTTTTTCCACGAGGTGCACGAGCTCTATGTGAAGGTAGGGGGACAGTGGCAAGGAAACAGAAGTGTATCAAGATCTAACCACTTGTCTGTAGCTGCTGATGAACCCTTTCTACGAGTACGACACGCCGATCTCGTCCGAGGTATTTGACGCGCGAGTGAAGACTCTGGCAAGAAGATACTTGTGAATCATGGTGGGGAAGTAGACAAAAGTGAAAACACGAAGATGAAAGCCGACGCGTCCAGCGCGTTGAAACTAGCTTTATTGCAAAATAGCTCTCTGGTTCATTCGTCCGATTAAGTGGCGGCTGCGAATAGGCCTCCGAACTTAAGCGCGCACAACCTGGCCGGCAATGCGGTCCAAGTCCTGCTGGCCGTGGCTGGTGATCTTACGGCCACCCTTGTTCACGCCCTCAGGGCACTTCTCCACGACCTTCATCTCCTCCAGCTGCTGCAGGATGTGACGGATGAGACCGCCCGAAGCCTGCTGGAAGTGCTGACGGTGCACACCCTTGCGGGCAGCGCCACCGTACACCTTCTTGAGCGAGCCCACACCAGTGTACTGGCGCAGGTACACCTTACGCGCGATCGAGGCAGCGCGGATGTAGTACCAGTCCGGGTCGGCGGGCGAGTACTCCTTGAACGAGGCCGTCTTGACCACGTCCCACCACGCAGGCAGCTCGATCTTGCCCGAGCGCTTCAGGTGCTCAGCGTAAGCCTTGATGAAGTCAGCGGGCTTGACGTCACGGACCGTCACGCCGCGCGCCACTTCTTCCTCGTCGTAGTCAGCCATGTTGGAGTCTGTTATTAACACAGCACGGAAGGTTAAGAACACGTCTGTACCACCGCACGCCCGGGCGGGACTCTCAGCGCTCAGGCATCGAGTCTTCGTCGGTCGCGCAGGACAGTCTCGGTCTTAAGAAACATCGTCATTATAACGCGTCACCCAAATCTCTACGACAAGTCACCGTCGAGAGGCGCCCGCAGGGAAGGCCTCCCACTGCACGACGCACACCGAGCAGCCCCACACTACCAATAGGGACAAGACACACAGCCACTTACTTGTTAGGAGAGGAACTTTGCAACAAATGGAGAGCTCCTTCGACCAACCTGAAAGTCGGAAGCGCCACCACCAGTGAAAAGCACAAGCTCCATTTCAGCCAATCCCAGCGCGGTAATCCAATTTCTCTCGACTGAATTGGACGAAAACATTTGTTATGGTGCTTTCCACTCGATAGCATCGGATTTGACGAGTTTTGCCACATAATCCACAAATAACTGCATACAGTTTTAGACGAACTAGCGTTTTTTTCTGCATACAGGTAAAAAAAAGCTAGTTCACACATACATATTTAGACGAACTAGTGTATTTTTCTGCATACATGTTTAGACGAACTAGTGTTTTTTCTTGCCTACACGTTTTGACGAACTAGTGTTTTTATTTCATACATATTTTGACGAAATAGTTTTTTGCTTGCTTACATGTTTAGTCGAAATAGTGTTTTCTTTAGGCATACACATTTAGGCAACAAAGTATACCGGTTTCTGAACCGGTAGGCAATCTCTAACCATTGGCTGCTGGCATTTGGCTGGCGTTCGAGCGCTTCAGTCGTGAATATCGCTGCAAGAGACTTCTACGATGTTGGTTCTGTTCGAGACGGCCGCTGGCCACGCGCTGTTCAAGGTGCAGGATGAGGCCAAGCTGGCCAGTGCGGACGACGTGTTCAAGCACTTTTCCACGCCGGAGAAGGCTGCCAAGGTGCTGAAGCTCAAGGGCTTCAATGCCTTCAAGGACACGACGGAGGCCGTGGCTGCTGCCACCGACATGGTGGACGGCAAGATGGGCAAGACGCTGAAGAAGTTCCTGAAGAAGAACGTGGTGGACGCAGGCCTGAAGGACAAGCTGGCCGTGTCGGACAAGGCGCTCGGGTCGCTCATCAAGGACAAGCTCAACATCTCGTGCGTCAATGACAACGCCGTGAACGAGGTCATGCGTGGCATTCGTGCCAACATGGACACGCTCATCACGGGCCTGGAGGACGACGATCTGAAGGCCATGACGCTCGGTCTGTCACACTCGCTCTCGCGCTACAAACTCAAGTTCAGCGCTGACAAGGTGGACACGATGATCGTGCAGGCTATTGGACTGCTGGACGAGCTGGACAAGGAGATCAACACGTACTCGATGCGTGTGCGTGAGTGGTTTGGCTGGCACTTCCCTGAGATGGGCAAGATCGTCACGGACAACCTGCAGTACGCTAAGTGTGTGCTCAAGATGGGTGTGCGCTCGAAGGTCAAGAACCTCGACTTCTCGGACATCCTGTCGGAGGATGTCGAGGCCTCCATGCGTGAGGTCTGCGAGGTGTCTATGGGCACGGACATCTCGGAGGAGGATGTGACCAACATCTCGGCTCTGTGTGAGCAGGTCATCTCCCTCACGGAGTACCGTGCTCAGCTCTTCGACTACCTGAAGAACCGCATGAACGCCATTGCCCCCAACCTTACCGTCATGGTGGGCGAGCTGGTGGGTGCTCGTCTTATTGCCCACGCTGGATCCCTCATGAACCTGGCCAAGCACCCTGCTTCCACTGTGCAGATCCTTGGTGCCGAGAAGGCTCTGTTCCGTGCGCTGAAGACCAAGCACGACACCCCCAAGTACGGTCTGATCTACCACGCTTCGCTGATCGGCCAGACTGCCCCTAAGCACAAGGGTAAGATCTCGCGCGTGCTGGCTGCCAAGACGGCGCTGGCTGTGCGTGTGGATGCTCTGGGCGACGCCACGGAGGCCACCATCGGCTTCGACAACCGCGCCAAGGTGGAGGCCCGCGTGCGGCAGCTAGAGAACGGCTTCTCAGGTGTACCTAACAGCAACGGCAAGACTAAGAACGAGGCCAAGAAGTACGTTAAGACCGAGACGAGCAAATCGTACAACGCCGACGCCGATATGACCGTGTCGAGCAAGAAGCGTAAGGCTGAGGATGCCGACGAAGAGGAGGAACCTAAGGTCAAGAAGGAGAAGAAGGACAAGAAGGAGAAGAAGCACAAGAAGAAGAAGGCCGCTGAGGAGGAGGAGCCCAAGGCCAAGAAGGAGAAGAAGGAAAAGAAGGAGAAGAAGCACAAGAAGAAGAAAAGCGCTGAGGAATAGATGCATCCGGCATGCAAGCGATCAGACAACTGGTAGTTAGTTAGACAGACTGTAGCTGGGTCGGGTGGTCGCTTGCCTTGCCTCCTCGCTCTTTATTGCTCCTTCTGAGGGCGCTCAGGCTCCCTAGTAACTTTAACATTTGCTTTCATCATTCTCCATGTGAAGCGGTCTCCGATATCTTTTGGCCTGTGTCAGTAAAGAAAAGTCGCAGCTCCGAACACCCTGAGCAAGTCAATGGAGCGCTGGCTGGAGGTGCGTGGCAAGGTGCAGAACGTCATGTTTCGTCAGACAGTGATCCGCGCCATGCAGAAGCGCGGACTAGAGGGCGGCGCCACCAACGATCGCCAGGATAAGAACCTGGTTCGGATGACACTGCGTGGAGACTCCGAACGCATGGAAGAGCTGGTTGCAGCACTACGCGATGGAAACCCCATCAACGACTGGGGCGCCAGAGCTACGAGCGTCGAGGATGTGGATGCAGAGCGTGGAGTAGCGTTGGAGGCTCATCAAGTGACAACCGCCACCGTGGACAGCCACCGATGGAACCCCAACATCACCATGTTCCTCTAGTACCAGTGTATGAGCGAGACAAGCTAGTCTATATAGCGTTAACACAAGAGGAAAGCAGCCTCTATCTCCGTCGTAGCCTAATCATCATCACTGTCTTCAGCATTAGTCTGCCCGCCGCCTAGCATTCCTGCCAGCAATGACGACGGGTCCGTCGACCCCATTTCCTCTTGTGCCTTCTTCATCTCCTCTGGGTCTGACCACCACAACAAATACATGAGTATCCTCTCCCCTCAACTGCTTTACTAGCACTCACCCATTCCCTCTGACAGCTTGGGCAGTAGATACAACAGACCAATAGGCACGACGATCGTCAAGAACGACGGATTCATGATCAGCCCCAGTAGATTAAACTTCTCGCGCTGTTCAAAGTAGTCCAGCTGCTTCACAGGCTCGACGTTCAATGGATAGTCCGCACGCATCTTGGGCGCGCCCGGATACTTGTACTCGAGCGCACGGATGAGGCCATCCGCCGCCACGTCCACTTTGTATTGGCTGAAAAGGAACTGCGTCGACGGGATGTCCACCACGTAGCGGCCGGTGCCCAAGTCGCGGAACACGAAGGTTCCGTCCGAGCGCACGAATGTCGTCTGCTCTCCGCCGTTCAGCTGAACCTTCAGAGGCTCCACCTTCTCCGACACTGAGCCTTGAGGGTACACAGTGCCGCTGATCTCGAAAGCGTGCGCACACGTCGCCAGCAGCGCCAGAAGCGCCCACACCCTCGTGCCTGACATCGTCATTAGGGGGAAACGGTTGAGATTGTGTGGTGTACATAAGCTGAGATGAAGTGGTGCACATAAAACTGTTAAAAATAATACTGAAACGACGTGGGGTGATGTTACATAACGCTCGAGATTCGAGCGAGGATTGCTGCAGCGCTCGCCAAGTACCCACCAAGTAGATCTTCTTGCTCCGCGTGGTTCTTCGCTGTCATTGTTGTGACTGGCTCCTTGGCGAGAAGGCGATCTCGCAAGTCAATCAGACGTTGACGAGTTCCAATCCATGACTCGTCTGCTCTGGTGTTTGATCTAACATCGCACTGCACCAGCATTACGAGGTCCCACAATGTTCCAGAAGCTATAGTAAACAGAGACCAACTCTGCTGCTGGTGGAGATCCAAGTCATCACTCAAAACGAGCAACATCTCGCCTAGGATATCGATCAAGCGCGAATCTAGCTGTCTACGAGCGTTAGATCGCTCGAAGCGAGTGACACGCTGTCGGGTTTGCTGCTTCCATCGACGGTACTTTGCCAAGTTGCCAAGAGATAGCAGCAAGTTGCGCAACACGGTTGGGTCGGATGATTGACAGCTCATTCGAACGAGAACGTTGTAGATGAGCTGCGAAGCCGGCACCTCGATGCAGCGAGCGCAGCATTCCCTCGAATCCTTGGTAAACTTTTGGATAGTATCGCTTGCAGCCACCACAGCATCAAGATCAACGCGGCGAAGTGCTTTGAGTGCGTTTTCCAACGGGATGTTAGTGCGTGGTTGTCTACGTTCATGTAAGAGAGCTCGTCGCCGCAATCGATGCAAGAACATCCCGACAGCAGCCACGTCCATTCCAGTTTGGGGTACTATACTCGCATTTCTGCTATCCGCAGCAGCTTCGTAATGTGCCGGTGATTCGTGCTCTTGGATCACGCTAATGTGCTGAGCATTCGTGGCCACGATATTCTCCGATGACCTGTGGTTAACGGCGCCGGCAATTGTCTGATAGCGTTGAGCTCTCTCACGCACTGTCAGTTTCCACTGTGGCTCAATGTCAATACTGGGCTCCGATATGATGCTCTTGACATGTCTGCGCTGACTAACGCAAGGTGCAACCCACAGTGGTTTGGTTACTGGCTTTTGCAGCGTTGCAGACGGAATGGCCGAAGCTGTTGATGATAACTTGACAGGCGTAAGCGCTGAATCACTCTTCATACCATTGCTGAAGTTGACATCACTTGCGGATGCCACGTCCTCGATCTCTACCATGGTAATCGTGCCACCGAGAACAGAGCCGTCTACAGGGTCGAGGTCTTCCATGACAACCATGACGATGTATCCCCCAGACGACGTATCGGTAGCACTGGCACATTTCGCTTTCATTTGATCTGTCGTTGACTTTTCTCGTTGACGGAAGTCTAGAACACTGTGCGAGCCAACGCCGACCAATGTTTCGTCAAAACGAAGGTCGAGCTGGGAGTCGAGTACATTTTCACCGCAGCGGAGCCGAACTAGTAGCTTGCAACTAAATGCTGCAGCTACCCAGAATGCAAAAGCCATGCCTACGCGCTTGGCTTCTTGTTGACAAGTGTTTATTTGTTGGTACGCCTTATCGGTGTCTGCTTGTAGCTGTCTTCAACATGGTGAACGAGACGTGCATGACATCGCCACGTTGAGAGATAAATGTGTCAATGAAGGATCACACAGTGCACCACTCCGAACCACTTTGAACCACTTTGATAAAAAGATACCGAAGCTCAGCTCTAGCTTGGAGACGAAGCGAGCATTAACCTATCGCTCAAGGCACGTGCACCATGTCTCGAATCCAACATCTCGAGTTGTTTAGCAACTTCATCTTCATTTCGTGCTGGACGTCGTCATGCCGCTACAAAGTGAGATAGAAACACCTAATGCGCCACTTGCAGATACGATGGGAAGAGCAGACACAACGCATTCTCGTCCGTCGTGACTCACGACGTGAGTCCTGCGTCAAGTTGAAGTGAACCAGCTCGGTTTGGTCAACTTGTGTCATCTACCCTAGGACTCCTAGCAGGAATCGAATTTCCCCTAGCAATTATTCATTGCGTGGTTACATGTACTCTTGCAGTGAACACTGGTGCACCAAAGACATCGAAGATGTGTGAGCAGCTCTTATGCCATTTAGTAGTTTTCAACCTCGAATGATGTCGCTGCAGCTCGTGGACGACGATCAGGTGCTGGAAGCTGCGCTGTCGCTATTAGATCAAGTCGATGGTGAAGACGGAGACGCACTACAGCAAATGCCAAGCAAAAAGAAGCGGAGGGCGGCCACGTACAATCCAAATCGAGCGCGGGAGGCTCAGCGCAAGGAACTGCTGGCACTGCGGGAACAGATCCCGCACCTTGAAAAGCGTCTCGAGACTCTTAAACGAAATGTTTCAATGCCACCACAGGGGGCAATCATGATGGAACTGTGGAGGAAGGTGGCCCTACACGAGCGCAAGACGAGAGAAAATGCAGAAGAAGAGAATCGGCGACTGCGTGACTTGGTGCGTGAAAATGCGGAGGTGACGACCCAAAACGTACAACAGTTGCTACAAACTAGACCAGAGTCTGTCGAGAGCTGCTCACACATATGCGAGTCGAGGCCGGAGCCTTGGCCTTGGCCGTACCGACGTATGTACGCCGTCCCGATAGATCCTCGAGATGGTAACATGCTTCGAGAAATGGCGGAGAGTATCGACGTGGTGCATCGTCAAGTTCTTCAAGTCTACAGCACCGACTCCAATCCTTACGTGTTTGATACGACTCGGTTTCCAACCACTGAAAAGACTCACTGCCGTGTCTTTGCCGATAAAATTCTGCCGTTTAGTGTCGACGAGGTCGGTGATGCGGCCTGGCAATTCTTCGCTCACTCATTTCGACGACCAACAACGAGGTTCTACTACCACACGGACTCGCATCAGGTACGAGTACAAGGTTTTGTGTCTCTCTTTCCTCTTGATATGTGCACTAACTTGTCTTCTCACGTGCATAGTCTGGAGGACTTGTCAGCGATGACACAGTCGTTGAAGTCTTTGGTGAAGAGCATCGTTTTGGCCAAGTGTTGCTGGACATTAAGGTGAAGCAAATCGTTCGACGCTACATTGCTGCTGGTCGCGTCGTGGTTGCGTGGCGAGCACTTCTCAGTCCGGAGAAGTTCAAGACAGCGACTCTGACTAACGTTGTCTTCGAAGAGAAGGGAGCTCTGGTGATCGAATCCTACAAGGGCAACAAGACAGCATCCGTCGTTCACACATGGCAAACGGTCACTCCAGACGATGCTGAAGACACGCTACAGAGTGAATTGGCACAAGAACTCAACGAGTTTGTGCTCAATAGCTGTAGACCAGGTCGAGCAGTTCAGAGCATGGAGCGAACTCTACATGCGCAGTCGGTGCATTGAAATGACTGCATCAATTCAGTTGTTGTTAACTTCAACCACGAGCAAGTATAACATGTCCCTTTTATGCTAAAGCATTCCCTTGACAAGCTCAGTTTGAGATCCGCTACGACCATGACGCTGCTCTTCGCTGAAGGCTCCAAGACCACGGAACTATCGGATGCGCGACTACGCGAGATCGTGCACGAGACGCTGCAGAAGCTCGAGACGCAGCGTGGAGCCACATTCGACAAGGCGGTGATCGTGCCCCCGGATTTCACGCGATTCCACTCGTACAAGAGGCCTATCGGAGTACAAGACGCTGTGCATTAACGTATGCGGTCTGTATGTGATGCAGGAAGTCTGGCGTGTTGTCGCAGTATGCGTACGAATATCTACAGGACAAGGTGACGGACGTGCTGCCTGCACTCGGAACGCACGACGCAATGACGGATGACGAGATCAGCAAGGTGAATACATTTGAGGCGGTGGAGCTGTGCCTCTATGCTGACGTCTCTATGTTGGTAGATGTTTGGCGACATTCCAAAGGATCTCTTCAGGGTGCACGACTGGAGGTGAGTTTTATAGTCCGAATACGAGAGAGTGTGGACTGAGTTCTGGTGTTGGTAGGAACGATGTGGTGACAATTGGTCAGGTGCCTGCGGAGCTGATCCAGGAGGCCAGTGATGGCAAAGTGAATGAGCCTTGGCCTGCACAGATTAACAAGTTGGTACGTACGTCATTGTTGTGAATTGAAGTCATAGAGACTTATGGTTGTTTGATGATTTAGCTCTGGGAAGGTGGCCATGACCTGGTGCTTTCCATCGGACAGGTTGTCCCTCACGAGGTCATGGGTATGGCCAATTACAACAAGAATATCTTTGTTGGCACGGGTGGTAGCGAGGGAATTAACTTCTCGCACTTCATCGGCGCGGTGTATGGCATGGAGCGTATGATGGGCCGTGCCGACAACCCGCTGCGTCGTATCCTCAACTACGCCTCCACCAACTTCCTGCAGAAACTCCCCCTCATCTACATCCAGACAGTGATCGGGCGCGGGTGTGTTGTCGACAGTCTACTCACCAGAATGCACTGATCGCTGACTTAGTATTGCGTTTGTATTGTAGAGAGAATGGTGACCTCGTCACGCGCGGCGTTTTCATTGGAGACGACGAAGAGTGCTTTATGAAGGCTGCTGAGCTGTCACTGGAGGTGAACTTTGAGCTCCTCGACGCACCAATTGAGAAAGTAGTGGTGTTTCTGGACCCAGAGGAGTTCAAGTCCACGTGGCTCGGAAACAAGTCCATTTACCGCACGCGAATGGCCATTGCAGATGACGGAGAGCTCATTGTGCTTGCCCCCGGTGTGGCTCGCTTCGGCGAGGACAAGCGCATTGACGAGCTCATTCGCAAATACGGCTACCGCACGACACCGGTACGACTTCAACACAACATGCTATCCGTCTGTCGTGTCTCGGTACTCACATGGAGTTTTTGCTTCTACAGGAGGTGCTAGCCCACCTAAACGCTAACCGCGACTTGATGAAGAACCTGAGTGCAGCAGCACATTTGATCCACGGCTCGTCCGAAGGTCGGTTCCGCATCACGTACTGCCCAGGACATCTCACGAAGGAGGAGGTTGAAGGTGTGGGCTTTGGCTACGGTGACCTGAAGGAAATGAGTGCGAAGTACCCTGTGGACAAGCTACAAGATGGTTGGAACGTGGACGCAAATGGCGAGCGATTCTTCTACATCTCCAACCCTGCGTTAGGTTTGTGGGCGTATCGTGGTCGCTTTGAAGGTTCAACATCTGCCACCACTTCAACCACTGCAACAGCAGCAGCTACCAGTCTCTCAGCTTCTGCGGATACGACCGAGGCTTGTCTCGACGCTGGAGTAGGCGGTGGTCCCTTCAAGCACACATAAGGCAACTCTGTCTGAACATTGACGCTACCTCTGCCTTGCAACAAACATCATAGAGCTGTCATCCCGCTAAGCTAATGAAAAGAGCGTAGTACATGATGACTGCATTGTGATTTCCTCCTCTCCCCTTGTTTGTTTCTGATTTGAGTTCTGACAAGCTGTGACTGGGAAGATATTGGCACTTCACTCGGGACTTCTTTGATCTAAAGGCCGCGAGAGCACTCCCCACTGAGGCTCGTCTAGTTGTCCTCCTGCGTCTGGTTGTAGCCCTTGTACTGTCGCCAGCACTCCTCCAACGCGGCCTGCTCCTTCCTCGTCTCGTCAATCCGGTGCCAGTTCTTCTTGAGCGCTTTCTTGTACGCCGCGTACGTCTCACCGCAGTTGGTCTCCACCTCACGCAGCCTAAACACACAAGTCCATGAAATCTCATCCTTACATATAATTATCTACGGTACGTACGTCTTGAGCACAGCAGCCGTGACCTTCTCGCCCTGCACGAGGCAGGCCCGCGGGTTGGCGTCACGCTGCTTGCAACGCATGAACTCCAGGTTGGCGTCCGCACACTCGTGCGCCAGGATCCGTGCGGCGCACGTGAGGCTCGTGTTGTCCGTGTCCGGCAGCTTGACGGTCTTGCGCTCCTCGGCCATGGCTGTAACTTGAGCTTGGCGCCTTCCCTTCCAGAGTCAAACCACCAAAACCCCAAAAACGAGCGGCTATGCTGGAATCTATGTGTAAACACTAATTAGTGTAGCACACATAGTGTTGAAGATGATGTAGCCATGTTAGCATGGACAAAATGCGATCAATGCCAGACTTCTATGATGAGCTACACTAGTAGAAGATCAAGTAGGCTACTGATATGCATGACGTCTGCGGGTTCAATGCTGCTGCTCGAAGTCCCACTGCTGGCGCACACTTGTGTTGCCTTCCTCGTTCAATCGCTCCTCGGCTTCCAGCACTTCCTCCAGCTCCACGCGCTTCATGTGCGGCTGGTCGCGTTCCTTGTCACTATCCTGAAGAGTTCGATGCACAGAAGAAAGCGTCGTGTTAGATACTAAAGAACAACCGTCCAACAGCCAAGACGTTTCCATACCAGCTCGCCTAGAAGAACGATGTTGTCGCCACTATCAGCACCAACAGCAACAAGTTGTAAGCGTTAGGTGTTCGATCAGACTCAGTTCGTGAAGACACAGTGTAGAAATATCGGCACACTATTGCCGCCTCGTACCGAATGATGTTGAGCCCCAGTTCAATATCGCAGAACAATCCTCCAGCCACGTGACGCTCAAATGTGTCTTCTAATATAATGTTCGCTGCAATAAACAGTATTAACTTCTCGAAAGCTGGAATAAATCACGTAGTAAACAGCTTACAGTACTGGTCGAAGCTCCGCAGGTATCCAACGAGATGGCGACCGTCACGCAAGACCATCAACACTTGCTCTGAGTCATTTCATGCCATTGAGTCAGTTTACCGCGTTTCTCGAGGCTAAATCGGAGCAATTCTCCTCGTAAAAGACACTAGCGAGACCGCAAGATGCAGATCTCTCTTGTACGCACTGTCTAGCTGCTGGATGAGACTGCTGTTGCCCGGGAAAACGCCGCTCATGTTGCTCCTTGTGCTCTAGCAAGTGCTTAGCTCGTGACCTGTTTCAATTCAGAAATGAATTGTCGGATCTAACAGTTTTATAATTGGTTAAAACCAGGTTTTAGCTGCTGCTTTTCAGCCAGTCATAGACATATTTGGATTTGCGGTGATCCTTCCTCGCAAGCAGCTAATTGTTCGGCAGTAGACCACTTTCTCCATCATGTTTGCGTCGCGAGTGCTGCGGATGGCGGTGACCAAGACCTCGACGGGTCTCGTGGGTCTCAAGGTGAACCCGAACGCTCGCCAGGACCTCATCAAGATCTACCGTCGGACGCTCGAGGAGGTCAAGGTACGACCATCGTTGATGTCTTTAAGACAGGCTAATTCTAACGTTAATTGCCGCAGATTCTTCCGCCTGAGGCCAAGAATTACCGCAGCGCCGTGGAGCAGATCACCAACTTCCGTCTGAATGTCGTGGAGACCAACGAGGACGTAAGAGACGAGAGATGATGAGCATTCTGGTGGTGCAGGAGCAATTAACAGGATCGTGGTGTACTACAGGAGGACGTCATTGAACGCAAGATTAACTGCGGCCAGCTGGAGGAGCTGATTGAGCAGGCGGAAGACGAGCTGAGCGTCATCCCTGTGTACCTTGGTGTGTATTAGCTTGCTTGCCTTTGGGGAGACGACTTAACTGACTGGGGATGTGACTGCAGAGCACAAGCTGTGGGAGAGCCCGGTGGAGCTGCCAAGTAAACGTAGCAGCTCTGGGTGTATGTACTCGTACCTGTCTCCAATGTGGAGAGCGAAGACCAATGCAACCAATTAAATACACAGCTACCAAGCATTCTAAACAGCAATCAGTGCTTCAAGGGAATGATGCAAAAGGGTCTATGTATTTGTCTACCGGTGCACAGCGTCGTTTTATCCTGATTAATTGCGGATCTTGCGACTGCGAGACAGGTTCGACTTGATACCCGTGGTTTCGCCACCATACTTGCCTGCCTCTCCGACGCGTACGTCGCGCACTTGGCCCTTCCTTCTGATGACAGCCTTGCGGTACTGCATGCGTTTTTTGACGCGCGGGTTGCGATTCAGCTTGCTCTTGTGCGCCTTCAGACCCTTGTTCTTCATGATCTGGTACGATGCGCCACGCTTGCCGCCCTCGCCGTCCATGTCGCTGTCCTCGTCGCTTGACGCCAATGCAGGGTTTTCGTGCGAGTAGAACTCCTTCTTGGCCTTCTTGAGTTCTGCTTGGTCGCGGGCAGTCTGCTCGTAAAACAGCTCTGCTTCAGCGAGCTCCTCAGCTGATACCTCCGTCGACTTCTTCTGTTTCTTGGTTTTCTTGGCTGAAACCTTCTCACCATCGGCACCGCGCTTGCGTTCCGACTTGGCGAAGAACTTGTCAAGGCCGTCGTCTGTCTTCGGTTCCCGCTCAGCCGGTAGTTCCTTCGTGAGCAGATCCTGCAATTGGTCGTTCAATACCTCATCTAAAGACCGGAGTTTGTTCAGCTGCTTCTTGAGCAGCAGCAAGTGCATCAGTACAGGGTGGTCCGACACGCTCTTGCCTTCCGCACGCAGTAGCAAGTAGAACGAGATGTTCGCAGAATAGTTGAGCAGCAGATTCTGACGAGTCATCAAGTAGCGCAGACCCATCTGCAATTGGCGTGATTTCCGGCGTACAGGTCGTAACTTAAGAACAGCAGGTGTCACAACCTCCTCTAACTCTTTTGTGGTCGATTCTAGTTCCGACACCAAACCCAACAGCTCCGGTGCCGACTGGTTCACAATCTGCAGCTTGTCCTTCTTGGACATCTTTGAAAAGTCCTTGTGCACCTGTTCCACAGTCTCCGCACCACCAGCGCCATTATCAGCCAGCGTAGCAATATCAGCGAGCTGTTCACCGACCAGTTCCTCGTCATCCACCGGCGCTGCTTCGTCCTCCTCTTCTTCTTCTCTTCTTCCTCTCCATCAGCTTCAGGCTCATCAATACCAAAGTCCTCATCATCCATCATCTCCGCCTGTTTGCGCTGTAATTCTAAAGCAGCTTCTTCTTCATCCTTAGCGATCTCCTCGTCCGATTCGAGCTCATACTCGGCTGTGTCTGCAGAGTAAAAGGTTTTACGGTTCTTGCCCCATTTGCCTTCCATCTGCATCGCCTTCTTGCGCTCCGCATCGGCGTCGTACATGTTGTCGTCATCTTCGTTGAAATCTTCCTCATCCTCCTCCTCCTCTTCGCCCTCACCGAGCTCCAGCACTTGCTCACCTGCTAGTTCATCGTCTTCAGACTCCACCTGTTCGCTGTCGCTCTCGTTCTCGGACGGATCGTCGTAGAAGGTCAACTCCGCATCCTTCTGCGCCTTCTGCGCCTCCTTCAGCTGCTGTTTACGCAGACGAATCTCTGCGCCACCGTCGCCCGTGCGGGCCGAGTGTCTCGCCTTGCGTCCCATGCTCGTCACTAACTGGTGGCTTAAAGACTTGACTGGTTGGTGAACTGTTGCAACGTTTATGCTCCATAATCTATGTGTACCACATATCTTACTAAGTACGCACGAACTTAGCTGTGTGGTCATTGCTTAATAGACATGAGGGCGGTCGCAACGCGAACGGCGAGAGCTGCGTCCTCCCGCAGTGGCGCTGCCTTGGTAGGCAAGAGCCTTGGTGCCTCATCCATCACTTCACAGCGCGTTATGCAGACGCAGGTGTTGGTGGTTAGATCCTTCGCATCCGCCACTTCACAGTCGCTCGGAGACGCGCACAAGTTCGCATGGGCTGAGACGGACATCGCGCCGCCGTCTCCAGGTCGCGGTATTCTCGGACGTTCGGCCAACGTGGATGTAACCAAGAGTGAGAACCCCATTCAGCGCTGGCATTGGCTCTGGAAGATGCTGGGCTTTCTGAACGAGGACGACCGACTGTTCCGTCACTCGACTGCCGTGTTCCAGAGTTGCATGAATTACACGGCTAGACCAGAGTATTACCGTGCACTGGGACTGCCACGGTCCTTCCGGGCACAACAGGCACTGCTCATGGTGCACGTGTGGATGGTGCATCGCCGCTTGGCGATTGAAGGAGACCAGGGCAAGATCATGCAGGAACTCATGTTCGATCGGCTCTGGGAGGAAACTGTCGTGCGTATCCGCTATCAGGATATTTCGGAGCTCACAGTGAACAAGCACTTGGCCCAGGTGCAGCAGATGTGCTTTAATGCTTGCATTGCATACGATCAGGGCTTGAAGAACGGACCTAACGTCCTTCAGACTGCGGTGGCACAACATTTGCTGGAGAACGAGACTCCTGAAGGGCTGCGCATTGCTAGCATTGTAGCTGAGTACATGAAGCGTGAGTTGAAGAACCTGGAGAAGGTTGACGCCAAATACATCATGGAGGGCACCATTCCATGGACCTCATTGCCGGAGACCCACACGAAGGCAACCGACATTCCAGAGGACGATGACGACGTGGTACTAATTGGACAGCGTTTCGGTAATTGGCGTTCGGCACTCGACAACCGTGGCAAGCTCTACTATTGGAACATGACAACGCGATACTCTGTGTGGGACCGACCGACTGGCGACAAGCTCCACGAGGGTGAGGAGCAGAAATAATCTAACCTGTCGGCCCCATCTGCGAAGGCCTATGATCCATCGATAGAAAAATCATGCAACAGAAGCGCGCAGCAGCACTTCAGTTGTCCAAAGCGTTCGGCTGTGTTATAATTTCCTTCGCAGCAATCAACAAAAAATTTGCCACTTGTGCCGTGTCCAACACGTTCTAATCATCGCCTGGAGTCCTGTGTCGAATTCCATTTGGTTGTTTTTGCGCCTTAGTTGCTTGTTGTCTTGGCCTCGCTCCTGGCTTTCTCTTCCGCTGCCACACGGTCTCGACGTTCCTGCATTTTCTGCTTTACATAGGCGTCCGAGGCCTTAGCGTGCTTGAAATTCTCCGAGCGAATGCGGTTCTTCTCCTCCCTAAAACAGATATCCAAGGCCGTCTTGACGTCGCCACAGGCACCGAAGAATTTCGCGTACGGGTTGCTGTCGTGGCACTCCAGCAGGGCCTTGATCTCCTGTGGCAGTCGTCCATCATCACCAATAAATTGTGAGCAATGACAATATTGGTACTATTTGCACTCTAATGAGTGCAACACGAACTCGATGCATTGCACGTACAGTCTGGCAGTCAGGATGCGGACGGTCAAGCGGCGTGTGCATGTTGCGACTTCCTTCGGCTTGAGGTCGAGATTGACTTTGAGCAACCGAGTCATCTATGCTACCACCGTGAAATAATCCCTGTGTTTACCCTGTTTTGTCACAGCAAGAGCAGTACCGGTTCATATACCGGTTCAGATTTGTCGTGACCGGTATCGACCGGTGGTCGCAGGAGTCAATCAAGCGATCACCTCGAACTAGCAGCGATGGACGGCGCCAACTTCACACCCCAGCAGAAGGCTGAGCTTGTCAACCGGGTACGATCAACGTGTCAGCTGTAGCGATCTCCCAGAACTGACGGTCTCCATTATTCGTCAGATGCGCGCGGAAGTGCAGCAGCAGGCACTACAGGAGCTGACACAGAATCTGCAGGAGAAGTGCTTTGACAAGTGCATTTCGCGTCCCAACGGCAAGCTGGACGGCAAGCAGCAGAACTGCCTCGCTCTGTGCATCAACCGATACATCGACACGATGAAGGTTGTGTCAGACGCCATGGTGCAGCGCGGCCCCCAGGTACGGCTCTGCAGAGATTTTATAAGACTCGTTGTGAGGTATGCGGACATGAAGAATTAACATCTAACCTTGTGTCTGGGTGACCATCAGAGCTAAGCCAGGATCGACAGCATTCCGGTTTTGTCGGTCTAGATATCGACGGCCAGCAACAAACAGCGAGGTGTAGCGAGAGCGAGCTTATAGTTTCTTTAGAGGGATGCCGCGCTTCAATACACAATGACCTGCGACCTGTCTTGAAATGTTGAGTCTGGATTTCAAGTCAAAGTCCATGGCTTATGAGTCATAACAGATGAGGCTAGAGCATGGGTAGATTGAAGAAGACTGAGGGAATGAAGGGGTTGAACTGCTTTGTTCTTGCTCGTTCGTTGACCAAGTTAAATAGTAAGACTACGACCGACCAAGGCGAAGGCGAGGTCGAACCCGCAAGCAACCGACTCCATAGGCGACGCTACCGCAGTTCCAGCAAACACTCGCAAGCACAAGCTTTAAAACTGCCTGCTAGACGCTGTGGACTTCACGACGACTTGTCCGCTTAGTTCTTGGCGTCCGCCTGGCGGGCCAGCTCGGTGATGGCCATGTCGCCCTCACCGTGGTGGCGGATGTAGCCAGCCAGAGCGAAGGTGTCCGACTCGCCCGTGAAGACGCCGTTGGCGTTCACGCGGCCGACGTTGATCTGCACCGAAGCGTGGTCCTTGGCCGCGAGGATGCGGTTGGTCCACGAGCTGTGAGCAATAGCAACGTCTCATTAGCACTAGTTCGTCTCGTCATACCGAGGCGATGTAGGACGCACCACTTGCGCGGGATGTAGATGTCGATCGACTGGCCGGCCTCGTTCTGCATGGTTACTTGTCTAGAGTCAGTTGAATTCCTCAATAAGCCTAGCGAATGCAAAGCGCAGATAGAGAGCTCCTTGAAACCAATGGCCCTGACTGTACGTTACCGGTCGTTCTTACAAACACCAAGTCAAATGTCTCCTCTGTCTGTCCCTCTTCAAACGGATATTTGTGGTGTGGTACACACACCGACATCATTGCCTAGTCTAGTGTCCAATACTCAAACAAACATGTCGGAGCAGATCACGGAGCAGCAGGTGGTGGCCACGTACAAGAGTCTACGCGCCGAGGTGCGGCAGATGGCGGAGAAGATCTCCGAGCTGGAGGTGGAGACGACGGAGCATGACCGCGTGATCCAGACGCTTAATGAGTTGCCCAACGACCGCAAGGCTTATCGCATGGTGGGTGGAGTGTTGGTGGAGCGCACGGTGCAGGAGGTTCTGCCTGCTGTGACGGCCAACCGCGATGGGATCGCGCAGGTGCTGGCGCAGCTGAATGAGAATATCAAGCAGAAGGAGAAGGCTGCGGACGAGTGGCAGCGGAAGTACAACATCCAGGTGCAGCAGTGAGAAGGCGGCAGGTGATAGAACCGTGCATCTGCGCGTTCGTAGTCCATTGAACATGAAGGACTATTTATCCTACCCCAGCGATTGAGTTGGCTCCAAGTTCCGCAACAAGACAAAAGCAACTTGTATCATTGAACCACGTACGAAAAAGCTAATTTGCTCGATGTCCTAGTACAGGAATCATACCTCGGTGGATCGCACGGGTTTGCCACGCATCTAGTTCGGCAGATGAATAGGCTGTGTGAGTCCATTTAGAGCAGGGTGGTCGTCGTTCTGTTGCGGTTCAACCTAGTGAGGTGATATGTCATGACGAGGTTTGCTCGTCCGGTAACGCCACTTGTCATTTGTAGGAAAGTATCGTTCTGTAGGTTGACTAGCATCATCTCGATGGCGAAAAGTATTAGTGCTGGTACCACACATCTGCAGCACCCTTCTGCAACGACTGGAGTGTATACATGATGTGAACGAATGATTCAGATGTGATGTATGGTAGGCTGCTTGAAGACTTGACGTCCTTCACCGCAGCCACGTCTTCACGTGGTTCATTCTCCATTCCAAAGGAATTATCGTCGATCTGGACAATGACAGATATTCATTCAGCCACCGCACAACAACATGGTGAGCCTGTTACTCTAGACCATCATAGACTATTATTCATAGCACGGTATGCAGCACTCACTATTGGGATTGCTGCACAGAAGGAAACGATGTTGAACAGTTCCCCCCTTAGCGCACGCGATCACGAATGCTTCGCCGTTTGCCACCAGTCCGTTCGTTTTGCTCGTCGTCTTTTGCACGGGGAACATTTGAAGCAGTAGTAGGACATATTGATACAGGTTAACTGATTGTGTACGTTAGGACTTGATGGTCGCTTCAGTTAGTGCGTGCATGAGACGTTTCTACAAGAAGTAGAGCTGAGTTAGATGATGCAATGACATGGACAACTATTTTGTCATGCCGTTACCTGTAGCGCCATGTTGATAGCTTTGACCTGGTCGTATTTGGCTGTTACGATCTTCAACTTCTCGTCAAATGCCGTCTCTTGCTGTTCCATCACCGCTTTTAAAGAATATATTGTCTGATCCTGCACACCATCGTACACGAGAGAGCACAGTGTCAACGCTTATACTGCCGCTTGTTGCGCATCAGTATTTCTCACCTTTTGTTTGCATACCGCTTCTAGTTCCTTAATCCTCGTCACCAGCGGGTCGTCCTCTGCATTGTTTTTCCGTCGTGCTCTTACTTTGCTAGGCAGCTCGCTACTACTCTTCCCTCTGTCATTAGAAGCTACTTGTTGTCGTTGAATTAGCTCATCCTCTGATACAGCCAAGAGCCGCTCCAACTCCGTCAACAGTTCGTCTTGTTGCGTCTTCTGGTCCTTAGCAGCAACCACCTTTTCTTCCCAATAAAACCTTTCCCATTGCCTCAATTGCTGTCGGCACCAGTAAATACGTTAGCGACACCACCTCAATGCTCCTCTTTCCATCGCCGCACCTGTTGCAGTTCCTCATTCTTGTCTCTCAGTTCCCGCATCTGATGGGCATCGATCTGATTCTCATGCAGCATTCCTTCCAGCTCAATCACGCGCTGCACCTGTTGATCCATCTCCCGCTGATGCTGCACAAACTTGTTCTCCATATCCGTGAGCTCTTCCTGCAGCTCCACATTGTGCTCGCTCAGCAGCTTGCGGTCGTGTGCGTACTTGGAGATGCGCAACTGCAGCTCATGCTCCCATTTGCTCTGCTCCGTCTTGAACGCGTACAACTGCGCACGTTGGGCCTCCATACGACGCTGCAGACTCGCAGTCAACTCACGCTCTACCTCCAGTTCTCGAGCTCCCCACCAGTCACGCGCTTCACCCTCCGTATCCGACACTTGCATCTCAGATGAAGTTCCTATCTCAACTACCGGAATGCATTATTACAATCACTTGGATAAAGTATGTGTTGCATTGAAATGATCGCGATATTTGATGTGGTTCAAGTATTTGAAGTAGTCTGTAAAAGTTACGATAGCAACAACTACTTAGTCGCCACTTCACAGCTTAGCTCCCTCGTTTGTGGTTGCAAGTCACTCGCGCACTCGCCAGCCTCAAGTCTTAGACCCCCAGAATGAACCGCTTCGTCGCCGCCCTCCGCCCTCTGTCCCGTGCCGTTGCACGCCCGCAGTTCGCCGCTCGTGCTGCTCCCGTTCGCTTCTTCAGCGCACAGACGTTCCTGGACCGTAACGAGGTGAGCGAGCGCGTGCTGAGCGTCGTCAAGAACTTCGAGAAGGTGGACGCGGACGCTGTCAAGGAGGCCGCCAAGTTCCAGGAGGACCTGGGTCTGGACTCGCTGGACGTCGTGGAGGTTGTCATGGCCATGGAAGAGGAATTCACCATCGAGATCCCGGACAACGAGTCGGAGAAGCTGCTCACCCCCGCGCAGGTCATCGACTACATCGCCGCGCACCCCATGGCCAAGTAAATGCTGTCCAGTATATACATGCTGCTGCAGGCTGCAGTGTGTTGTCGTGCTGTGTAGCTCGCAGCAGTAAAGGCAGTCTCTTGGACCCGCCGCTTCACGACGAGAAAGATACAGGTTCTAGTTGGATATCGGCGACGACGAGAGGCTGGTCGCCGCAGTCAAAACACTCAGCCATCATTAACAAAAAGAAAGCTACTTTGATAAACAGTCGTGTGTTGTCCGGTGCAGCATGTTGAAGTCGTGGAGTGTGGCGATCGTCGCGTGGGCTGCTCACAATCTGTTAAACAGTTTCAATTCGAGCCTCACGAGCTCCATCTACAGCAAGCTCGTTCACTACTTGTATAAACACGTTTATGGCTTGCTAAATAAATTGCTTCCTGCTCTGTTGTCTCCAAAACAATAGCTCATTGCACTGCAGGCAGGAGTACTTTTGTCTACAGCTCACTTGCCCTCCCTCTTTTTTTCCGCTTGCAGGCGCGATAAAATGTCGTTGATGTGGTTCTTCACAACGGGTTGTCCCGTCGCCGTGCGTTGACTCAACTTCACGTGGCGCTTCTTGCGTTGCGTGACCTTCTTCTCTGCAGTCGCAATTCGCTTCTGTTTGTCGTCGCGTGCCCTCTGTTTCTCCATCTTCGTGATCGCCGCCTTCTTCTTGGCTTTGAAAAATGGATCAGGCTTCACATGCTTCCGCTCTTCTCTCTCTTGCTGTCTATCGACGCGTGCTTCCACCTGCACGTATTCATCGACAAAGATTACTCATCAGGCCATAAGCCTAAGCACACAACAACTGCCGCACCTCCTCTGCATCTTCATCCACCTTGCCGCTCTTCAATTCGCTGAAAAACCGGTCGTAGAACGACGACCCGCCGCTGTCTCCGTCTCCAGCGCTCTCCTCCCGCTTCTTCACCTTCTCGTACTGACGCCGACGCTGCGCTTTGTGGATGATAACCTTCTTCTTGCTCTTGGCATCGCTCTTGGACCGCTGCGCTTTGCCCTTGATGAATCGCTCGATACTCAAGCCACTACCTCGCATCCTTCCCTTGGTTTATTCGTTACTGCTGTCTTCCAACCAATAGCTGCTCGATGATTGGTTGAAAGAAATAGTCGTGTGGTATACACCACTGTAGCCATCTGAACCACTTCAACTTAGAAGGAGTGTGACCTTGACGGCGTGATACTGTGGTCCTCCTGCTGTTCTAGCTGGAAGGCAGGCATTGTGGCAGTGGCTTGCTTGCACCAGCAGCCACAGCCTGTAGGACATGCTGTTTCCACCTCGAACCATTCACGGAGGTGCGCGGCGTGTCCACCGTGACCACAGGTCATGCAGAACATCGACTGACCACGAACCACGAGTTGACACACCGAGCAGCGCACTGCAAAGTCTCTGCAGCTCGAACACACTGGATCAATAGTTTTCTAAAGGTCCACATAATGTAGCAAACAATGGCACATAGGTTACGTTAGAACAGGGACATTCGTCGTCGCAGGATAGCCAGGTTACGTACCGCATTACATGAGCCGCATATCAGTCCCATCGAGATTCCACGAGGGTCTTGCACACCATGAGACTTTGTCTTGAGCACCTCATTGCGTAGATTCATGGCACCATAGCGATACAGCACATCCGCGTATGCCTCCTTGTAAATGTCGTAGCGTGCTTCATCTTCAGGAAGTGACGATAGCAGGCACTTCTCGTCATCCACCGAGCGAAAGCTCAACTGCAGCAGCACGCGATCGTTAGCGTCCACTTCCTCTTCTCTACTCGTTGCTCCAAGTGACGCGTGAAGAGGAGACGGTGTTACTGGATTGACTCTGGGAGACGCAGTCACCGTCATCGAAGGTGCTGGTGACTTGCCGTTCACTGCCTGGATTGGAGGCTGGAACATGTCGGAAGTTAGACGAGGATGGGGGGCCTCTTTTCCAGAACCACTCCATGTCTTGAAAGGATTTTCCAGCCGCTCAAAGTCCATTTTCCAACCGCTTCCTGGTGGAGCTGTCTTTCCATCACGACCGATAGTACTTGTATTGACTAGCGTGTGCTCTCGAACAGGGCTTGATTGCCGACTCGATGAGGCGCTGTTGGCTCCACTAATCACCATCGGCCAGTCTTTCGAAGCTCGCAACGCGGCTTCCTTGTCAGTTGATAATCCTTGTGAGCGTGCTTCACTATGGCTACTCGACCGTCGAGCACCTTTCATAACAGGAGGGGCGTCATTTGAGTCGGCAACCAACTGCTTAAGGGAATTAGACGACAGATGTCTAGGACGCAAACCACTACTGGTACTCGCGGTCACACCTGTTGCAGTTGATCCCATTATACTGCTAACTTCTTCGATACTTGAACGTCTGTCCTCACGCACCACTGGGAGCTGATCATCCATTGTAATCGCTGAAGGTGTCACCGAATCACGAATTTCTTCCGGTTCCTTGCGCTCATTTGGCTTCAACGCACACACAATCGATGCCAGTGCTTGGACATCTCCGGCCTGCTCGTACATGTCCAGCACTTTGTGCACGAGACTTTTGCCAAGTGGGTGTGCGCTCCAAGGATGCGACGTTCGCAAACATAGGGAAGTCGAGGAACTGGTGTTCTTTTTGTAAATGGGCAGCTCTACTTCGGGTGCCACCGAGATTTCAAGCAGGGACCAAATCTGTTGCAAGTCACTGCGGCCTGCTAGCATCGCAGTTCGCGCATTTTGCGCGCACATGGCAGCTAACGCGGTACAAGAACCATCAAGTTGAGTATCATCATCCAAAGTTTTCTCCTTGGCTGCTGCATCACTTTCGGTTAATAGGCCCTGCAAGACACGGCTCAGATTGCTTTTTGACGTAGTCCCACGTTTGCCGGACATATCTTCCGCTGCTCGCAACATCCAGGATATCATCGAGCGGTTTACGGATCCGAGCTGACCCTTTTTCCGTTTTGTCGAAATACTTGTCTTCGGCACTACTTCCGGCTGGGTCACACCGAGTGGCACATGATCAGTCTGGTAGGTTAAGATTGAAGACACACCACACAGCTTGGACAGGTCGAGGATTGTCACACTAATGCTCAGATCAAGATTAAGCGCTGGCGTAGGTTGTTCCACGCGCTTAATTCGTTCTGCTGTGTTTCCACGGACAGGTACTCGAGGCGAAAGTTGAAGGCCAGTGGTGGCGTTTGTTGGCATTGAGAGAAGATGTTCCGGGTTGTTCACGGGCAGATGGTATTCGGCATTTGAAAAATACGAGTTCAAGTACTCGGAGCCTCCGTTAATAGTTTGCTCCATTTCGTTCACACCACCCAATAGGTCATCATTACCACCAGCACCCCCACTTCCAGAGGAATAATACATTGTTGCGTGACGATAACCATGTGCGGAAACCGCGTGGTTATCTACGTCCTCACCAAAGACACCCACTACCACACCACCGTCAATCAACTCCTGTTGTTGCTGTTGCTGACCTGCCCAATCGTTGTTACCAACGTCCATAGAGCCCATAATGTTGGCCGATGATAGAAGCTTTACCGGAGGTTTCTTGTTCTTCTTCGTCGCAAAACGGGAATCTCTCAAATCCAGCAATTCCTCGTATGTGCGAGGAAGTTTGTTTAATGGCGCTTGCGGCTTGCTCTCCTTACCAGCGGCAACAGCAGGGGGGACTGCTGAACTTCGGGACTGACCGATAGCCACACGTGAATCAAAAACTAGCAGCATATTAGGACCGCTGAAAGCTGCACCAGAGATACGGGGGCACGGTAAAGCTCTTGCACCACTACTTGTAGCTCGGCCTCTTGTGCTTGTTGAATCATCCGAACGAGCATCATCTCTATCCCCAGAACCTGACATTGTACCCTCATCCTCACCACTTGACGGTTGAGATTGGGATTCACTGCCTTTGATCAGCTCTTCCTCAAGTGCCAGGAGTGCCTGGAGTGAGCTGTCATTGCCCTCCAACGTGTACTCATCCGTGCTTAGTGGTACAGCAGACTTTGGTATCACCAGTGGCACAAAATCAGTCTTTAGAGCTGACAGACTGTATTTGGAGTGCTGAGCATGGATCTCAGCAAATTCAGCATGCATCATTCGCCGAGCATCCGACTGCCGACGAGCAGTAGTATTATTACCTTCTGACGGAGCAACATCCGCGAGGTACGACGCGGTGTCGTAGCCACATGCCTCGAGTTGAGGCACATCCACATGCCACAAACGCAGCTCTTGGTCTTTCGACCACGATACTAACTGGTACACACTTGTCTGAGGTCGAACACGCCACGCCATACCTTTCACTAAATCACTATGACCCACGAACGAGTGCACCAGTTCAGCAGTGACGGAAGTCCCAGTACTAGCACCAGAAACGTCCACATCTCCAGCAACACCATTGCCTCCACTATTCCCGCCACCATGAGAAAGAGCCCACAACCTAATCGTATTATCCATCCTCTGCGAAATTGTCACCAGACCATCACCAAACGGCGTGTATTGCGCTCTCCACACTGGTGCACCTGTAGTCAGCATACCCTGACACACTCTCGGCTGCGTAACATTCCAAAACTTGACTGTCTTATCCTCTGAGCACGTCACCAATTCATACATACGCTGTGGATGCCAATCTAAACCATAGATCTTCTGCATGTGGGCTGTAATCTGCGCCACTGGAGCCACAGTTTTCTCTCCAGCAGCACGTAGATCCCAAACTCTCACTTCCCCATCATGAGCAGTAGCTATTGACGTTGCATCGACTCGGTTCCACTCCACCTGAATTACACTCGTATTGAAGGCATTGAGCGTCTGTACCGGTCTCTGTGGTGATCTCATATCCCACAACAGCGTCTTTGCATCAGCTGAGCATGTCGCCAGCAGTGAAGGCTCCATAGGAGACCATGCTACGTCACTAACTGGTCGTGTGTGAGCTCGTAATGTAGCTACAAGAGGTTGCGTGGTCGACTGGGATCCACTGCTCCCACCAGCTCCTCGTCCACCATGTCCGGACGAGCCTTGTCCCGCCCCGATCGAAGCCGAAGCTCCAGAGCCAACTCCGACGTTTGAAATGTCCCAAATGAGTGTGTTTCGGTTGCTGGACGACGCGACGTGGCTCTTGAACAGAGCGTGAGGGTTACACTTGACTACCGTCACTTCGAGTTTTGTCTGGTGGTACAGCGTGGCAGGCGGTAGGAACGGCATCTCTAGGTCCACAAGGTGAAGACCTTTGCGACCTGCTAAGACAGCGACGGAACCCGTGGCGTCCACGCTCAGTGCGCTGGCGTTCAGGTCCGGACGCACATTGACATTCCCGTGGATTGTGGAGCCCCCAGCCGTCGAAACGGAGCTACCAGAAGCTGGTGATGCGCTAGATGTCACGTCAGTTGCATTCGGTACATCTGTAGAGACGGAGTGCGGGTCCTGCCTCACGTCCTGCGCGCTGGTGGCGCCGCGGCTAGCGTAGCTCCGATGCCGTCGCCGCATGACGGCCTTAAATTGGTGAAATGGTTGTTTGGTCTGAAAAGAGTATGCACAAATTGTGTATTTGTGATTTGGACCCCACTTCAACCTGCAGTTCACTTCAACTAAATGTTGGACGTTTAATGGCAAAATGTACATTCTTGGTGTTCTCTCCTAGCTGACGGTCGTTAGTCTTTGTTGTTTGGTTGATGTTAGTGATGATAGAGCAGCATGTCTACGTTCAATGTTATCGTGTCGGTTCGCAATGTATTTGGCGGATCGTTCGTAATCCAGATAGCGAGCAGTAGCATTGACCGAAAACGTTTTGAACGAGCGCTTGGGTTTTGTCACCATCGCCACCTTCGTATCGACCACTTGATCATCATTCGAGGTGTCTAACTCATCTGGATCCGCGCTTTCATGGTCGGGTGGTAGCGTTACAATTCCTTCATACGCACGATCACGCGGTGTTAGTCGAGGAGTCCACAAATGCGACTGCCAGAGGTCCGCTCGATGTGACGATGGAGGCTAATCTCCAGTCTATCCGCCACGTACGATTCGAAGTGTGTGGCAGTCATGAAGTTGATAATGAATGCTGGCACTTGAATGGCTTGAGATAGCATACTTGTGCTGCTTTGGCCTTCTTCTGTCTCCATGAATGTCCATTTTGCGAAGCTCTGCTGGAGCCGAAGATGAGGCAATGCCCGTTGTCGAGGTGACAGCGCAATGAGCAGCGAAACGCGGATGTCTTGTATTGTGCACGTGAGCTCTACAGCACTTGACTGTGGTTCACTGTATTGGACATCGATAATCCCCCACTCATCATCCTCATCTTCATCCTCATCCTCCTCCTCTTCATCTTCAATGCTGTCTCCACGAGTCCTTGAGTTTCATGAGATGTTTAGTTCGGACAACAGCAACAACTTACCGCATCCGGTAGGCAAGGAACCTTGCAGCCACCGAGCGAAAAGAGAGGCCCAGTGTTGCCAATGCGTGCGGCACCATGACGTTCAGATGTGTACTGTAGTCTTATTTGACTTTCTTGTTTCTACGTACGTACAACCTTCATGGTGTTGCTACTGCAGTGATGCTGTCTTGCTCCAAACATCTATTTGCTAAGTTACTGATTGACGGTGAACTTCCACTCACACCACCTCATCGCAAGCTCAAGCCTATCTACTTCTGCAAAATGGAGCGAATGGTGCCACAACGCTCACCCAACAGCTTTGCCAGCCGTGACTGAAGCGCCTGATAAGACTTCACCACGTTGGCATGTGCCTTCTGTTGTGCCTGGTCCCGCGGCGAAGATGAAGCCTTCGAGTTGCTGTGTGAAGTGAACTGAAGCTCGGCCACGTGTGTCTCTAACGCTGCCAGAGACTCTTGCATGTGTTTGAGAAGGTTGCGCAGTGCGAGTGCTGCAGCCGACAGCTGCTCACTTTTCTTGCTCTTCTTCTTGACTAGAGCACGTTGTACAAGAGCTAACGCACTCAGCGACGAGAGACCTGAGTCCATGAGAAGCGACGACAACACAGATACACCATACGGTGACAACGCCACACTGTCAACACTATCGGAAGTATAAACCAGGCCTGCACGTAGCTGCTCCACGATTGTTGTAAAGTCGTCCTGGAGTTGCGTGATTGATGCAGACAGATCCTTCTCGTCTTCTCTTTCGCTATGGCCGTTGATCGAATCCACAATGTGCACTGACGTGGTAATTGCCTCCGAGCTCCATTTCCAGAGCTTCTCGTGAAGCTGAAGTTCCTTAAACGAGAACCTGTGAGGGCCAGCTGAGCCACATCATCATTGTACTCCTTTGCTAAAGTAATCAGCGCCGTCTGATCGTCAATGGCAAAACTCTTGAGCAGCTTCGGTACCAACACCCGGAGTTTCAGCCACAATAGTGAAGAATCTGCGTTAGCGGAGCGATCACATTCCACGAGAGGATTGGCATCCTGGGCGAACAAGTCGCCAGTTGGGATCTGCAGCTGAGACGTCCAATCCACAATGACTTCTCGGTGCTGGTTATGAGATAACTCGGCGCCGTTCGACACCAGCATGTTCTCTAGGTCAGTGATTTGTGCATTAAAACTCGAAGATGCCACGAACTCATGCAGTTTCGCGGGGCCTTGGGCCAGTGAGTCCAGTAGCTCGAAGCGAAGCGCCTCACCTTTGGTAATGGCTAGTGTGTGGGACTTCTTCATGCGCTTATGCAAGAATGAAGACATGTCTATCACTTTCGAGTAAACTCCAAGACGGTAAGCACGGGCAATGTACTCGGGTGTGTCGTTTGCCGTACTCCGGTGCAGGGCTGCAATTTTGTTTGTCAGCTTCCGTGCTTCCGGGTACTGACAAAGTTCAAGCATCTTATCCAGGACCAAGAACGAGAGCGAGTCCAATTGCACGTACTTGACATCCAGCTCCGCGTGGCGGCTCAACATAGCCTCTGCAGCCCCCAAGTAGCCATACACTCGAGAAAGGAGCAGCTTCATTTGAAAGTTGTACGCACTCTTCTCCAGACCATACTCGAGCAGGCCAGCGGCATGCTCCAGGTGCTCACGATGGCCGCTCGAACGCTGATAAATATCCAGCAAAAAGTGTGCCGCTAGCAGCAGCAAGTCGTCCGTAAGTTGTACCTCGCGTTGGCCACCAGCACTACCAATGTTGAGCCAGTTGGTAGCTTCGTACTCCCCTCTAGTTCCTTCACCAAATTACCCAAAGCCTCAACCGAGAATTTTTCCGAATTCTCATAGTAGCCAAGGAAGCGAAGCGACTTGAGCGCGAGCAACCGCTTGCTCAGGTTACCTTGTCCCTCTTTCCTTGCCTTTTCGTCGACATCATCACCAGTCGGCTTGTTCTTCAACAAACCTGAGGATTCCTCTGACAACTTCGTGAAGTGCTGGATCAGATTAGATTTCGCATTTGTCGACACTGATGTACTCTCCTTGAGGTAAAGCGTAAAGTACTGCTTCAAATCAGTAAAACAGCATGCTTTGGAATAAAATCGATCCGCATAGGCAATAATGAGCTCTTGCAGCTTCGTCTCCACATTCGATACAGCCTCATCGTCTGCCTTCAAACAACGTAAAATCTCGCTGGTAACATGGATCTGAGCAAGAGCAGGCCCTCGAATGCGTTCATCACCCGGACGAGACTGCAGCACATTCAAAAACACCGTAATATCCTGTCCGAGTGCCAGCAATTCCTCTGCGTTACGACCAGATTTCTCCTCAAATCGTGCAGCAATGTATTCCTTCAAAAACGTCCAGTCATCGGCATTGTACTCCTCTAGCAATTTCCGGTTCACCGCTGCACATCGCGTCCAGTTCGCCACATTCTTCGCCAGCGTCGATTCTAGTGACAATCTGTCAATAGCCTGCATGGGTCCCAACTCAATGTCCTCGTCATACGCCCCTTCACCTTCCGCAGCACGTCCCAACTTGACCTTCTTCTTGTCCTTTCCATCGTCTACCTTGACAAATTCGTCAAAAGCCTCCAGTGCACCTTTGTGGTTGTCCTGCAGCTGCATAATCAACACTGTCAATTGCAGTGCCTCTCCGTCATCCGACCCGGACTCTCTCAGCGTCTTCAATAACATCTTCTCGGCCAGTGCCAGCATCCGAGCGGGTGTGCCGCCGTGTTCCACCTGCAGCATCATGCTGAGCGCCGCCCAGCACACGTACTTAATATTGCCAAAGGCTTTAAACATCTTGAGTGCCGTCTGCTGCTGTTTAAGGAAGGCACCGCGACGTGCGTAGGCGACAAACAGCGACTGGTACAGCTCCTCGTTGGGTGGGTTGCTCACGGCGCAAGCGTGCTCATAGGTAGCAGCATCTCATGCTCACAGCCGCCCAGTTTGAAGACCAGGTTCATGGTGTTGAGTAGCGTGTCGTCCGTCGGCTGCTTGTGCTGGATACGGCGGCAGATGTCCAGCGCCTCCTCCACGCGTCCTGTGCGCTCCAGACAGTGCGCCTTGAGCACCTGCACGATGTCCAAATGGGCCACACGCTTGTGCGCACACAACTTGATGGCATTCTTGTACTGGCGGTTGTCAATGGCCGTGTAGATGGGCCGCACGTAGCGCGCCATGAGCCGCGCACCGTCGTCCGACATGGATCCGATAATGATCCCCCTCAGCCAGTCAATCGGCGGCAGTGATTCGCTGAAATGATTCATCGCGTACTAATATTAGATGAAAGTGAAACATTTCGACCAATGGTGAGGGTCTATAGCTCTTCGAGCTACTACCTCACAATCGCTGCGTGAGCTTGTAGCAATGGCTAGCCGAGTGATGATGTCGATGAAGACGCTGCGTCGCGGCCAGGCAGTGGGCATGAAGACAGCGCGTCGTATGTTCTCCGATGCGCCGGTTCCGGGCACGCGCGCTGACAAATTCGGGGTGAGACTTGGTAGTAGCAGCCTGTAGATAGATACTCGTTTGTCTACAGATTGACAAGCAACGGATAATTGCTAACTTGTGCCTTAAAATCTCTGTAATGCAGCCAATTACCTGGAGTGGTCTGGCATTGGCGGGCGTAGTGGGTAGTGGTGTTGTATACTATTACTACTCGGAGAAGGACCGGTTGCAAACCCAGTGTGCGTGTTGAAGGTAGACACTCTCTACTGGCTCAAGATTAACTACTGCTGCTGTGTTGTTGCAATTGATAGCCACGTCCAAGGTAACTTCTGTTGGCAAGCCGCTGTTGGGTGGTCCATGGACGCTCGTAGACTGCGACACGAGACGAGCAGTGACAGACGCGTCGTTCCGCGGCAAGTACTCGCTACTGTACTTTGGCTTTACGCACTGCCCAGATATTTGCCCCAATGAGTTGGTGCGCATTGGTGACGTGCTGGACAAGCTGGAGGCTGAGAACTGTCCGGAAGTCGTGCCGCTATTTGTGACTGTAGACCCCAAGCGTGATACCATTGCGCAGATGCAGGCATACAAGGCTGACTTTCACCCTAAGTTCAAAATGCTCACGGGAACTCGCGATCAGGTGGCTGATATCACCAAGGCTTACCGTGTGTACTTCTCTAAGGCTGACGAGAACGAAGACGATGATGATGACTACTTGGTGGATCACTCCATCGTCATGTACCTTGTTGGCCCCGACGGTGAGTTCCTTGACTTCTTCACGCAAGCTGCGCGCGTGGACGATATTGCCTCGAAGATCAAGTCGTATTTTTAAGCGTAAGACCTGGTGGTATGAAGTTGATACAATCAGACCTGTCAATAAAGCACTTGAGCTTCTCGCAAATCTAGAAATCACGATGTAAGTAAACTCCACATTTGCAATGAACTAGGGATAGTAGCAGTAAATTAACCACTGCTCCGTTTATTAAAATGGATGCTCAGTTTCACTCGCCCAGCAACAACGCAGCCTTATCAACGCCTAGGTTTGTCTTCGAAAACAGGATTAACAGTTTATAGTACCGCTTAAATGGTACAATATTTTGCCGAAATACTTCATACTAAGACTTAGTATATTTAGTAGATCCTTTTGTTGAGTAAACTTACACGACACTTTAAGACTCTAACTACATTATAGTGTCTGCAGGTGAAGCTAAAGGTATCATACTTACCAACTCGCAGCATGGCTGTAGACTCTGCTGTCCATAGCCACAGACGCTGAGCGGTCGCAACAGAAACCGTCTTCGTGGATCAACGGAAGAAGCCACTCAAGGGTCGAGAATGGATGGCCGTGAATTCTGGACAGATATTGGCATTCTTTGATTTTCTTAAGGACTGCAAGTACTGACACTAGTTCAGGCATCGCAATGAATGCCTTCGTTATTTGGGTGTTTGCAACTGCGTGGATCAATGTCACTGCCCTAAAAACTATTGTTGTCACGTACGAGGACAGTTCGTGTTCAAGTCCCGCGACATCGGTCAAGCTGACAAGTCTTCTCACCTGTTCTCCACAAGCAAACCACTTCGAGCCAATATGTGAAAGTGGTGGCACTGCATTCTCCGTATCCGACTGCATCAACTATCGCCGAGGCGGTTGGGACGACCTTGGGATCCTCAGCGACGTGCTCAGCAAGTCAACGTATCTGACTGTAGAGACATATGTGGCAGGGAGGTGTGGGCAAGGGGATTCCGTTTCCAACGTCGCGATCTATCGGTTAGATGAAAATTGCTATCCCAACGCGGCTGGCACGGAGAGCCACCAGCTCACGTTGGGCCACTCAGTCACTATTACGAAGTATAGCGATGCTACGTGCTCCAACGTGGCGACTACAACAACAGTTCAGGAGGCGGTGCTGGGTGCGAGTCATGTCGGGGTTTGTGTCGACGATATGACGGGTTTCATCACTGGAACAATGCCTGATCTCAATTTTGTCGCCAACTACGACGATGACACATGCTCCAACACCCCAAACCGACTCACGTTTACCCAAGACTTCGCTTGCAAGTTTACAACAGATTCTCCATGTCAAAGTAATGGAGCTTCTCGCTTTACAGTCGCGGGGTGCGCCAAAGATTTTTCAGCCAAAGCAGCAGAAGTGTTTGGTGCGAATAGCCCGTACGTGATCGTAGCAGACTATCCCAACCAATGGTGTAACGATGTGGAATACGTGACGGTATACTCTGCCGATGGGTTGTGTCACGCCAATGAAGATGACGGCACGAGTTTTAAGGTGTTCATCACTGCGGAGGGCACTGCAACTATATTGCTGTATTCGGACAAGGCATGCATGGATATGGTCAGCAACACGAATGTGGACGCGAACACACTGTCTTCGTCGTTGTGTATGTATCGAAGTTGCAATTTCTGGTTTGGTTGTGGAACAAGGTACTCGGTTGGTGGATTGGGAGCTCCTTTATCGATGGGTAAAAAGACTGCACTTGTCACTTACGATGACAGTTCGTGTTCAAGTCCTGCGACATCGGTCAAGCTGACAAGTCTTCTCACCTGTTCTCCACAAGCAAACCACTTCGAGCCAATATGTGAAAGTGGTGGCACTGCCTTCTCCGTATCCGACTGCATCAACTATCGCCGAGGCGGTTGGGACGACCTTGGGATCCTCAGCGACGTGCTCAGCAAGTCAACGTATCTGACTGTAGAGACATACGTGGCAGGGAGGTGTGGGCAATGGGATTCCGTTTCCAACGTCGCGATCTATCGGTTAGATGAAAATTGCTATCCCAACGCGGCTGGCACGGAGAGCCACCAGCTCACGTTGGGCCACTCAGTCACTATTACGAAGTATAGCGATGCTACGTGCTCCAACGTGGCGACTACAACAACAGTTCAGGAGGCGGTGCTGGGTGCGAGTCATGTCGGGGTTTGTGTCGACGATATGACGGGTTTCATCACTGGAACAATGCCTGATCTCAATTTTGTCGCCAACTACGACGATGACACATGCTCCAACACCCCAAACCGACTCACGTTTACCCAAGACTTCGCTTGCAAGTTTACAACAGATTCTCCATGTCAAAGTAATGGAGTTTCTCGCTTTACAGTCGCGGGGTGCGCCAAAGATTTTTCAGCCAAAGCAGCAGAAGTGTTTGGTGCGAATAGCCCGTACGTGATCGTAGCAGACTATCCCAACCAATGGTGTAACGACGTGGAATACGTGACGGTATACTCTGCCGATGGGTTGTGTCACGCCAATGAAGATGACGGCACGAGTTTTAAGGCGTTCATCACTGCGGAGGGCACTGCAACTATATTGCTGTATTCGGACAAGGCATGCATGGATATGGTCAGCAACACGAATGTGGACACGAACACACTGTCTTCGTCGTTGTGTATGTATCGAAGTTGCAATTTCTGGTTTGGTTGTGGAACAAGGTACTCGGTTGGTGGATTGGGAGCTCCTATATCGATGGGCAAAAAGACTGCAGTTGTCACTTACGAGGACAGTTCATGTTTGTTGACTCCAATCCAAGTTGATGTTACCGATGATGGTACGAGTGAACTTGGGTGTACCATGACATCAGCACCTCAATGCACTACGATGGTTGGAGAAGGCAGTACATTGTATCAATCTCGTGAGTGCATCAACGACACTGAAGCATTTGCAGAATCAAAATATTGGAAGATTCCTTTTCTGGTTGTGGAAAACTATGTGAATGACACGAATTGCCAAGTGCGGAAGAGTATTTCAATGTACGCAGCCGATGGAAAATGCCATTTTCGTATGAGTGACGGGAAATACTACACGATAACGCAGTTCATGGGTGATGTCACGATAAGAACCTACCCAACGTCATCGTGCAAGGAAATCGAATCTTCTGCCTTTACCATCGACTTGTGGCAGGTCAACACTGGATGGTGTGTGAAAGGACAAAAGTTTTATACAAGCAAAGAGTCTATTGCAAAGCCTCAAGTACCTGATCCACTGACTCCAAGCACATCAGCCCCTCAAACCTGGACACCTTCACCAACCACGTCAGCCCCTCAAACTTGGACACCATCACCAACTTCTGCCCCTCAAACCTGCACGTGCGCACCATCACCAACCACCCCAGCTCCGGACATAGTCACAGTGAAAGACGACATTGATGCACGATTAAGTATCATGTTTCCAGCGTGGTTGTGGGATCCATCTCCACCAAGAGTATTCATGAGCGACGGACGCCACCAGAAGCACCACCACCAACGTTATCCATGAGCACTTCAACTTGGAATTAGCTATGTTTTCGCTCTAAAAACTAAAAATTACCAACTTTTTATCACAATCGTCAATCAAAACCACGCGCTCCAATAATCCTCCAACCAGCCAAGCGCGAGTCATGGCGAAGCGACGCAACGAGAACGGCCAGATGCGCCGCGAGGAGTACGAGGCCGCGGACGATGACGTGAGTGCCGACTCGTTCGAGATTGGATTCCAACGCGCCAGTGAGGACTCGATCCGTAAGCGCAAAATCGTCAAGGCGCGGGTGGGGAACCGTCCTCCAGTGGCCAAGCCCAAGGCGGCAGAAGCAGGGGACGACGCAGCCAAGAGCAACCCGTTCGGAGGTTTCCAGGTCAGTTAAAATCTGGTTGAAATGCTGGGTTAATGGCAGAGTTTAATCTCATTGTTGTGCTGTAGGGACTCACGGCGACCAAACCCGCTGCTTCCAATCCGTTCGCTGGGTTTTCGGGGCTTACCAAAGTCAAACCTGCGACTGAGACGAGTGTAACTAGCAGTGGATCGAGTGTTACAGTCTCTGGTTCGTACCAACAGGCAATGGAAGGACTTAATAAGGCGTTTTTGGCCTTTGTGAATGGCCAGTCGCAGAAGAACCCGAGTGCGAGTTGGGAGGCATCAATTCAGGTGTGTACATAACTGGAAGATTGTTTTTCACAAGGAAGGACTGATCAGTGAACTGTGCGGCGGGTTTGTAGGATTATTTGAAGTACGCGACCGAGATCGCCACGAAGCATGCGTCGACCAAACCTGTTGCCATCAACGAGACCAAGCGCGCGGCGCCGACTCCATTTTCTTTTGGTACGACTCCAGCTCCTGCGGCTTCTTCACCTGCTCCAGCGCTGTCGAGCTCGTCCTCTTCTTTTGGTGGTGCCAAGAAGAATGAAAACGAGCCTGCCAAGCCATCAACCAGTAGTGGCTTTTCGTTCGGTGGTGCCTCCAAGAAAAGTGATGATGAGCCTATGAAGTCTTCCACTAGCGGCGGATTTTCTTTTGGTGGTTCTTTGAAGAAGGACAATGAACCGGCGAAATCTCCTGCCAAACCCGCTTCAGGAGGCTTTTCGTTTGGTGGCGGCAGTTCACTGTTCTCATCCAAGCCGTCCGACTCGGAGGAGAAAACAACGCCTGCGTTCTCGTTTGGAGCTCTACCCAAGCCAGCGGCATCTGCGGCTTCTTCTACCCCGGTTACTGGTGGCTTCTCCTTCGGCAACACGACTGCTCCCAAATCCGTCACGCCTGCCTCGACTGGTGGATTCAGCTTCGGAGCTTCAGCGCCTTCGACGTCTACCTCGGCTGCTACAGGCGATGAGGACGAGGAGAACATTGGACGTGAAGAGGCTACCGTCATTATCAAGGTATGTAAAACAGCCCATTGCTATATCGTTGCTTGTGATTGACTGATCTGACATTGCACATCTGACGATGCAGGCTGATTCTCCTGACGATGACTGCACGTTTGAGGCCGACAAGGCTAAGATCTTCGAGTTCAAGAAGGACGAGAAGCGCTGGGCAGACAAAGGTGTGCATCCTCTCAAGGTTCTCGTCAGCAAGGAAACAAAAAGCGCGCGGATCTTGGTTCGTAATGAGATCGGTAAGATCGTTTTGAACTCTGCGCTGTACAAGGGCATGGCTGTGCGTCCTCATGAAGTCAAGGGCAAGAAGACTGGCGTGACTCTGGCGCTGCAAGTCGAAGGTGGTGAGTTGACTCAATTCTTGCTCAAGGTGAATGCCGCTCGAGTTGACGCGTTTATCAAGGCTCTGGAGGCGGGTGCCAGTTCGTCCTAGTGTGTCGTGTAGTTAGCCATACATACACTTCAACATAACGTCCACCAAGTGTATCCATCACTTATCTCAATCACCTCCCAAAGTCGTTATCTAACCTTAGAGTATCAAGTATCAAAGGTTGTCAAGCTCCACCAGTCAGCTAGGCGCCAGCAATAAGCCCGAGCCATAATTGCTCAATAGTCATGGGCGTCAAGACGGAAGATGCGTCTCCGCAGAAGGGCGACTTCCTCAAGCTCTTCTGGACGTTGGCAGAGAGCGATCGCGCTGTGCGTACACAGGCAGCTGCGCAGCTCCTCGCCCACCTGAAGAGCAGCGCCAAGCAGGAGACGGAGGTGCAGTACACACTCAAGCGATTGGTGCGCGGCCTGGCGTCTTCGCGTGACGCCGCTCGTCAGGGCTTTAGCACGGCCCTTAGCGGTCTCTTAGCTGCGTTCCCGAAGCAGCTCACGCTGCAGAGCACTCACGAGCTCCTACGCGATGCGATGGAAGTGCATTCGTCCATGAAGCCCATGGAACAGCGCGAGCACATGTTCGGCCGTCTCTTCGGCCTCTTGGCGCTGTATCGCTCCGGCCGATTGAGTGCCGACTTGCCGCTGCTTGTTGCAGTGGTGAAGGAACTGCTAGAGATGGCTGCATTCAAGCGCTGGTTCCGAGAGACGTGCTACGAAGCAGCTCTGACGTTGTTGGCGGATGTTCCGGTTGATCAATTTTTGACGGAGTTGGCTGCTCCGATCCACAATTCTCTGCAGATTCAACCGTCCAAGGGCAGTGAAGAAGAAGGAGTGGAGGCTTGGAATGCCGACCAGGTGCTGCTTGCTGTTGGTGTGCAACGTTATCTACATGTTACGGGTATGGATCAAGATGAAGAGCAGATGAAGCAACTACCGGAGAACTTTACAGCAGTCAATGCATTGCAGCGACACAATGTGCACTTATTAGCACGTCCACTCCGTGGATCTTCGGGTTGTTATCCGCGAGTGCACTCGGCTTGGTTTGGTGTGTTCGGTCATGTGCTAAACCCGACGGAGGATGCATCAACGGTCGATGGTGAGCTGTTCCAGGAAGCTTGGACTGTGCTGGTGGAGAACTCGCTGGTCGGTGGTAACACAGAAGATAGTGCTCCTACTAGTCACGAGCGTCAGGGATTGGCGTTGAAGTTGTTTGAGTTGGTTGCACCGAAGCTCCCGGCACCGGTGCTGCGTGCCATCCTCACCCCGCGATTTGTCAAGTGTCTGTACAATAACAGTGTTGCCAAGAGAAACTACCTGCATGAAGCTGCGCGTCACTGCCTGAAGTCTTTCGCTGCGTGTGCTCCTGCAGAATTCTTCCGCTTCTCCCGCAAACAATTCGTGTCGCCTCTTTCTATCCTGGTAACGTCAACTTCTGCTGATAGTGATGATGAAGAGGAGAAACCTAAGAAAAAGCAGAAATTGAGTGCTGGAGGATTTGATGCGCTCATTGAAATCGAAGAGAAGAAGGAGCGCGAGGAAGCACTTAAGCGACGCACGGACCGAGCTCGTGTGTGGGCAGTGGAGACTATGGTGACCGCCCTTACAGAGCTAATTAGTGCCAAGACAGGTGAAACCAAGGAGCTGCAAGATGATGTGCTTCGTTTCCTGGTGTTCCATTCATTTTTCACACCGTCTGACGAGACTGAATCTACTCCGTCTAAGAAGAACAAGAAGACCAAGAAAGCCAAAAAATCTAAGACATCAGTCTCCGATGAAATAGCACAAGAAGCGGCCTCCGCCACGCCTGCTCTCTCGGAGAGTGTGGCGAACTATGCTAAGACCCGTCTGTTCTCGCTGCTAAGCCTGGGTCTTGCTGGTGCTGATGGCGCACGTGCTAGTGCTAGCGTGCTGAGCCGCATTTTTGCGATCGCGCATGACATGCAGTCGAACAGCGGTGCTGTTGTTCTACGTGAGCCTCTTAGTGAGGATATTTCAGCGCAGTTTACCGCACTGGTCGATCACGTTGGCACCCTGCGAAACAAAGAGGCAGAAGATGAAGAGAACAAGGAGACTAAGAAGGCAACGCGCCGGCCTCTAAGCGAAACGTTTCTGCTTCTATTCATGAGCGCTGGGCTTCAGTTGTTGGACGCTGAACAACGTGAAGATGCCGCTGTGGTGGCTGCTGATCTAGACAAGTGCTATGCTCAGCTTGTTGCGCGTGAGCAGAAGGCTGCTCCCTCCAAGAAGAAAAGCAAGAAGAGCAAAAAGAAGGAACAGGCCGAGCCCGAAGAGGAGTCGGTGGTGGTGCTTACGGATCTGCTGCTGAGTCTGCTGTCGCAGGACTCGAGTGCCCTCCGTGAGATTGTGTCACAGGTCTTTCGATCGTTGCTTCCGCTGCTCAATAGCGAATGTCTGACTACAATGGTCAACGTTCTGCAGCCGACAGCGGATGCTGAAGGTACTACTGCTGAAGAGGATGATGAGTTTGCTCCTATCACGCGTGACGATGATGGAGAGAATGAAGAGGAAGATGAAGAAGAGGAGGAAGTGGTGTTGTCTTCGGCGGATGCTGTATCCGACGCACTGCGCAACGACAAGAAGCTTTCGGCCCTGCACCAGGAGGATCTAGCGCTTGCTGCTATCGTGGGACAGGTGAAGGTGCGCTCGCAGCGCAAGAAAGACCTTAAGCGCGCTCGTTTGCAGACCATGCACTTCCAGCTGCGTGTTCTGGATCTGCTGCAGGTGTTTGTCTCGCAGCGTCCGGAGCAAACAGAGGACGCAATTGTCAAGCACAACGCTTTGATGCTGTCATTGGTGGCCCCGCTGTTCCGAGTACTTACTCGTGTACAGAATGCCGATACGGAGAAGCTTGTGCTTCGGGATCGTCTCCAGTCTGTGCTTCTTCACAAGGTGCTTCGTTCTAAGGACAAGATTCCGTCTGGCGAAGCTGCTCAAACCGAAGCGCTGGATGCCCTTCGCCAGATCGTGGAGCTAATTCAGTCCACGCCAATGGACAAGGATCATACCGGTAAGGTTGCGTCCGCCGCTGTTGTGTACCTCGTTCGTGTGGTTTGCACCAGCGAGGCTTCTAGTGAGGAGGAAGTGCAGAAAATTATCCGTGCTTCGGTGTTGGATGCCTTCACAAAGAAGCACTCGCGCTTCCCGCGTGCGTCATTCGAAGAGCTATTGACCAAGGCTCCTGCCGTTGGTGCTCGTGTGCTTCTTGAGCCTCTTGCTGCTGTTGCTGTGGCTACGGAGAAGAAGGACGACGCTGATGATTCTGAGGTGCGAGCAGCGGTGGACGAGTTCTCCAAGTGCGAGGTCTTCCGCTTGCTTACTGTGCTGCTTCGCGTTAGCAGCAAACTACACCAGAGTGGTGAGCTGTCCAAGCCTCAGCGCAGTGCATTCAAGCGTGTGCAGAAGTCTCTGAAGACTGCGCTCGTGCGGCAACTAGCTCCTGAGACTGTGCAGCAGCTCAAGGCCAAGCGTATGAAGGTCGTGATGATGTTTGCACTGCAGCTAGTGAAGTTCTGGTGCACACAAGAAGACAAAAAGGCAACAGAAGCCGACGTTCGTGCAGTGATTGCGGCTGTTCAAGCCGTGGAGTCCAAGTCGCCTGTCGTCAAGGGCATGGTGAAGCAGGTATCTGAAGCTGCAGGCATTCCATTCACGCCCAAGTCAGACAAGAAGACTCCGGTTGAAGAGGAGGACGAGCTCATGCCCGAGCACGACAAGGAGGAGACAAAGAAGAGCAAGAAGAGCAAGACCAAGAGCCCCAAGGACAAGCAGAAGAAGAAGCGCAAACGCTCCAACGCTGAGGAGTAAGAAGTCGTGAGGCTTACCACCTGGGGACAGATAGCAACTACAGTCAGTCAAGTGCTCCATAATCCCCACCTATTATAGATACTAGAGCTTTTGTGTGACTCAGACTGTAGACTTGTATCTCTTGTTGGCAAGACACAAGCTCCTATACTAAAAAAACTGCTACACCGCGTCGACCTGGCGGGTATCTTCCTGTCGTCTATGGAGTCGCTCTAGCCGCGGAACTTGCCCCACACGTGCAGCAGCACCACGAAGCCCACAAACATGAGGCAGCTCACCAGCACCGTCGTAGGGCCGATCTTCAGACCCGGCGAGTCGTCCGTGTAGAAGCGCAGGATGCCAGCTGTACTGCCGCCCATGCCGCGTCCCGTGTTCTGTCCCGAGCGAGCTGCAGCCACCGGACGTCGGTTGCGCAGTCCACTGGCCGCGGCGCCTTCGTCCGACGCGGTTGGGGCGGGTTTCTTGCCTGCCAAAGATCCGTTCGCGCCCACAGCCTGAATAAGGAGACACACATGACTTAGGCGTTAGCTCAAGGCTCTGTGGATGGCACGAGATGGATACACACGCACCATTTTACGTGTCTTGTTGGTCTTCTGTTTGATTGTGGGGATCTAGGGGGAATTGGTGCGCTTGCCACGTATCAAACAAAGTACTGTGGTTACTGTGCTAAGTACGATGCGATACTGCGAAATCTGTGACGTGTGAAAATGGCTACCTCCATGTTAGAGATCCCAGTACGCAATGTTCGGGTCACGCTCGTGCATGCGCAGGGTCGAAGACGTCCCCGACAGTTGGACGCGGGTGTGTTTCTGCAGGCTCTTGAACGTGTGCACATTGGCATCACACGAAGCGCAGAACGAGACATCACACTGCTCGCAACGCACAGTAGCAGTGGAAGATTCACACTCACCACAGCGGAGCACCGACGGGATCGTAGGCACGACGGGAGCGAGTTGTTGCTGCTTCTTCTTGCGGAGGTTTGCGTACTTTTTCTTCTGATAGCGCTCGTATAGTGTGCGTGGAGCGAGTGTGCTCATGAGGCCGACGCAGGCTAGAAACAGCGAGACTGCTGCGAAGACCAAGAATTTCGATCGGCGAGGGTTGCTGGCTTCCTGCAACACTGGAGGTGATGTAGTTACAGCGACATCTACGGAACCGCTCGAGCTGCTCGCGCCCTTTATGCCATACTTGATGTTGAAGACGTCGTCTGCAAGCACACAGAGCAAGGTGTCTTGCACGTAGCGATATAACGCATCACTGTCGGAGCATACAAGACTTGTCGTCACAGATACATTAAACATCTGAAGGCTTGCGAACAGCGTTGCATCAGTCTGTCGAACCTCAAACTCCACCAGATTCACAGTCGACGCGATGGATAACACTTTCAGCGAACTAGGAAAGATGACCCCGCCAACTGAAGCGATGGGATTGTTCGAGAGGTTGAGTGTCGTGACTGAATCGGGGAAAGAAAAATTGTGCAAACTCGCCAGCTTGCCGTTCGATGAAGTGCTGGAAAACAAGATGTCAAGTCAGCATCTTGATAAGACAGCAAGCTGACAGCGCTTACAATTTCGTGAGACTACTAGGAAATGTGAAGTTCTGCAACGACGTAAACAAGTTCTTGGATAGATCGCTGCATTATTGTCAGGCAAACATATGAGTGAGCTATTCAAAAGAAGCATTGCAGAACGTACAGCATCTGGACTGCCGATGGGATGGATACATTCTGCAACAGCGCAATGCTGTTGCCTTTGAGATTGCTGTAATAAATGACCGCGCTCAACTTGGAGATCATAACACCATTCTTCCCAGCACCAAGCTAGCACGTACAGCTGCATGACAGACGGAAGGCTCTTCACATAGACTATCTGCTTGCTATTCAAGTCCAACTGCGTCGTTCCGTCACTGCTAGTCAGAACTCTTACGACTTTCGTACTACAATCCGCATACTCGATCATTGCTGCTGCGAACGTGGTCGATGCTGTGTACTTGGACGCCGTCGCTGCGGTAGTAGGGCACGGCGTAGCAGCCTCGATCGCACTTAGAACTACACCAACCGTAATCGCAGTCATCCACACCGACAGCGCTACAGCTCGCATTCGTTGCATCAGTGTCAAGATAAGGAAGTTCTTGCATGCTCGTTTTTTTTAGTCTGCACAAGTTGAAGTTACTGTATTCCGCAGGTTCAGTTTGTGTTCACCACATCGTATCGTTTCTGACAGTAAACCGTGTACTGTACACCACGTCTCTGATTGTGGTGGTTTACGCACCTTAATCAACGGCAGACATGAGCTTGGCGACGGCATTGACACAGGCACTGGACGCGTCGTTCCCTCGCGTGGCCTTCACTATGGCCTATGGTTCAGGTGTATTCCAGCAGAAGGACCACGACGCCAGCACCTCTATGGTGGATTTAGTCTTCGCAGTTGACGACCCACGGGCCTGGCACGAGCAGAACATCTTGCAGAACCCACACCACTACTCCATACTCAAGTATCTCGGCGCTGCCAATGTCGCTGCCTTCCAGGAAAACTTCGGTGCTGGTGTCTACTATAATACACTGGTAAAATACTGTAAAGTAGCCTATTATTTGCAAGTAGACTCACCATTTTGATTGTAGGTTCCTCTTACGGGTAAACTGCTCGGGACGCGGCTCATCAAGTATGGAGTCGTGAGCACACAGACGCTGTGCGATGATCTGTTGTCTTGGAAGACACTTTATCTTAGTGGCAGAATGCACAAACCTGTACGTAGGTTGTGACTGATGGTTGAGATGGACGAAATTTAATGGTGTGGCTGTTGCAGGTCAATATTCTTACTACAAGTGAAGATATTCAAGCTGCAAGCTCGACGAATCTGTCACATGCTCTGAATTACGCGTTACTTTGTCTGCCGGAGAAGTTCTCGGAGCATGATCTGTACATGGTGAGTGAATAAATTAGAGGTGAAATGCACTCCGAAACCTAACTTATTCGTTGAATTGAGTAGAAGATTGCAGGTATTTCGTACCTCGGTGATTTTCGAATGACGTTCGGCGAGAATCCCAAGAAGGTGCGAAATATTGTCGACGGCAACCTCGAGTCGTTCCGACTGCTCTACCAAAACAAAATTCAGGTAATGCGGTTTTTCGTGATGATTTGGTTTTGTGTCTGGTGAATTGATCATCGATGCCTGTGCATTTACACAGAACTCTCCGTTTATGTCTCGTTCGCTCTCTGACGGTGACATGTTAGTTGCCAATAGCTGCGACCTCACGGTGAGGCAAACTATCGTGGATGCACTTCCTTCCAACGTGCTTCAACGCCTTGCCGCCAAAGCAAACACAACTGGAGGGTTTGACCACCAGTCCGTCACTAAGAAGCAGTTGCAGCGCGTGATCGCGTCAATTGTGTTCCGGTCAAGTCGCTCACAAAGTATTAAAGGCATCGCTACGGCAGGTGGCGTAAAATCTATCGTGTACGTTGCTCAAAAACTCAAGCGCACTTACTTCAAGACGTCGACCAAGTGAGTTGTGAGGCAATTGATTATTGCAGTTTTGATTGACTACAACAACTTCAACGCAGCATAACGTGAATGGAAAAGGCGTATTCATGTTATCTATCTATTGTCGAGCGCTTTAGACGGTCAGTACCTTCTTCAGGTACTCCACGCGGGCCTTGGTCTCCTGTGCGAACTCCTTATCCTCACCTTCCAGTGTGTCAATCTGCTTGATACGTTGTTCACACTTGCCGATGAGATCAAACTCGGACTTCTTGCACGCCTCCATAAAGTCGGGGCCAATCATAGCAAACTCGGCCAGTCCCTCCACCGAACTCTCACATAGATCCACATCCTCATGTGTAATAAACGCCGCCACCGACTGGATGAAGAAATTCTTCTTCAGCACCAAATCCGCCGTCGCACGGGTATTACGGATCAAGTACCGCAGGAAAAACAGCGACTTGCGTTGCAGTCGGATGTCTGTAGCACTCTCCAGATTCTGACGCATGAGCTCAAGACCATCGCAACTGTCTCCCAGGAACCTCTTCTCCGCCGCCGCATGGTGACGTACTAGACACGAAATACCCAGTAGCGCCTTCACGCGACAAGTGACGTCCTTGTCCTCACGAGCCAAAGTGCACAACACCTCCAGCAGTCCGCTCTCCACCGCCGCATCTTGACAGAACGGATTGTTCTGCACCACAACTGAGCAGACTTCAGCTGTCAGTGCACGAGACGAAGACTGTTCGTATTTCTGAATCACGTTGATCATGACACGCAGCCCTCCCATCTTGACAAAGTTCTGCGCATTGTCAATCTGGTCGATGCGAGTCAGCAGCTCGTCCAATAGCGTGTCCTTGTACTGCGCCAGCTCCTCAGGCGTGGGGTCGGCTCCTTCGTCCGCGATGGTGCCGTCCTCCGCAGCAAACACAAGGCGCGGGTCTTCGCCTTCCAAGATGCGCAGAATGTCTTTGACACGCTCGTTCTCGTCGATGACGCCTTCGTTCATGACCATCTCCAGGAACCTCCGCTTGTCTTCGGAGATGGGCGTGGCCTCTGTCGGTGTCGTGCCGTCCGTGTGCTTCATTGTCCACTTCATGAGCGCTTGCCATTTTGCCTGGTCCGCCATGGTCACAGTGTTGAGCTTTATAGCGCTAAATCAATTGTGTCGAATGGCTTTGCATCAGATAGGATCAGATGGGATCAGAAGGGAATCAGAAACGAAGGTTCAGGAATAATCTAGAAACGATTTATGGCCAATGACAGGCGATAGAGTTTGAGGCTAAAATCTTGGTCTTTGTATGCACCAACTTGAAGCGAAAGATGGCCGATTCGTATTCACTTAAAAGCTTAAGGGTCCTACGTGTAACGTGTACTAATCGTCATCTACTGCTCCTCGAACAGCTTCTCGATCGATTGGCCGAATTTACCGTCAAAGAACACCTCGGTCGGGGGAAAGCGCACCGAAGGCTTGGTTGGCTTTGCGGCGGGGTTAGCGTGGCCCAACGCCACCACTACTGGAACGCTGTAGCGATCTGGGATGTTTAGCACCTTTTTCACATTGGCTTGGTCCATTCCCTCCATTGGACACGTGGCGAGACCGTGCACCTGAGCGGCGTATAGGAAGGTGGCGGCGGCAAATGTCGTTTGCTTGTACGCCCACGCCTCGGTGGACACCTTTGGGTCGTGCTCACCAGAAAACAATTCCACAAGGGGTGGGATTCCGTTCACGAAGGCATCTGGTGCACCATTGTCGCGGTTGAGCTGTTGCATGCGCGGAACATTTTTGCTAGGCTCTGCTCAGCACGAAACAGCAACCCAAATCAGCAAAACAGACGCAGTATTGTAGTTCACAACTACCACTAGTTAGTACCGCAATCAGCTGCGAAGACGACCACGACAGGGGCCTCGTTGACCTTCCGGCCGTTCGCGTCCATCATTGCATTCGCCAGCGCTGCGCGGTCCTCGGGAGTGCGCAACACAATGCAAACCCAACTCTGGGTGTTAAAACCCGAAGGTGCGCGCTACAAGTGCATTTCGAATTAACGTACGCAGTTATTATTATGCGCACACGTCTACTTGTAGCGTAGTAAGTACCTGCGTGAGCTTGAGGATTTCTCGGAGTGTCTGATCAGGCACTGGATCCGACAGGAATGCCTTGCAGGCGTAGCGTTCGCGAATTGCGGCTCCCAGGTACTCGGCCATTTTGTTGTTCTGCTCGATGCGTTGCGAATTGAGAAGTGACGTGCAAGCGAAACCAAAGCATTGTGTGTGTGCCGGGCGCGTACCTTGAGCATGTTTTCGTAATCAAGAGCCATACAGTTGGTAATCAAGATCCATAACTTAGTACATTGCACTTAGGACAGGGGCAATTACAGATTGTTGTTGCATTTAATGAGCTACCCAACACAAGGCAGATAATGTGAGGGACAACTCTGCCACGTGAACTTTGAACAACGTTGTGAATAACAGAAGTCCTTGATGAAGAACACACTAGCATCGCTCAGCACAACGCGTGCAACGTATTCATACTGTAGTAGTTGTAGTAGAAGATTTTATTTGATTATGCCTACGGTATCCTCATTAAAATCCAAATTTTGTTTGATCATCGCTACCAATGGCGATTGTCTTGCTAGCCTCATGGCTGCAACTGGTTCCCTTGGCTGTTGGTCGGGTAGTTTAGTAAAACTCTCGAGTCATTGGCCCAATAGCACTCCCTCTTCTACAGTTTCTGGGAACATTTGTTCTCTTTTGGCGACGACTCTCAACTGTCTTATTCCTGCTTCTTGAAAGCCATCGCACCTTTGCTCCGCTGACATTGTTTCTTCCTAGAAGATTACTCTGCTTCGCTGGATCCGTAAGCTCGCATAGCAGACTGTCGTTAGTACTCGCCAGATTCTTTGGAGTACTTCTTCAAAATTGAGATGCATATCGCCCGGTGTCTAGCTTTAGTCGCTTCTTCATCAATGTTAATACTTTCTAACGTATCCATATTGAGCGCGTGTAGCTTCCAGCAATCATACGCAATCATAGAAATCCTCGAGACGTTATCGATTCATGTTTCAGCAATTTGTTGTAGTATTCCTGAGGACTCCAACTTCATACGCAACCAAAACGATCGTTCTGGTAATCATTGCATGTCAATGGAGTGATTATGTGCGAACATAAATGCGTGTGGGACACATAACTGATCAGTAATGAGCATCATCAATGTTCATTTCCAAACTCGAGAGGTCAAGATGTCGCTGCGCTGGACTGGATTACTGCGTCAAGGCACTGTGGCGCACACCCGTCGTCTCAGCAACAGCGCACAGAAGAGTCTTGGTGCCGCCATCGAGGAGCGCTATGCGTGCAAAGCCTTCTTGCCCGACCCTGTTCCGGACGAGACCCTCAAGGAGATCCTCCAGCTGACGTTGCGTGCACCCACAGGGTTCAACACCATGCCGTATGCCTGTGTGCTGGTGCGTGAGCAGAAGGACCGCGAGAAGTTGGCGGAGGCCATGATGGACAGCAACGCCCGCAAGGTGAAGGAGGCTCCAGTAGTGGTGGTCTTCGCTGCCGATTTAGAGCCCAGCAAGCGCGTACCGCGTCTACAGAAGCTGGCGCACGACAACGGCGCCCCCGCGGACTTTGTGAGCAACATGCCGCACGTGGTGCGTCTCTTCTCGGGAGAGGGTGCGGTTGCAAGCGGCCTCCGTGCGGCTCTTGCGACTGTGGTGTCACCACTGCTGCCTTCTCCTTCGAACGTGTCCACCGAAGCGTGGTCGTTCAAGCAGACGACGTTCGCTGCAGCCACTTTCCTATATGCCGCTCAGGTGCATGGACTGGCGACGTGTCCGATGGAAGGGTTCGACCAAGTTCGTGTGAGGAACGCGCTTGACATCCCGGATCGCTATGGTGTGCCTGTGGTGATCGCTCTTGGACACGCAAACCCGGCTGCTAAACCGGAGAAACCGTCGGTGAGACTGGACCCGACGGAGGTTTTCTTCGATGGTAAGTTTGGCGACTCGAGTGACAAGATTTTCGCCAACAAGTAAGCTTTGGTTAGACAACAAACATTTAAAGTTTTAACATGGACCTTACACCAAATGTGTAAAGGTATGATGTTTGTCATTGAAAGTCACGAATTGATACCCATGTCAATTCGCTTCATCTTCGTCCCCATCTAATCCAAGTTGCCAACACCAAAGTTGCTGGTCGTCTCCTTCCAAATCTTTTCCAAGCCACTTGTGTCGACCGATTCCTGTTCGGACTGAGTAGTCTTCAACGTGCCTGGGGTGTATTCTTTCACTATCGGCAGTGTCAGGGAAAGTTGCTCCGATTGTTGCACTGGCGAGAATGTCTGTTCCTCGGATTGGTTAGCCGAATCGTCGGTGGACTGCTGCTTCGAGCTGGTTGATTGATCAGAGCCCGGTGCGTAGCCTGTAATCACTGGATACTTCTTCATCGCCTCGAGAGCTAATGTGCCGTCGCGAGAGGTGAAGTTCCCGCTACTCACCAACGTATTCTCCTCACACGCGCGGCCCAGATATTTCATGCACTCATCCTCACTGTTGGCTGCGTAGAGGAAACCTTTTCCACTTTTATAGAGAGGATTCTCCACGTTGTTGAAATAGTTTCCTTCAGCGAGCATCCATGCGTTACCATCAAGCTCGAAAGAGTGATTCGAGAGGTTATCCCAGTAGTTGTTGGCGACGTGCGCGATTACAGAAGAATTTTTGTCTCCAACCTTCGGGGAACGACCAGAAGTTGAGTGAACGTAGTTGTTGAGCAAACTAACACCCGTGTTCTTCCCGTAGAGCAGGATGGTCCAGTAATGACGTCCATTGCACGTGGCTGAGTAGTCCGTTTCTCCATCGAAGTCTGAATTACTCACCGTCATGGTGGCAACACCCGCTTTGTTCGTGACTAGCATTTGACGACCCACACGGGAAACCTTAACGTGGTCAATCCAAATGTTGTTCATCGTCTTGGTGCCGTTCACTGTCCCCTCCATGTAAAGAGCGTCGCCACCCCAGACAAGGTGGCGGTTCAACTCGGTGATGTGGATGTTCTGGACGATGATGTTGTCGCCTCTAAGCGTGATACCCTTGCCCATGATAACTCCGCGTCTACCGATGCCGCGAATGGTCTTGTGGCTGGTAACGTTCATGCGCCATCGAAACGCGTTGTCATAAGTTACTGTCGTCTCTGTACCATTTTCACAGCCTCCTGTGTTGTTCATACCATTGCGGAGGATCACATCTTGACTTTTGAAACCATTGTTCGCGGCGATGCATTCGCGGGCTGTCTGCGGACGACAACCGATCTCAGTGGTCTTGCCTTCCGTGCCACGAAAGTCGAATGTCTTGTTTAACACCACCACGAGAGGCTCTGTGGAGTTGAGGTAAGTGATCAACTCCTTATTCGTTTTCGGATACACAACAGTGCCGTTGGCTCCGCCCGTCGTACCAGCGGCCAGACCAGTAGGCGAGCCGATAGTGAAGGCATTAGTACTGCTGACAGCGAGAGCCAATGCGGCAACGATAGCGAATCCGATACGACTCATGCAGATGGCAGCAGAGATCGTAATACTTCTTACTGGGCTGCCCTACCTGTTACCTGAGGTACGTGAGGAAAATTGGCTTATGGCCATCCGTCCAGCAAAGTCGTTGAATTGTTGAGTCATTGCACGACCGTAATCGACAGGGCCGCATCAACTTGATGATCAACAACAAATCGATAGACGACAAAATGAATATTAATCGCGATGGGATCAAGCCAGATTAACCAATAACCCTTGCGTTACATCACGTGGCAAATTTCAGCCTTAGTAAGTATGTTGAGATGTCTTCAGTACCTGAGATTTAATTTGTCACCGTGTCCAAGATGTCTGGAGTTTCTTGGCCTGTCGACACACAGTTGATTGTACGAGCAGTTTAGAGTGGGGTAATAGTGATGCGCGTTGCAAGCGCGAACTCGTCCCACAATCTAGCTAGAGTTCATTGCAACGAACTATGGCTCAAGACGTGCATGAGAAGTAAGTAAGCTTAGCTCATTTTCTTCCTCAAGGTCTGTGTATACTGTATTGTGAGGTCTTAAGGGTTGCTTACCATGAGTTGCAAGCGCAAAAAGAAGATCGACCTGTCCAGTCAAGAAGTTGAAAACGGAGTTGAAGCACTATTGCACGGTCGACTCTATTCCAGAGTTTCGCACCAGTAAACTTCATGCAGACTGTCATCGAGAGCTGACGTATCAGTTCGCCTTACGCAAGTGCAAGGACGAGGTCGTTCATCACGTCAAGATTTACAGTGTACTCCATTGTCGACACAATGGCTGTTTTGACATGACTGTGAATCGTGACCAGATGCGTCCAAGAACATCCTCCTCCTGACACTATCTCACTTCTTGGGGCAAGACCAAGACCGATATCCGACATTTTGTCGGATATCGGTCTGGGAACATGCATGGCCGATTGCGTTGCTGCTGGTCTAGCACCAACGCCATAGTTGGCATCCCCAGTTCCGATCCGCACTCTCAAGAGTAAGACGAATTCACTAACTTGCTTTTACGGGTTCATTCACTTGATTAACGAGCACTTCCATGTGTAACTTTGTGCAGGAGTGCTCCGGGAACTAAGCACATGAACCCGTAAAAGCAAGCAAGTGCATTCGTTTTCTTTCTTCGACACTCGCGGCAGCTCTCCGATCCATTGTGGAAGTAGCGTTAACTACATAATGCATCAAGCTTTCGGCTTGACCTTGATGTTATTTCTTTTTGTTAGTCTTTTTGAGAATTTACACTGATTGATCTTACTCATGATAATTTGACCTGAGATCGAAAATGATTATTGCATACTTTAACAAAACGCTAAAGTGAATGCCTAAACGAATTTACGAAGTTCAACACACCATGAAACTTTTCAATGACATCTATGAACTTTATTCACTACACACTAACGATATGAAACTACGACTAGCACCGCCACAGCTCTACAGGTGCCAAGCCAACCGATACTGCCGATTCTACAATCCCCATTTAGTCCAGCTTACCAACACCGAAGTTGCCGGTCGTCTGCTCCCACTCCTTCTCCAAGTCGCTCGTTTGCACTGCCAGCTTACGCGACTCGAACTGCTGCTGCTCCGTCTGTGACGTTTGCTGCTGCTCCGACTCGCTAGTCTGAGACGATTGCTGCTGTTCCGAATCGCTCTTCTGTGAGGACTGCTGCTGCTGTTCAGTGTCGTTCGACTTGGACGACTGCTGCTCCGAGTTATCCGACTCATCCGGTTTGTAATTCACAAAAGTAGAGACACCCTTGATCGTCTTCAGTGCAGTTCCACCGTTACGCGAATCAAAGCTGCCGCTGTCAACAAGCGTGTTAGCAGCACACGCACGACCAAGGGTGCTGGAGCACTCATCATTGCTGCCTGCAGCGTACAGAGCTCCATCCTTTCCGGTGAAGAGGGGCATTCTCGTGTTACTGAAGTAGTTGCCCTCTGCGAGAACCCAAGCGTTAGCACCAATCTCGAACGAGTGGCCTGTGTTGTTGCCCCAGAAATTATTGGCGACGTGGGCAACAACATTTGCTTCGGCCTCTCCACCGATCTTCGGAGAACGTCCTGAAGTTCCGTGAATGTAGTTGTTCAGCATGCTAAACTTCGTAACGCCGTAGAAGATGAACGACCAGTAGTGGTGGCCATCACATGAAGCCGAGTAGTCGGTGTTTCCGTCGAAGTCCGAGTTACTGATGGTCATCGAGTCGGTACTGGCCTTGTTGGTCGTGATGAACTGACGGCCGACCTTGGAGATCTTGATGTGGTCGAGCCAAATCTTCTTCATAGCCGTGCTGCCACCGTTGGTGCCCTGCATGTAGATGGCATCGCCACCCCAGACGAGGTGGTGGTTCAACTCCGTGATGTGAATGTTCTGGACGATAATGTTATCACCAGCAAGAGTAAGGCCCTTGCCCTTGATCACGCCGCTCTTGCCAATACCGCGGATGGTCTTGTTGCCTAACACGGTCATACGCTTGAGTGCGGCTTTGTCGTAAGTCACCTTCACCTCGGTGCCACCAGTGCAACCACCTGTGGTCGCCATGTTTCCACCCTGGATGATCACATCCTGGCTCTTGTAGCCGTTGTTCTTGGCCATGCATTCGCGCGTGTAGTCCGGTCGGCAGCCCGTTTCGGTCACCGTGCCCTCCGTGCCACGGAAGTCAAACGTCTTGTTCAGCACAATCACGAGCGGGTCGCTCGAAGAGAGGTACGACACCAGCTCACTGTTTGAGGTCGGGTACACGGTCTTGCCATTAGCTCCACCAGTGGTTCCAGCAGCCAGACCATCGGGAGTACCGACAGTGAAAGCGCTAGCACAGTTAGCGATGAGAGCCAAAACAGCGGCGAGAGCGAGATGGACGCGGACCATGTTGAAGATAGTGCAGTGAATGAATTGCTGTCAACGTTCGATATCCGAGAAGAGGCAAATTTGAGAATGACTCGTCAACCAAAGCGGGTCTAACCGTTTGAGTGAGGTACTCCTCTGCAGGCACATTTGTCTGTGCTTGATAGACGGTTGTAGTCACGACCTGAGACAGCACACCAAAGATCTAAGTGTTTGATAGTATTATGGGCGCTCAACGTTTTGGTGTGTGCTGATTGTAGCTTCAAGTTTGAGGAATCCATGTACAAGTTCATGCGGTGGCACATGCTACCCTGGAAGACGCAACCTAACGCATTTGATTTTACTGGTGGCAAATTTCCCGTATTTCCTCCATTACTTTTATGAATCAGTCTGCCCATTTGTCCTGCTGCTAGGTCAGTCCGAACCCAATGTTTTCTGCCAGTATTCCTTATGTATCTGGTAGCATCATTTTCAACTCGATGGAGTCGGCTGCTTAAACTACCCATGCCACTTATAACATACAAGTATGAATGTTAGTGGTGTTCATATAGTCTCGTGGGCTTTCAACGTTACAACTATGTTTCAAGGCACTATTACCATTCTAGAAAAGTACAGCCCGCCAAAACAACCGACGACGTCGCCGTACTCAACAGAATATCGTTAGGGACGATGGAAACGACCACACGAAATCTCGCTAGCAACGCACGATTTGAAATTTAGCTGACAGCCACAAATGACGAGCAGCGAAAACAGACGAAGCTGGTCATCTGATCCGTTCTCATAATTAATACAAAATATGAAAGAACCGTTGACACGAAATCAATTTCATTGAAGATCGGTCTCGAAATGCGGCTGTACCAATCCAAAGATAAGAAATCTTGAATTTCGAAATTGTCATGAACATCACGCCTGAGCACTAATACGTACGGACGGCTAGCTGTGATGCTGTCCACTATTAAACAATCCGCAACCTTGTTGTGGTTGTCACCTATCGTACATTCGCAGCAACTAGCGACCAACAGAACACCTAGTTTCCATTTCAGCACTACGATGGCCCGCAGTGCAATTCGTCACAGGCTGTGTCATTGAGATTATCATCTCGTCGAACGACTGTATCAGCCTCTGCAGTCTATATACTGTACATAGTACTATTGATATATATTGTTGGCTCTTTAGAATGAATCACAGCATGCCAATTCTCACTGCTCATTGTAAATGTAATGTACTGGCTCTCCTATGGTTGACTCACTTCTCGGATCGGCTGTACAAGTGGACATCAATAGGGAGGGTGATTCACCAGAAGTGAGCAGTATGATTGCCTGTAATCTAGCTGCATTTTCACCTGTCCGCACAAAACCGGATTGGGAACGACCGAGCAAAGATCTGACCCACGAGTTTCTCGCGCCGACTGTCACGGGGGAATGCAGGCAAGTACGGCTTGAGGACTAATCAACGAGACATCACCATTTGAGACGAGGGTGAGCATTTTCAATTATATGGGCATATGATTTGGTTTAGGAATCAATAGGTTGTTTAAAAAAATGTAAAAATGCCGAATCCACAGAAGTGAAAAAATGTTGATGTTATCTACCATGTCTCGAATTTGTCGTCAATACTCATGTAGGCAACCAAAGAGTGGAACACGTTGTATGCTGAGTTAACCTCAACTGGACGCCCTGCTCAGCATTTGTTAGCAAACGGTCATTCTGCAAACGGCCATTCTCAAATTTGCCTCAACTTGAGCACTGCACCCCATCCACCTACCTCAAGACCTCTCCAGTATGGGACGTATTCAGTTCGCTCTTGCTGCTGCATTGGCACTCGTCTCAAAAAGTACAAGCGCCTTCACTATCGGTTCACCCGAAGGCCTCGCTGCCGGCGCCACCGGTGGAGGCAACGGCACTGTCGTGTACCCTACCACGAACGAGGAGTTGATCACCTACCTGAACTCTTCAGAACCACTGGTGGTTGTGCTGAACAAGACTTTTGATTTCCGTGGTACGGAGGGAACGACCACCGAAATTGGTTGCCGCCCAGACTACTCGCGTGCATGTATGGCCAAGAACAACGGCTTCAAGAGCCAAGACGTCATCCTCCAGCAGGGTGGTATGAACAACACTGGCGGCTGTACCGGCGGCACTGAAGTGACGGTGACTTACGACAATGCGCCTCTGAAGCGCATGAACGTGAGGAGTGACAAGACCATCCGTGGTATTGACAAAAGTGGAGTCATCATTGGCAAGGGTTTGACGCTTGTTGGTGATAATATCATTGTGCAAAATATCCATATTACTGAGCTCAACCGACACCTCGTCTGGGGTGGCGACGCCATTTACCTTCAGGGTCTTGATCACGGTAAGACCACGATGAAGAACATTTGGCTAGATCATATTAAGATCTCGCACGTCGGACGTCAATTCCTAACGACCAACCTTGCCAGTACCGACTCCATGACTATCAGTAACTCGGACTTCGATGGCAACACTGATTATTCCGCGTCATGCGATGGACACCATTACTGGTCCTTCATCTTCTACGGCGTCACGAAGTTTAGCATGCTCAACAACTACGTGCATGGGACCTCAGGCCGTTCCCCCAAGATCGGTGGTGAGGTTGAAGCTCATGTTGTAGCTCACGTTGCTAACAACTACTGGGGCAACAACTCGGGTCACTCGTTCGAGATTGGCGCCAACGCGTGGGTTCTTGCCGAGGATAACTACTTCAGCAACACGAGAATGCCCCTGTTCAACAAAACCAACGATGGCGCTCTGTATGCTGCTGACAGTGTGGACGAGTGTGCCAAGTACCTGGGTCGCGCTTGCAAGGCAAACGTCCTAGTGAACAGTGGTATTTTCCCGTCGCGCAATGGCGAGACCGCGCTTGAGACCATCAAAACAATCCCCACTTTCGTTAAATATTCATCCGGATCCTCTGACTCGCACCAGCAGGAGACCCAGACGAGTGGATCGGAACAACAGTCGGAGCAGCTACAAGTGCAGCAATCTCCTACTGGAACAGCGAAGCCGTCGACCGAGACGAGTCAGGTCTTGATCCAGTCAAGCGACGTGGAGAACGTGTGGACCGAGACAACCAACAACTTCGGTGTTGGTAAGCTGGATTAAGCGGATGTAATGCAGCATATGCATTGAGCTTTGCAGTGTAACGTGACAAAATAAATAGATGAATGTCTTTTGAACGTAAGTCCGGTAGTGTGGCAACTTTACCATGGCGTTGGCATGATTGACTTTAACATGGTGCAGTAGATTCCATTTGGTAATATATATTACCAACGAAGATAACTTTCTGCTTGCCTCAAAAATTACAGTTCTCGACTAATAGAGGAAAGAAGCTTGCTTTGATTAACTAGTTAGCTGTGTCTCGTCTGGGTGGACTTAATCACTTTCTAATCTTGATTTATAGCGGAGGCCGAATGTGCTGCATTTGTTCAGGTATATGTTTGGAGGCAAGACTACGCTGATGGATCATGATGCAATCGCCTAACGGTCACAGTCAAGCTTTGTCACGTATTGGTAGATATATAGGCATTGTACCTTGAACGATTTCCAGGGCACTACTAGAAATACATACACGACACATTTTCTGGCCTATGGTAGAGCAAAATACAGTTACGTTACCTTACTTTTAGGACAAACTCTTGTTGTGTTCCAAGTTGAGGTACCTATTATGGGTAGATTGAAACCGCGGATAAATTTGCCAGAGAAGTTACGCAATTGGTGGTCATATCCGTTTGGGATTTATGTGATCAATTGTTTTAAACTAAACTCACCACACCATTGTCGACCCACTTCTGTGATTTTTTACCAAACTCCGCTTTGCATAATTATGTTGAAGCTGAATAGCGTCCACGTACGTACAATCACACTACAATATCAACCTATGTGCAAAAACTATATCAGATGTGCAAAAACTAAAACGTTCCGTTCTCTCAATTCTAGTATTAACTTTGAGATTCTAGATAAAAACGGTGCAAATCAGCTGTTTTCAATGATGCCTTTTCGGGACTTACGCACGAGGTTCAAGATGTAGCCCCGCACGCCATTGCTCTATGAACATGTGCCATGACTTGGGCCGTGAACAACGTGAACAACCTACAATGTTAATCATTTGGTGTTCGAATTGGAGTTAGCACCGCTGGCATTCTTGTGCCAGTGATACGACCAACTTCAAAAATGTGGAAACATGGCTTGTTGCTACTTCATGCATAGATACGTTGTCCAATAAAGTGCTATCAACCACCAGTTTCAACACCTTATAGCATTGTTAGCAGCCAAATTATGCGTCAAAATGTATGTACTGTTCGTACACTCGTTGACAACCACGTAGCTTGATATTCACCGCAAACGGACAATGGTTTCAATAAAAACGCTAACGGACCGTTGCGTGCTTTCTGATATAGCATACGGTGGAGCGTGCAACAAGTAGGCAACTAAGAATCGTGACAGGCATATGCTGCTTGTAACCGTACTGCTTTGGAAAAATGTTGAAGTTGAAATCGGTCAGTACCTTCGCTTTACTAATACAGCTGATCCCAGTCAACCTCAGCCGTTAGAGTTGGAAAACACCGGAGATTTGAAGATCGGCATCATTAATCCCTTTTCAAAAGAAATAAATTAATAGTAAGTATCGTGGTCGCTGTCCATGCGTCAACACGAACTAGAGAGGGCCTTACCAACTGGTTCTTCAGCTTCACGAGTGCGAGGTACACTTGGTCCTGCAACCACCTCATTCCCAAACTTGCCTCGCATCGTCCACCGCACAGCAAACACTTCGCGATCTTCACCATGGTCCGCGTCCATCTCGCTCTCGCCGCTGCTTTGGCTCTCATCGCTAACTGTGCTAGCGCTTTCACTGTCGGTACTCCCGATGGTCTGGCTGCTGGAGCCACTGGTGGAGCTAATGGCAAGACCGTGTACCCGACCTCAAACAGTGAGCTGGTGTCGTACCTCTCTTCGAGCGACCCGCTCGTGATTGTGCTGAACAAGACGTTTGACTTCCGTGGCACGGAGGGCACGGTGACCGAAACGGGCTGCCGACCGGACTACACGCGCGAATGCATGGCCAAGAACAACGGCTACAAGAGCCAGGATGTGATCATCCAGGGTGGAAACATGGCGACCACAGGTGGTTGCACTGGTGGCACCAAGGTGAAGGTGACTTACGACAAAGCCGCACTCAAGCGTATGACCGTGTTAGGCAACAAGACCATTCGTGGTATTGGCAAGAGCGGCGTGATCAAGGGCAAGGGCCTTACTCTTGCTGGTGATAACATTATCGTCCAGAACATTCACATCACGGAGTTGAACCACCACCTCGTCTGGGGTGGCGATGCTATCTACATGCAGGGCACCAACGGTGGCAGCACGGCTATGAAGAAGATTTGGCTCGACCACATCAAGATCTCCAAGGTCGGCCGTCAGTTCATCACGACCAACAAGGCCAGTACCGACTCGATGACCATCAGTAACTCGGACTTCGACGGAAACACCGACTACTCGGCTTCATGTGATGGCCACCACTACTGGTCGTTCATCTTCTACGGCGTTACGAAGTTTAGCATGCTGAACAACTACATTCACGGAACTTCTGGACGTTCTCCGAAGATTGGTGGTGACAGTGCTGCTAAGGTTGTCGCTCACGTCGCCAATAACTTCTGGGGTAACAACACAGGCCACTCATTCGAGATTGGTGCTAACGCTTGGGTTCTCGCAGAGGGCAACTATTTCAGCAACACTAAGATGCCCCTCTACACCGGAAAGGATGGAGCTCTGTACGCTGCAGGCAGCAATGATGAGTGCTCCAGCACCCTTGGTCGTGCGTGTGCTGCTAACACGCTTGTTGACAGCGGCAGCTTTGATTCGCGTAACGGTGGAACTGCACTGAAGACGATCAAGGGTGTCTCTACTTTTGTGAATTACAAGCCGGATGAGTCGGATAACTCGGAGCAGCAGTCGCCCAAGTCGAACGGTTCACAGCAGCAGCAGTCGTCCAAGTCGAACGGCTCGCAGCAGCAAGAACAGCAACAGCAAGAACAGCAGCAACAGCAGCAGCAGAAGAAGAAAAATAAGAAAAAGAACAACTCGGAACAGCAGCAATCGTCCCGACTAACAAGCCGGAGCAGCAGCAGACGTCCGAAAATGCCGATCCGGAGCAGCAGCAAACGTGGCAGATGGGTGGTGAGTGGCCCCCACAGTCGCGTAAGCTGGCAGTGCAAACGAGCGACTTGGAGAAGGAGTGGGAGCAGACGACCGGCAACTTCGGTGTTGGCAAGCTGGACTAAGTGGAAGATGTGAAAGCAATCTCAGCAGGAGACACGGTGGAATGTGCTCTCCCATAGAGCTGTATTGCTTCTAGTTTGTATACAGTAGTGTTCGAGCATAATAGTAATGGATGTCATTGAAATTTTACGGTTGCTTCGTTGATTTTTCAAATACTACTAGTATTATTTCACTATATGAAATCCATTACATCATAGAATCTATAGTAGTACATGTTGGCATGCACCGCACTCGCCCACTTTGCCGCAGAGTGTTTGACAACATTTTGCTGCTCAGTCGTTGAGCCTTGAACTACTTAAAGCGCATTTTCAAGGCGTTTCTGTGGTTAGGGTAATTGCGTCGAACATACTTTTTTAAACAAAAAACTAATTAAACTTCTAAGTGTGGTTGAACGAGAATTGAACAATGTATTGCAGAGATTTAACTCAAAGAATACATTAGTTCATTCGGCGCTCCAACCATATCAGAACGGCATAAGCAACTAGAGGCACAAATAACTGCTGTGATACGTTTTTTCGGTCTTACTGAAAACTATACGAAGTATATTCCATCGACTGTATTATTGGTTATACGCTACATTTCCCAAAACAACACAAAGCTCCCAGCTCTATAAGGAGACACTATCAATCGCGTCTACGGTGCTGGTAACACTTCCATAGGCTTCTTCCACTTAGTCTAGCTTGCCGACACCGAAGTTACCAGTCGTCTCGGCCCACACGCTCTCCACTTCATTAGCCTTGATGGAAGACTGCGTTGTAGAAGACGGCTTCGCAGTACCAGGGGTGTACTGCTGCACCTGCTCCTGCTCCGTTTGCTCTTGCGACTCACTAGACTGGGTTGTCTGCTGCTCAGTACTGCCAGTCTGAGCAGAGCCCGAAGTGTAGTCGACAAAAGTAGGGTGGATACGATTTCGTCTCGAGAGCAATCTCACCGTTACGAGACGAGAAGTTACCGCTGCTTACCAGCTCATTGGCAACACATGCACGACCCAGGGTGCTGGAGCATTCATCATCACTACCCGCAACGTATAGGGCGCCTTCCTCACCCTTGTTGTACAATGGCATTCTGGTGTTGGTGAAGTAGTTCCCTCAGCGAGCACCCAAGCGTTTGAACCGATCTCGAACGAGTGACCAGAGTTGTTGCCCCAGCAGTTGTTGGCGACGTGAGCGACAACGTTAGCAGCACTGTCACCACCAATCTTCGGAGAACGTCCAGAAGTTCCTGAATGTAGTTATTCAGCATGCTGAAACGAGTAACGCCGTAGAAGATGAACGACCAGTAGTGGTGACCATCACACGAAGCCGAGTAGTCGGTGTTTCCGTCGAAGTCCGAGTTACTGATGGTCATCGAGTCGGTGCTGGCCTTGTACGTTGTGATGAACTGACGGCCGACCTTGGAGATCTTGATGTGGTCGAGCCAAATGTTCTTCATCGGAGTAGTGCTCTTGTCGGTACCCTGGATGTAGATGGCATCACCGCCCCAGACGAGGTGGTGGTTCAGCTCCGTGATGTGGATGTTCTGTACAATGATGTTGTGGCCGTTCAGCGTCATACCCTTGCCCATGATAACACCACTCTTGCCAATACCACGGATGGTCTTGTTGCCCTTCACAGTCATACGCTTCAGGGCTGCGTTGTCGTACGTAACCGTGGTCTCAGTACCATTGTCACAACCACCGGTGTTTGCCATTCCACCACTTTGAAGGATGACATCCTGGCTCTTGAAGCCGTTGTTCTTGGCAATGCACTCACGGGTGTACTGAGGACGACAGCCAGGTTCAGTAGTCGTACCTTCCGTTCCACGAAAGTCAAAAGTCTTGTTCAGCACAACCACCAGTGGTTCTGAAGAGTTCAGGTAGGTGATCAACTCCTCGTTCGTGGTAGGGTACACGACAGTGCCGTTGCCTCCACCGGTGGCGCCGGCAGCGAGGCCTTCGGGTGAACCGATAGTGAAGGCGCTTGTATTTTTGAGACGAGTGCCAATGCAGCAGCAAGAGCGAACTGAATACGTCCCATACTGGAGAGGTCTTGAGGTAGGTGGATAGGGTGCAGTGCTCAAGTTGAGGCAAATTTGAGAATGATCGTTTACTAATGTAAGTTGATTGAGCTGCAAGCCACTCTCTACTAAAGCGACGCTCCGTGCTTATCTCTATCCAAGGGACGACGGCCCCTTTAATTTTACGGCGCTGCTCTTTGTGGATCATAGCAAATCCAACGTTCAATTCCCGCTTGCCCATACTCGCTTGAGGGGGCGCTGATTGACCACCGCATGCTGTACCAGAAATCATGCAATGACGTGCTTGCTCTCGGAGGCTACCATTTCGTTGTTGTTTGCGGTCCACGACTTCATAGAGTAGTCCACAGTACTCCTCGACCGCTCGTCTCAAACGACGATGGTTTCCCGAAACAAAGTTGAGCGATGAGTGCATGTAGATATACAATGACACAGCGCACCATTGCCATCTGAGCCTAATACCCACAACTATACTAATACAAAATTTATTAAATATCTGCAGTCTTCCAGCTGGTGGATGAAAGTCCGTACATGTATCCGTTTGCGTGTTGGATTATTGGAGCGTGGATAAACAAACAGCCGATCCGACTGCTCGCGTCATACAAGACTTGAGTGTATCTAAACCATCTTACCTACTGATAGACTATTAATAAACTACGTAATATGTACAATTTACTTGCACTATTGAAGACTTCCCTTCGTATAGGGAATGTTTAAAAAATAAATGCTGTCGGCATTTGTTCACGGCGTTTCAGTCTCTACGTTTTCTTGAGATGGGCACCAGCCGAAATCTCAGATCCACCTTCAACGAAATGCGCGACTAGTCCACGGTTTCTTATATATTGTACAAATTTTGAGAAACCTGCCACTGGTGCATCTGTTTTCAGTGATCGCCATCTGTGGCTGGTAGTCAAGCTGCAAATCATACGTCGATGGTAAATTATGATGTGAAAAGCACCTTCGTCGATCGTCGAACTATTACATGTAGTATCAGGTATGACGGTAAGCCCAAAAGAGACTGGCGCTAGCGCTTTTAAACGCAGAATTAATCGTTCAATCACCTCAAAATGACTATCTGAACAGTTAATCGACTTCGACCACCGAGGGTTCGCACTCCAAAGTAAGAATCGGGATAGATCTATCGAAAAACTTGTAGGTCTATTCAATGAAAGTACGATGTATAACGCCAACAGCGCGGACGTACCTATACGGCATTCTCCCGACAGCATTCGCTACGAATTTCGTACAGATTGAAATCGTCTACTCGTTAACCATCGCGAAAGATGCAGCGTGCCCTGAAATACGCAGCACTCGACAAGGCGATCTTGGCTTTTCTCTAAAGCGTTAGTCGATTTCCCCATCACCTCTTTCTGAGTGGACACATCTCGCCCTTAATGCATGCGTCAACATGATCCGCGCGCATCGGACAATGGAGCACAGCCTCCTGACTCAGGTCCTGAGGAACAGTTACCTTGATCGGAGTAAAGTGCACGTACATGTTCCTCGACCGTCGAAAGATAGAGTTGAGGCAGATGGGGATAGTAATGAGTCCACTGCGTATACTAAAGTTTTCCCAAGGCAGAATTGTTGAGCTGCAATTGGGGTAACTAATGATACACACAGAATTGTGTCACACTTGCGCTTTTAAACGTCGGTAGGAGAAACTAGAGTACAAAACATTTAGGAAAACGAACAGTATCTACGCTCCAAATACCAGCGGATGATATGTGTTCCAGTCAAATGCCAATAAGCATAATTCTTAAAGCTCAAGAGCAACGAACATGCTCATGAGCGAACTTATGAACTAGTAGTACAGAGCTGGAAAGCTTGCATCCAGACTCCTGGGCCACCCGTTGGCAATGGCGTAGCCGTGCTATTGACCTCACGCAAGGATGGCCACGTGCTTTCTGGTGTATCATACGGAGAGTTCGATGCTGTAACGAATTCCTATACTTGAACTCATACTCGGTTGGTTTAAGGAGGTAACTCGGCATGACAGCCGCTGCCACACAAAAATTAATCAGCCGCTAGAATGGAACCAAATCTAGGATTTGATATGTGAAAGTGCCGGTGCCCTTCAACATATTTAATAAATGGCGTTGATGCTTAGCGCACTATCGTTAGAGAGCCATCGCGGACAAACGCGAGTTCCCCACTTGTGAACACCGTGCCCCTGTCTCCGACAAACGGTCATTCTCAAAACCACCTCGCAGTGCGCACTTCAGCTTCTTCACAATGGGCCGTTTCCAGTTCGCTGCTGCTGCCGCACTCGCTCTTGCTACCAATAATGTGAACGCCTTCACCATTGGTTCTCCTTCCGGTCTAGCTACCGGCACTACCGGTGGTGCTAATGGCCAAACCGTGTACCCGACGACCACGGCCGAGCTTGTGGCGTACCTGAACGACACTGAGCCTCTGGTCGTCGTCCTTAACCAGACTTTCGACTTCCGTGGCACAGAAGGCACGACCACTGAGATTGGTTGCCGCCGGAACACCACCGCAAGTGCTTGGCACTGAACAATGGCTTCAAGGACCAAGATGTGATCCTTCAGAGTGGCGGTATGAACAACACCGGTGGCTGCACCAACGGCACGGAGGTGGAAATTACGTACGACAACGCTGCAATCAAGCGCATGAACGTCAAGGCCAACAAGACCATTCGTGGTATTGGCAAGAAGGGTGTTATCATGGGCAAGGGTTTGACGTTGAACGGCGACAACATTATCGTGCAGAACATCCATATTACAGAGCTCAACCCTCACGTGGTCTGGGGTGGTGACGCGCTCTTTATGCAGGGCTCCACAAAGGGAAACACTACGTTGAACAACATTTGGATTGACCACGTGAAGGTCTCTCACGTCGGCCGTCAAATGGTCGTCACGAACAAGGCTGGTGTTGCCACCCTTGACGATCAGTAACTCGGATTTCGACGGAAACACGGAATACTCAGCCACGTGCGACGGACACCACTACTGGACGTTCCTGTTCTACGGTAAGGAACACCGGTGTGAGCATGCTCAACAACTACGTGCACGGCACCTCGGGACGCTCTCCTAAGGTTGGCGGCAACCAGAACGAGCACGTCGTTGTGCACGTCGCTAACAACTTCTGGGGCAACAATTCGGGCCACTCGTTCGAAATGGGCGCCAATGCGTACGTGCTAGTTGAGGGTAACGTCTTCGACAACACCAAGGAGCCTCTGTACAACAAGGGTGTCGATGGTGCTCTGTACGTTGCGGGTAGTGACGATGAATGCAGCAGCCTGTTGGGTCGTTCGTGTGTACCTAATGAGCTCGTGAACAGCGGCAACTTCACGTCGCGCAACGGCCCGGCCGCTCTTGAGGGACTCAAGGGATACCCTATCATTACCGGCTACTCTTCGAATGCTGCTCAGACCAGCGACTCGGAGCAGCAGCAGGAGCAGGTGCAGCAGGAGCAGTACACTCCAGGCACCGCCAAGCCTTCGGGTCAGTCAACGATCCAGGCGAGCGAGTTGGCCAAGGAATGGGCAGCGACGACCGACAACTTCGGTGTTGGCAAGCTGGATTAAA